>JAVJGG010000043.1:462558-507705 GCA_035590195.1 Aviceda cuculoides
TTTCAAGGACATACCCCACCCCCCACCCCCCCCCAACAACACAGGTTATATCTGATCCAGGAGAAGGATGATGGAGATTGGTGTCCTCACACCCTCTGGCATCCTAAAATAATCTGTTACTGCTACACTTGTTACTGTTACTCCGTCTCTTAGAAATCTCTGTAACTCTCCCACTTTTGAATAGGCACTTTTTATTTCTCTTCTGCCTTATGCAGGCAAATCTACCAGCTGAGGTGCTTGGACCTCTAGTGTGTATCTGGCTCTCCATCAAACCCTTCACGCCATCTATACAGACTGGATCTAGGAGGCTCTGCAGCAAGAAGATTTTGGGGTGCAGACATGAAAAACCTGGGAACTGGCAGGGAGCCCAGTGCAGATCCAGGTCTGGATCCCAAACCCTTCAGCTTGGGGGCTGATTTAGGGGGGTCTTGCTGGGCCCTTATCAAATGCAGGAAGCTCTTGGTTCTGGTGGGCAGCAGCTTGTGGCAGATAATGCCCAATATATGCAGACAACTTGTAGGATTCAGATTGCGAGGACATTGGGCTTGGACCAGTTTCAACTGGAAGGATGACCAGTTTCAACTGGAAGGATCTCCGACAGCCATGACTCCACCCAGCAAGCTCTTGTAACAGCAGGCTTGTCCCTTCCTGCCTCTGTCCTGTCCTCCCAGCACAACCAGTGCTCCCCCAGACCCTCCCCAACACAGCTGTGTTTCTGCTGGCCATGCTCAATGCTGCCATCTCAGTCAACCCCCTTGCAGGGCTGGCTGCAATCCAAAGCCCCACTTACTTTTTCCCAAGCTGGCGTGCCACATCACAGCGCTTGAACCCTTCGAGGTTGTAGAGGCGCTTGGCCAGCCTCTTGGCAGCCTCGCTATCCGCCCTGCAGCCATTCGCCAAGGTGTCTGTGCTGCCCTGGTCAAGCTGCTCCATGCTGCCCATGTCAGAGTCAGAGTCTGACAGTGCGTCTTTCAAGCTGGCATCGCTATACAGAAACAAGAAATAATTCAAGGAGCAGCAATGTGACTTGACAAAACCCACAGAAAATGCCACATTTTGATTTCTTCTTGTCCCAACCAAAAAATATGAAAAACCAATACATTTGTGAACTGGGCATTGGACAAACCCTCTTGCATTTCAGGTCAAATGAAATAGTACAATTTTGTAGAAAATGACTGAAGAAAAGGTGACTTCTCCCTGAGAAACGAGGACATATCTGTTCAAAGCAAGCAGCAGCCCCAACACCTTTCTAAGCTTCCTCTCTCTCCACTGGTATGGAAAGCAATACCAAGCTCTTTCAGAGCTGTGGACATTCAGGAAATCCTGGGAGACAGATGATATGCTTTTCAGTTCAGATTATTTGCCAAGGATGAGAAACTGCACTTGTACAAATCATGTCAATGGGACTGGCACCAGACCTGCTGTCACCGGTGGGCTGCTCCTTTCTCAGCTGCCTGCTGCCATCGTGGCCAGCTGTTGCCACAGACAACACGCTGAGCAGGCCCACTGGCACCATGTAGGTGGAGCTGTGTCCCTTTATTTTCTTGCCCAAGGCCAGTTATGGCACCTGTTCACACGTTTTTGGCCAGTATGACTCACTAAAGGCCTGATAGCTAGCTGGACATATGGCCTCGTTCCAGCTCTCCCATGACCTGGCTGCTCATCACCTGGCTTCCTCATGCAAGGAGGTGCCCTGCAGATGAGCTGCTGCCTCCCAGGGATGATGGTTTGGGTCTGAGCTAGTCCAGAGGATGAAGTCTCTGCTGATCTCACTGCCTGCAGAAAAACTTTTGGTTAGGCCTTTACAGGGGCACCCAGTCCTAAGTGAAACCTTGAGGTTTCCCTGCACTTCAGAGCACATTTGAGAGTGTGCTTGACTACCTTCAACCTGCCAAGGGCTTTTGCAGGTATCAGGCAGATAAGGCAGTGGTCCACCCAGAAGACCCCCAGCTTTGCCTGCTGACAGGATTTGTGAGCAGCCAGATGAATGGTGGTGCTCTCCAGAGCAAATGTGAACACAAAGTGCTGAGCCTTGGCTTTTCTCAGGCTTGCAGGGCTCCTACAGCACCCTGCAGCTCACCTGCAGTTTGGGGTCCTGGGTTTGAGAACAGGGAGGACTCGGACACAGGCCTGCTAGGGACTGGCTGGTTTGATGCCATGAGACCTTGGTTGCCAGCTGCACTCCTAATCTACAGGTAGGAAAGTTTTTCCTGTTGGCATTTGGCCTCTCCGCCACGACAGCACATGAGAGGAAGCACAAGGGGAAAAAAAGCAGCTCCATCTCTATCATGTCCTCTGAGCCTTGCTCCTGGACTGGAACCCCATAAGACAAGGAGCCCTTGCCCAGGGAATTCCCAGCCTGTCTTACCTGATGGAGTTAATGATCTTGGTGGCATCTTCCTCCGACCCTTCCACATGGAACCCATTTGGGATACTCTTCAAGGACAACCGGCTCAGCACGTTCTCCGACCTGCTGCTGGTAATTGAGTGCCTGAGAGGGCTCCCAAAATCCCCTTCCACTGGCTTTGCTGCTGCTTGCTCTTGCTTATCAGCAGCCATGTGGTGAAGGGCTTCTCTTTGCTGGGCTACCAGTTTCTGCTCCAAGAGCTCTGGGCTTTCTTTGACCCTTTGCTGGATCAATGGGGTAAGTGGGGCCTCAAAACTCACACAGCTGTCTGTCTCGTCTGTGAGAGAGAGGACGTCCAAAGAGTCCAAGCTGCTGTAGTATGTACCCTTCATAAGGTCAGACTCAACTATCTTCTCAAAGGTTGAGCTGAACCCATCCTTGATGTCTTTGAATTGAAAATGTTCCTTGTCATCCTCACTGCAGTTCAGCCTGGCATCTCCAGAAGCAAACCTGGACCAAAAGGGGAAATGTAGAAAATACTGTCAAGGTAATTGCTTGCACTGTTCCACTTGGAGCTAGGCAGCAAGAGAAGGGGCAGAAATGGACGCTGTGATTATAGGCCCTTGGGACCTTTCTGTGGTATAACCTGCTTGGTTCCAAATTTTTTTACAAGCCTCTAGAGCTGAAAAAGGCAGAGTTTTATGATGAGCCATCCCAGGGGCCCAGCCAACCCCTAGTTTGGTCATGCCCCAGTAAAAAGTCAGATCCCTGAACTGGAGATGTTTGCACCTGACACCTGCTACTGGATCCACTGCCAGAATGGATTTAATCTGCAGGTTATCTCTCCCTTCAAGTGCTCCAATTACGGCTACTTCAAAAGCATGAAAATCCTTAAGATCAAGACCATTTCATCTAAATTTGGATGTTGGCAGCAAAGGTCCTTGATCCCTCTTATAGCGGAGAAAAAGCAGAAGCTTTTAGGGAGCAATCTGTATGCTGTACCTTAAGCCTTTTTTCTTAGATGAGGCACCCTAGAAGTGCAAGGCACCTTACAAGTAGTTTTCTCTCCACTGAGAGGGATGTAAAAGGTGATGGACATACATCCAGGCAGGGGAGGCTCCGTGCTGCTTTACAGCCAGCCTGTGGGATTCAGGCACAGCATTACAGACTGTGAAAGGCATGAACCTACAAGCCTAGCTTCCAAGTAAGCATGGATGACCCTCAGCAATCCCCACTCTGGCTTTGAATGCAGGGGCATTCATTCCAGTGTACATCTCAATATGAACCCACACTGGGAGAATTAATCTGAGTCAAATCCAGCAACACCCGCTGTGCTGGGAGCCCTGGAGAGCTGGGAGGGCTCAGGCCCTCCTGGAATAGACCAGGCTGCAAGGACCTGCCTGAAATACCCCGGGTTTCTCAGGTGAAACCTGCCTCCCCACTTCCAGCAGACGCTGCTGTCATTTGCTTTGTCAGAGCCAGACATTTCATGCTGTGATACAGGTGAAAGCTAGGGGAACAGTAAGCTGCTTTTCCTCTGCCTGTGACAGAGTTAACTTTCTTCGTAGCAGCACATATGGTGCTGTGGTTTGGATTTGTGACTAAAACAGTGTTGATAATGTACCGATGTTTTAACTATTGCTGAACGTGCCTGCACAGCATCAAGGCTTTCTCTATTTTTCACTCCCCAGCAAGTAGGCTGGGGGTAGGCAAAAGGCTGGGTGGGGACACAGCTGGGAGAGCTGACCTGAATTGACCAAAGGGATATCCCATGTCATATAATATCATTTTCAGCAAAAAGAAAAAAGCAGGGGAGGGAGGGATTGGTCTTTCAAAGTAGCCATTGCTCAGAGACTGGCTGGGCATTGGGCTGCTGATGGGAGATGTTGAGTGATTGCTTTTGCATAACATTTTTTCTTTTTCCTTCACTTATTAAACCGCTTTTATCTTAACCCACAAGTCTGCTCACCTTTGCTCTTCTAATTCTCTCCCGCATCCGACAAAGGGATGGTGGTGAGCAAGTGGCTGGATAGGTGCTTAGTTGCTGGTTGGAGTCAACACACCGCACCTCCTCACTGTAGTTGTCTCAGTTTGGAAATCCTGTGTCAGCATCCTGGCTGTGCCTAGTGCCCCTGCTAATGAGCACGGCCTCACTTTGCAGGAGAATACATTTCCCTGAGATGAATTCTGGGGGTGGATGAGGGATAAGCAAGTTTCCTGTGCCAGGGAATGAGATGCTGTACCCGTGCATGCCCAAACCCAGCTACTATTAGTAATGTTTCCTACTGGGCATCAGTGACAGCCCACTCCCTGCCTTGCACATCACCTGGCACAGAAAAGACTGGAATGGATGTTGGGAGGTAGTAGGTCTAGCACAGAAGCAGCAAAGCACTTATGAGCCAGACACGGCAGAGCCATGAGAGTGTCTCCTAGGAGCCTGGCCACTTCTCAATGCACTTTACAAAACAGCTTAGTCTTTCTAGGTGGGGAAGCTGAGGCACACACTGCACTCCATGGAATTGCTTATAGCAAAAGTAAAGAGAGGTAGAGAGATATAGTCTTGTATCCAATCTCCACCAGCAGACAGCAGAAAACAGGAAAATCAAAGCAACCACCCCCTGACAGCCCCCACAGCCAGCCACATTTCCAGCTCCCAGCTATTTGCAGCTTACAGATTCCCTGATCCAGAGACATTCAGCCCATTTTGTCCAACAGACACAGACTGTCTGGTTTCATAGTGGAGATGGACCCCTGAACATCACTGCCATCCTTGGGCCGAGGCTCAGTGGAGCCCTGAAGCCAGGTTTACTCGTACCATTACAGGGTCTAGGGTGCATACTTCCTTCTCCCAAGGCAGGAGGGATTTGCCTGTATTTCCACCACACAGCTGAGCAAACAGCAAGGAGGGAAGGCTGCATCTTGAGAAGAGAGCAGGTTAGTAGGGCCCTGAATTTACTGGCCCAGATATACTGATTGAGTGTCATCAATTCCTGGAAACCCTAGCCTTTCAAAATGCCTCAGGCAGGGTGGAAGATGGCTGGCCATTTCAGGACACAGTGGCCCTAAGGGCTAGGGAATGCACATCTTGCCACTGATAATAACACACACATCTGGGAACCATCATCACCATTTTTGTGCAGCAGCCAGTTCTCATGGGCGGCACAGGATAGACCATGCCTGAGCTGTGATCCTCACACAGACTGGTAGTCCTCCAACACCCTCATTAGCGTGGGCAGCAAGAACTCAGCATTTACATGAGCACTAATTCCAGGGAGTAAAATGGGACCTGGCATCCCTTCATATGGTGAAGTCCTCAAAGTTATCACCCTTGTTTGCTACAGCCAGTGTGTTTAAAGACCCAAGCCTGCAGGATAGGACGTACTCTGCCAACAGGGATTTCCTCACCCCAAGAATCCACAACAACCAAAGCTAGTCACAGTGTAAGAGGAGATAGAGTGGACAACTAACAGAAAATCAGTGTAAGGAGGGAAGACTGCAACGACGGGTACACATAGCCTGGCCATGACTTTGTGTACAGAAAAGATCTCCTTCCACAAAGCAGGAGGAACTTTAAAAACTTCCCCTTGTGACAGGAAGGACTTTACAGCCTTAATTACACCCAGCAGTGGGAATTATGGACCTGCCTCGGCAGCTCATCCCATTGCCAAACTTCTTGCAACAGCCCTCATTCCCAGTGAACTTCCACATCACATTCCACAGAGGTTCTGTGTCTTCCCTGCACCAAAGAAAAACCCTGGGTCTTTGTGGTTTCCCCAGGTAATCACACCACTCCTTGGCCTGCATCTCTTCACTCCCATCACCAGCATGTCTTTGCCGGAGCACCTATGCAGGAGGGCATGTCCTGGTCCATCCCCATGAGGTTTGGTGCTCAGTATGTGTTTCCAGGGATGTTGTACACTGCAGCTGTGCCTGTAGTTATTCTCCTGGGTGCTCCTGGGTTTCAAGCCCTTCGAGAGCCATCAAGCCCTGCACCTCCTGGATATTACTTAGCAGGTTTCACATTGCCATAATCCCAAGACAGACAGCTCCTGCTCTCTCACCCCATTGAACAGAATCATTTCCATTAACTGTTCACACCACAGGGCTTGTATTTTCCAGCCCTTTACTTATCCCTTGAGCCCAAACTCATACAGCAGGCAACAAAGTGAGAAAGTCTGTGTCCCTGTAGATGCCCCAGAAAAGGCTGTATGGGACAGAATGCAGGGACTGGGGCAGGAGCTGTGGTCCTGAATGGGTCAGTGGGTACCAACAAGTCAGGCAAATCACATCTCTCCTTGTGTGGTCCCAGAGAAGACAGAGGACAAAGAGACTTTCTACAGCTTACACCAGCCTAGAAGCACCATCTGCACCTAATTCAAACAAAGCTAGGTTAAGGTGGGAGACAGTGATAGACCTCGCTCATGTGAATGAACATACCTCCCCACAGAGAAGTGTTGCATACTTATTACACAGCAGGGAAAGCAATCGCTTTACTTAAATAAGGAGCTGTATATTTATTTGCACTGTAATCACAAGGTTTTGTAAGCGTATTGAAGTAACACTGTATCTAATTGCCTGTGCTGCTTTTCCATCTCTGAAATGCTGTTTTATTGCTTACGGCGAGGCATGAAGAGCAATGCACTTGGTTATTATTGCAGCTGAACCGTACTGGATTCTTATGCACTGAGTTGTTTACATTTCACTTCTCACTGGTTAATTAGTTGTAATAAAGTACAACCTAGTTTGCTGTGTTGGTGGAGTAGGGAGTCCTGTCGGAGAAGGACAGGATGGAAATCAGGATTTTCTTGCCTATGTACTGCAGGCTTTCTACAAAGTTTTTCTGAAACTTTATTTAATGGAATTTGAATTGCTTGACGGCTCTATGTCGCCATGGGAGAAAATGTGTGGGCAAAGGCAGCAGTCCCAAACCTGCAGGTACTAAGTGTGTCTACAGGCCAAAGGTGGGGATTACTCTGTTAAAAAATTTGACCTTTTTGCAAGAGTTCATGGGGCCGAAAGCAGATAATATCATTCACTGGTGAAGCTCTCAGTTTGACTGCAGAGCTGCAACCTCCCTGAGGTCAGCAAGGCCAATGCTGGGGGCTTCTGAGAAGGTGAAAGACCTCTAGGCAACATAGCCACAATGACAGGAAAATGGGGCTTTGACAAATGGTATATTGGCATGCCAATGGATGCCAAGGGATAAACTAGAAAGGAGTTAAAAAGGATTCAGTTAATGCAAACTGCAGCACAGGCACTAAAGCTTTGGCTTTATTTCCTTAACTTTTTAAACAACCATTTCCTGCATAGATGCACTAACCTACCTTTAGCGGGGCAATCATGGCTTCTTTCTCCAGCTCCACTATGGAGTCGATGACTTTGGATGTCTTTTTCCCCTTTAATTCTCCATTGGTTCACTGGGAAGAGCAAGACTCCACCCCTTCTTGTAGAGTATTTTAAGATCCAGGGACAAAGTGCATCATATGAGAACCAGCACGCGGATGATGACAAGTGATTTGTTCCCCAGGAATGAATAGCTGTCTGCTCATCGGTAAAACATTAGGCCAGACACAGAGAAACCCCAGGTTCTCCTATATCCAGAATGGGCCATAACAGAAACAGCAACATACCGAACAGGAGTAAAGAAAGAACTGGGAAAACTCAGAGATGATGCGGGATGACAGTGACTTCCCGGTGCCTTGGTCCATCTGTCAGTTTTGTTACTCCTGACCCACATTGATTTAGGAGAGCCAGAGAGTCAGCTATGGTCAGGAAAGAACCAGCTCCATGCTGTGTTTGTCCCAGCCACGTTTCTGCTGTTTAGTCTAAAGATAGGTGGTCAAAGTACTAAGGAGTTCAAACACAGTGAGCTAACCCAATTCCTAGGCAATAAGTGGTTTCCCAGATTTCAGCTATGTCCCTGAAGTTTTCTAACTGCCCTTCTGCCTTTGAATACAGTGTGTGACTTGTCCCTTGTGCATTCAGCTTCCCAAAAGACTTATTTGCTATCCAAGTTAATATGTTTAGAGCATAAGATCATGAGCTGTGGATGCAGAGCCCAGTCAGGTTGCATCATCTCCAAATCCTCAGCCTGCCACTTCTCCCCATTCATGCCCCAGTACCTTAAAATAATTGCATTTTCAGTGATTGTAGCAGCATTCACTGACCACCCTTAGCTTCCTCTTGAACTCACAGTCCCTGCCAGGGAGCTACCTACCAAGCAAATACGATTGCCTTGCAACCTGAGAGACTTGCAGACATCCAAGACCTGACTGCATAGCTTACAGGGCTCATGAGACCTGCCTGGGGGTAGACTCCCCTAGCTCTCTGGACATCAGCAGCCTGTGCTGGACACTCTTCCTCTTTGGTACTTTCAATAGTGCATGTTGAAACAGTGCTCCTCCTTCTTGCTGGGGGTCTTGGGTAAAAAAAACACCGACTTTTTATAGGGGAGCCTGTTCAACACTAGAGATGCAACGAATTAGGGACGCCTGATGTCAGCCCACACGCTGTGTGGCTTCCCAGCTCTGCTGACACTCCTGCCTACGCTCCAGACAGCGCTCTGAACAAACAGCGCAGCCTGAAGCCTGTACTGGACTAAAGCTAGGAGGTGATTCACAGGCCCCTCTTGGTCACCCTGTCCCTTTCATATCTTCTCCTCTTAAGAAGGCCACACTCCTCTGTGACAACGTCTGCTGCTCTTCTCCAGCCCCCTCCTGCTTGCAGCATCTCTCCTGTGCTGGGGTAGGTATGTAGGCAGGGCCATAAAATTCACAGCAGCCATCAACCCTGGGTGGCTACAATACAGACCCCCAGATGATTTCTGGTGGCAAAGGGAAGCCTCCGTACTTCTCCCACAGGAATGGCATAGGAAGCACCCCCCCGCCTCATCCCAGTGACCAGTCATTTCCCCTCAGTCCCCAACCTGCAGAACCCCGGGGAGGTCTAGGTAGTTGCAGAGGCATGAAATCAGCTGTGGACACTGCACCGGTGTGATTGTCCCCCAGCCTGGAGGTTTTCCTGCCTAGTCAGGCTGCCAATACAGAGGACACAGAGACCAAGGGGCATTGCACATGTGCTGGTTTGCCTCAGGCACTTGAGAATAGGATGATGCCCATATCTCAACTCACACTGCTATCTCTGCGCTACCCAGGCACTGGTAACACCTGCCACAGGTGCAGCTGGGAGCAAAGCTCAGTGCCTTGCCCTCTCTTACTAATGGCATGGCCCTTTGGATACAAAGTTGTAACCTGCTAACCCAGGGACTGCTAGAGCAAGCCACGCTGCCAGGGACTTCCAGCGTGTACCAGTCTCCCAGACAAGCCCAGCTCTGTGTCATCCCCAGACTGTTCAACTTGTCATAAATTATCTCTGGCAATTCTGCCATAAGTGCTGCAGCTGAATCTCCAACTTGCAAGTAGGACACCCCCAAAGTGAGCACAACCAGCACTCAGCACTCTTGAGATCCCTAAAGCTTCTCCTTCCCTTTAGTGATTCTGTGAGCAGACACTGTCTCTAATCACAGCTTTTCTGCATTTGTAACAGGGAAAAGCAGTGTGAGAAGCCCAGAGAGAAAAAGAGTGAAAAGCCACAGTCAGCCATTAGTGTAGCTGCAGCTTTTTAAACTGATGAGTTACACACGGAGCAGAGTAACTCGAACCAAGCAGGCTTGAGAAACAACACGTGTAAACCAGCACTGAGCCAACGTTACAAAGGCTTCACACTCACCCGAGCTGCTCTTCTGGCTCGTCAGCACTTAGAGCTTCTGAGGATCCCAGAACAGTGTGCCACCGCTCCTTGCTGAGGGCCTCGCTAGGTATCTCCTGGCTTGGGGAGCCCCTCTCCCCCGAATCCGTACTGCTTCGGCTGGGCACACCAGCGTCCTGCTGCTGCAGCGGCGGCTGCTCCCGCCCCACGGTCAGCTCTGCATCCACGCCGTTTGCCAGCACTGGCCCATCCTCACGGCTGCTCTCACTGGTGGCACCCGTCCCTGGTCCCCGCTCACCCTGCCTCTCACCCGGCTCTGTCGTTGCTTCCAGATGTTCATCCCCCTGGCCCCCGCTCTCCCCCTCCGCTCCTCGGGAGGGCTGAGCATTGACTCGGAGGCTGGCTCTCCCGCTGGCAGACTCCGGAGGCTGGCTGAGCTGCTCGTCCCCATCACTGCAGGCCAGCACGGCCGGCTTCGAGCCCGAGGAATGCAGCTCACAGCAATCTGCAGCAGACCATGGAAAGTGGCTGTTCTCGCTCATATTCCGCTTGTCCCAGTGCTTACAGGCTCCCTCCCCGCGCTCAGCTCAGGCTCGGTACTACCTACAATGGAAAAGAATCCACGTCACAAGCGCCAGCGAGGGCTGTCAGAAAGGCGCGGGCTTGTCGATAGCAGCTCAGTAGGGCAGCAGTTTGAAGCAGAGCACAGGAAAATGCCCCCCACCCCTCTCAAACCCTCATTGTAAAAGCAAGGAAGGACCATACCGGGGTTTGCTGCTTTTGCAAAGACTGGTGCTTGTTACTCAGCATAGTGAGATCCAGAGAGGAAAATCTGCCGTTGTGGTCTTGAGCCATCAGGGGCCCAGGCACCCGCCTTCTCCTGCTACTCCCATAACCCCCAGACAGCCCCAGCTTCAAGCACAGGGGACCCATACAACACAGGCTCTTGGTGCCCCAGCTGTGGCAGGCAGCTACCCAGGGCTGGGGACAGAAACATAGCACAGCTGGTTTTCCCAGGCTGGCTACCAGGGTGCTACTCCCAAGTATTCCCTGCTGGCCAGAAATAGGAGAAATAGGGGAAATAGGAGATAGGTGTGATTTTTTTTTTTTTTTAAAAACACTTCTAAGCAGCTGGGATGTGCCAACCTGTGTGATTTTCCCTGCTGATTTTGCATTTATGCAGAGCTTCTTGCTCGTTAGAGTAACACCTCTCTTTTCCTGACACACAAGTACTGCTGAAGGGTGTCATAAGTTGCAAGCTAAGACTCTGGCAAAAGTGTCCTTATTGAATATACCCTGGTGTGTTTTCTCTGTAGGGCAAGGGAAGGACTCTGTATTGCACCAAATGAGACAAGTAGCCTTTTGATAAAAAGGCACCTTATTGGTGAACGTGCAAAGTTTGCAAGTCTTACAAGCACCATCCTTAGCCACGGGCTGTAGCCCCGCAGTGCCGTGCAAGCTTTTCTCCATTGTTAACGCCTGTAGCTGTAATCAAGTGCCACCAAAAATTATCTCTTATGGAAGCAGGAGATTCTGTATGGCATTCAGGTTGAGCCATGGTAACAGCTGATTTTGTTTAAAATGATATCTGTCTTCACCTGCACAGGAAGCATGGCTAATCAATTACAGCTGGCAGATGGGACCCCTGGGGTCTTCCCCTAATTCTATTCCTAACTCCCATCTCAAGCAGATCACTTAAACTCCGTGTCTCAGCTTCCCTCTCTGTAAACCAGGGATTATACATCACCTCTGAGAAGCCATGAGGTTGCCCAGAGGTCAGCCATGGGCTCTGGGTGCTCTGACTTGCTGAGCTGCAGCTCTTGTGAGCAGTAAAATCACTAATTGCTTGGCTAGTAAAGGGTTCTACTAGTTCTTGGTAACAAGAGGTGCTGGACTGTAGCTGCCTCTGCTTTTACAACCCTTCACCCTGTGGAGCTGTCAGCAGCCTCCTCCCTGCAGCTGATTCCTCTGCATCTGGGCAAGGAGCAAGGGGGAGGTGGGATTCTACCCCAAACACCCCCCCTCTATGGCCTGGGTACAGGCAGATCCACAGGGGTACATGCTGAGTTGCTGGCTGAGCAGGACAGACCCTGAGTTGACCCAGCTGAGTTGGCTCCAGTCCCATAGCCCAGGCAATCCTGGACCCAGGATCTGGCTCGCTCTCCAAGTTTTGCTCCCCACAGCTAGGAGATACAGTGGGCTGAGGAGTTCAGAGCCCTGCATGGGATGGGTTTGGGGAGAAACACTCCTCGAGAGTTGCACATGCCACAGTCATGAGATGGGGCAGGTCCCTCCTCGAGGCAATGCTGGCAGTTTTACCTCTTGTCCACGTGCATCCGTGTGCATCCCCCGCTGTCACAGAGTGTGCAGCATCGCTGCACCTATTGTACTAGGCACAGCCAGGCGCATCCGATCCCTGCACGATCCCTGCCTGTAACAAGGGATCAGAGAAAGTGAGACCCAGGCCAGAGAGGACAACTCAACTGATCTCCTGCTACCCTGTCACTGCTCCATATCAGGCTGTTTCACAGACCCACCCCATGGCCCATTCTTTGCAGAGCACTGCAAATGGTCTTCCCTCTGCACATTCTGGTCCTCCTTGGTTTTCAACCGCAGCAGTGCATCAGCCAAGTGCAGAAGTAATCCTTAGAAAGGGCTTCTGACTTCTTTCTTTATCAAGTCCCCCCTGACCAATTAAAGCAGAGCAAAGGGACTATATGGTTGCAGGTTTCAGAAGAAACTTGATGATGAGCCCACTGAATGTCCCATTTCACCCACCAGATCCACAGAGGGAGACACCTGTGTTATAGATGAATCCTCCCAACAGTCCTCCCCAGCCCCATCAACAAACCAAGTGCCAGGTTAGAGGTCTTTGAGCCAATTGTAAGCAAATCTGAACTGAGTGAATCAAAATCATTGATGTAATGACATTTCCCTTGCAGAGTGTATTGTACAAAGCAGACTGGCAGAGACAGTGACGCCTCTCCACAAGGCGACCCCAGGCTGGAGGAGCACGTCTGGTCACCACAGATGGTGTGTCATCTCCAGACAACTGCCTGAGCTATGCTGGACAGAACCCGAAGACCAACTCTCAACACCCTTCTGTTAGTTCTGAGAAAGCACCAAAGTGCAGCTCAGCCTCTGGCTCAAAGAAGCCACAGCTTCAACCAGGCCATTGGGAGAAGCCACACTGCAGCACTGGGGGAAAGGCTGGGGGGGAGCTGGTATTCAGAGGTCCCCCTCTGGGGCTCTTTTCCATTGCCCCAAAGCAGTACAGCCTGGCAGACAGGAGGCTGAGTTGGACTGCAGGCTGATATTCTCCCCATGTCCCTGCTTGTTTCTTTTTGCTTCTGCTTTGCAAAGCATTCTCCAGCACAGGTAAGGGCTGGAAGGTGATATCTGGGTTCCCACCAGCAGATTTTCATACAACCACAAGTCTTGCCCTTTCTTCAGGCTCAGGCATCCTCTCAAATGACTGCTGCTTCCCTAGGTCCTGTGGGTATGGTGGGCATCCCTTACATGTCCACTGCTCCCAGCCTCCCACAAATGTAACATGGGTTAGCATACAAAAGAAGGGTCTGGCAAGAAGAGGGAATGACCTGGCATATGTCCCAGACAGGACTGTTCACACTGATGGCTACTGTGGCTCTGCTGAGTCGTAGACAATTGTTAAGCTGCAGTTCCGTGATTTGGACCAGTCTATCTCTGTAAGGTCCACATAAACAGAAGAACATGATGCATGCTGGAAAGAGGCTATTACTGCTGTAGGAAAGGGTGAGGGAAGCCAAGGCATCCATGATCCAGTGCTAACCATAGCCTTTCCAACTCCTCCCCAGTGCTGGGGCTTGGTGCTTCCACCGCAAGATGTGAAAGGCAGAAGGTACCGAGGATCGCATACCCTGTGGCCCTCTGATGCTGCCCTTTCTTGCAGGCCAGAACCAAGCAAGCCAAGTGCTATTAGCTTCATTTATCAGAATCCTGGCAACACCAGCCCACCACTGTCATGTGCCCAGTGCCACAGAATAGCAATGCAGGACAGCCATCAACTCCCTGCTCCAGCCCGGGAGCCCTGAACGGCCCCTGGACCATGAAGAGACAGGGCAGGGCTCGTTAGGGGAGGAAGGAGAGCAGAAATGCCCCATCACTTACTTTGGGATGATGGCTGGATCTGCAGTGGGGCCAGCAAAGCTGGGCTGGCATCCACTGCAGGAAAGCAGCAGTCCCGAAGAGGCTGGGCAGAGATGCACCAAAGTTTGCCCTGATTGTGTGAGGGGTTGGAAACCACACAGCAGCTCTTTCAGGGACTGGCTCTGGAAGTCTCCCAGCTTTTGTTAAAGCTGAATGGCTGGTGGGAAATGATTTATTTTTAATTTTCTTCCCTGCGTTAGGAACTGGAAAGGCTCCCACTTCAGTTTTGTGTAAGCTCTTGGCTGCTGCAACACAGGAAAGCTTTGAGAAGAACCTTGCTGCTTAGTCGAGCATGAGCTTTTCCTCAAGCTCACGCCAAGCTGGGCTGCTTCGTGCTGCAGCCTTGCTTTGCCTTGCTGCTCCACATCCTGTTCCGTTGGGCTTGGTGGAGATGGGGCAGCAGCTCCTTCATGAGGGCTCTGTTCTCACCCTGGCACTGCAAGGATGTCAGGCGGTGAGCAGGAGGCACAGGGATGACACAGAGGAGAAAGGCGCACTCTGATGTGGCTCCCATGGTGCTGGAGGTGAAGGAGAAAGTGAGCAGATTCTGCACTCATCTGAAAACCTCAGAATCAAGATCAGAAAGCTGGGGGGCGGAGGGGGATGTCAGGAAGGGAAAGGGGTGGTAAGGTAGGCTGCCCTGCTCTGGGATATGCTGGGGTGCAAATACCAGGGAAATTAGGGTGCTGGGACCTTGCACCTGCTTGTGTGCACCCTGTAAGTTCAGAAGATGCAGGGCAGAGCAGGACAGACCGTTCTGGGTCTTTCAGCAATATTGTAGAAGAAGGCGTCACCCAGAACATCACTGTGCTCAGCCAGATCTAAGGTGGAGGCAGTGCCAAGAAGGGGTGTTGTAGCCCTTGCCCAGGTCCTGGTGCTAACAGGGACAAGCCAGTTCTTGCGAGTGGGCTCAAAGCAGGCTGGGGGGCACAGCAGACCCTTGGCCCACATTTTCTCCTGGTGCATTGAGGCGAAGACTTTCATGAAGGGAGAGAAGATGTCTGTGCTGCCACTCAGCAGTCCTTTGGCCTCATGAACATATGCTGACACCTGGAGGCACGTGTAATCCCATGTCCAGCTTCAGTTTGTATATTTCTTTCTTGTACTTGGAGGTCCAATACCAGACACGGAGTCTAGCTGTGGTCTCGCAAGCCCTGGACAGAGGGGAAGAGTCTCTTGCCTGAAGCTGCTGGCTGTGCCCTTGCTAACACAGCCCTGTATGCACTTGACCTTCATTGCACGCTGCTGACATGGTGAATTTCAGCAGAGCAGCTACTGCAGCAGTCAGTCCTCAGCCCATACCAATGCCTGGGGTTACTCCAGCCCAGGCTCAGTTCTGCCTCATGGTCCTGCAGGCAGAGGCTGGGGGACAGCTTCTTCAGCCTGAGAAAACCCCGCAGGATGGGATTTGCTCAGTGTAATGTGAATACAGCATACCCAACCAGAAACCTCTCAGGATCTCCATCGTCTGAGCAACCCCCAGTCCCACACACTCAGACAACCAGGTCAGGAACCCTTATTCCTGCTCTTTCTAAGTTATTTTCATCCTCGGGGCAGGATGTACCGCCGTCACACCTCATTTGCTGACCACCATGAAATGCAGACCTCTGTGGCACTCTCTGTGTCGCAGGACCCCGTTCCATGCCATTGCAAAGCAGCTACAGATTTCTCAAGATGTTGGTTTCTGAAAGACACCTTCCATCTTCTTTTTGCAAGAGTGAAAAGCAATTTCAGGTGGCAGCTTTCATGGCGGGAAGAGTTCTTCAGCACAATTCAGAAAGATGTGACAGGCAGATGTTTCCTGCTTGGCCCTTTTTCTTGACACAAACTGCCACGCAGACATGCAGACACCACTGACTCACGCAGCTACAGCTGGGTCTCATCCCCGTCTGCCTTACAGCCAGCCTGCTATGATTGCCTTCTGCTTTTCTTAGAGAGGGAAACACTAATGAGCCGAATCTGTGTTTCTGGGCATCTGGCTTGGGTTTTATAAGAGCTTAAAAATTCCCTTGGTCACTTGTTGGAGTGAGCCCTTGAACTCCTTGGGCTAAAATGCCTACAGTAACATCCTCTGCTGTGATAAACCACATACTCTGCGCTCCCACCCCCTTTGAGCAGGAACGAAATGCACTGTATGGCTATTTGATCTACACGCCGTTGATCTCACCCATAATGTGGCTGGTGAACAGGAACAGATATGCTATTATGACCCAACTCACCAATGAATTTACAAAATGCAGGTGCGACACATTACCCTGGGCAGAGGGTGCGTGCATGGGCACAACGAGGTTTCTTTGAGGAGGCAAACCTATAGAGAGATGGAGAGATCATAGCCACGGTTCTTCCTTTTGAAGTATGTCTCCTCCCTCTTATGTCTCTGCTTTAACCTCTGCCCTTTCAACACAGCTGAAAATAAAAACCTTTTACCATTCTTGTTGTGAAAATCCTCATGTATTTCTCCCATGGGTTGGAGGTTTGTTTTTATATGATTTTGAAGACCTCAGTCATATCACCTCTCAGCCTCTCCTCTCCAGATTGTAGTCCCTGCCTTCTTAGCCTGGTCTCATAAGACAGCTTCTCCATCCCCTTGAGCATTTTGACTACCTTTCTTTGGATTTTTTCTAACTCTATTACTTCTATTACAGTCTGGAGATGGGCAAAGCAGCACTGCATAGTGAACTCAAGATGTGGGCACACCAAGATTTATACAGCACTGAACTGTTCTGTACAGCACCCTCTGTGCAGCACATGAGTCCCTCCCAGATGACACTGAGCTCTAACTCACCCGTAACATCTCTGCTGGAGAGTAGGGTCTCAGGAGCAGGGCTGGGATAGGGTCTCAGCCAGACACTGGTTATTTCAAAGGTGCTACTCCAAGGCAGAATAAAGAGGAAAGTGGGCAGAGCTTGAGGGACGCAGTACTTTCCTGCTCTCTTTTCTCCCCTTACTGTTCCTCTGACCATGCTACCTTTGACACTATTCTATGAAGTCCTTCCCTGTGCTCCCAGCTGGACCCACCAGAAGAGGTCCTCCAACATGTAGCGGAGAGCATCTGTGACTACATTACCCATGGTGTGTAATAACTAACAGCCGATGTGTGCAACTGCTCATAGCCCACACCATGTCCTGGTTCAGGTGGGGCTGTGTCCTCTTCCAGTGTCCATGGATGCATGGAGATGCCCTTCCCTCTGAAGATCTGGATAGGATCCATCAGCCTGGGGTAGTCTAAGAAGGATCCTGCAGTTTCGGCTACAGTCTTGGCTTATGACTTGAGAAACCCATCCCATCCTTCAGTTCCCTGCTTTGCAACAGCCTTTCTGAGACAAGGCAAATCATTCAACCTTGTAGCTCTCTTGCTCCTGGAAACCTGGTGGAAGAGCAAAGCTCTGTACCCTGGGAGGGGAGGGCTGAAAGGAGTGAGAGATGCACTCCAGACGAGGAGGGACTGGACACCCACCATGGGGGTCAGGTCTGCGTACTCTCCGCTCCAACTCACATCCCCAAGCCTTGCTGTCTGGGAGGGACCTGGGGTGGACAAGGGTCAGTGCAGTCCTGTGGGAGCCCCAGACCAGGCTTCAAGGAGCCACCTGTGTGAGTCACCAGGGCCAGCCTGCCCATGTTAGAGCCAGGGTGCCAGTTCTCCCGCCTGGGTGCCACTGCATGCCAGCACTCACCTGGGCTGAAAGAAAATGTGCCTCGACAAGAAAATATGAGCACTCACTGACGCTAGTGCTATGTTTTACAGAGCCCCTGGAGTACTGATGGTCATTGCTCATGGCCAATATACTGTCCCAGTGGTTTCCATCCATCACTGACAATTTAAATTGCAGGTCCTATATCCTTCACTTCCAATGTAGAAACGAGGCCATGGATAAAACATATCCCACAGACTAAAATATACCAGCTACATGCGAAAAAAAGAGCCTTTGGGTAATCAGAAATCACTGTGCATGGAACATACTTTTTCTTGACGCTAAATCTTACAGCTCCTTATTTTGAATTTTTATTAGAGTCCCCAGAGCTATTAGTACACACTCAGATTCAAACAACTCCTGCAAAACTTCATCTTGGGGAAACAACAGCAGTTTTTTGCTTATAGAAAAAATAAACCTGAGTCTTAAAATCCTTAACAGCTTTCCTTCTTGGACTTTTTTGCAGTTACTCAAAGGGGGAAAATAAAATAATATATTTAGCTTTTTTCACATGTTCCTTTCTTTGTACTGACACCTTGGCTACACAGCACTTCGTGCACTGTCTTCCTCTAGCCCTGTGCGTGCATCATGCAAACCTGACTGTACTTTTCACAGGGGAAACAGAGTCACAGTCTCAAGCTTATGGGGGTGAAAGCCTGCACTGCACCATCACTTTACATCTTGTTGAGGTGGTAAGAGTTGCTTAAGCTTCCACAAAAAAAAAAAAAGGGCCAAAACATAGGGATGCTGAACTTATGCGCTCCCCAGGAGAAGCATAAGCTTGAGACATAAGGTCCAGGAGGCTGATGAACATGGACCTGAACATCCCTCTATTCTAGACAGCATGTTACATCTGTAATCTTCCTGGAATAGGCTCCTTTAAAACCACATCCAGGGCTTCCAGGTTTGACTATGGGAGGAGAAAGGTTCTATCAGTGATAGAGTTGCCAGCAGGGTCTGTCTGACCCTTGGATCCCCGCTCCTGCAGAAGCAAGCCTTGACCCCCTGGAGAGCTTGCAGGGTTCCCTGCAGGCTCCACCTGCAGAAAACTGCTGCAATTCACAGGAATCCTCCTGTGGCTCAGAGAGAAGCAGGAGCTTCCTGAGAGGGAACAGCAAAGGAGGGGAAATTTGTACTGCATCCTGGGGGAAGGACAAGAAGGGCAGCTCCTATGGGGCTGTCATCCCTGCCTCCCCAAGATGATGCTCCCCACTAAGTGGATCTGGCCAAGGTGGTTGTTTGCTGCAGGAGCTCAAGGCCATGAGCCTCCGACATAGATGTAAAGCCTGAAGCTGTAAAGGCAGGTCACAGGGACACCAAAAGACTCCTGTGTGTGCAAGGATCCCTACCACGCCTTCCCTGGCATGGGAGCAAAGGTAGGGGAAAGGGGGCAGAGGCTTTCTGTGCCCTGGCACCCCATCTTCAGGCAGCTCCTGCAGCTCAGGAAATAGTTTGAGAGCAGGGTGCCTGTCGGGGCAGCAGGTGGGTCCCAGTGGCTCAAACCCTGTGTTAGTGCAGAACAAACAGCTTATAATCAGTCCACGTTGTTCAAGATAGGAATTTTCAAAGGGTAATTCCAGACAAACCTTATCCCTCTTTGGCTGTGAACAGCAGGGTTTCTTAGCTCAGCTCAGAGCTGGCTCCACCCTTAACTCTGCCTATTTGCTCTGGTGCTCACCTTCTCTTGAGGGGGAGCTTTATAGTTCAGGTGGCTGTAAACTGGGCTTCTGTCCTGGTTGTCCATAGGTTTTATTGTAAAAACGGGCTGTTTATGGGGACTTTCCACTCAGTTCTGTGCAACATTGTAATTGAATTCATTAAAACCCATCTTTCCCCAGGGCCAGGGTTACCTTCCATAAAAGTCCACAAGACCTGTAACTGCTTTTCCTAAGGATCCTCCTTTGAGGAAGAGAACAGCATTGGGGATGTCATTATATACATCTACAGACATCTCAAAAGGTCTGCCCATGTCTATGTCCTGCTTGGGCAGGCTATGTCCATAGCCTGGTTGCTTTTGTTCCTAGAAAGTGCCTGAAATAGCAGGGTTCCAGTCCACTTCCATCCAATTCCACTGTCTGGGTAACCAGTGACCCTTTGAGAAGCAAACATGTAGAGCCTAGCAGGAGCAGAGCCTCACCTAAGCTCTGCATTGGGACCGGTGCCTCGTGCCACGCTGAGTGCAGATCTCATCTAAGTCTGCAAGATCCGTCTGCCAGGATGTGCAGTGGGGAAATGATGCTGCTTCAGGACACGCAACAAGAGACGCTGTTGGTGAACTGGAGAAGACGCCATCCTCTCCTTCTGTACGTGTCCAACACCAGCCGACATCAAGTGGCCATGCACAGAGTGGACAGAGACCTCTGCAAGTGGGACCGGGGCTTGCTGTGGAGGACCCTACAGTCGGCAGATCCTGCTTTGTATAGAGCAGCATGTGGATGTTTCTCTGAGCTGGCCTCAGAGCATCCAGCTCTGGATCGGTTGCTGGAAGGAGGTGGGAAGGTACCACAGTGGAACTCCCTCTCCACCTCTATGAGGATCTTTCCCAGAAGCATGCAAAATCTTTTGGAAAAATTGTTCATTGGCCAAAAATTGCAATTACAGGTTAGCTAAGTCTTGATTAGATTTGTGATGCATTTGTGCTGAAACCACTGAAGAGCTGGATTTAAAAAAAATCCCCAAAGTGTAAAAAAAAAAGGTCACAAGAACTGAGCTTTATGCTTTGACTTTGGAGCATGTAAGCAAATACAGAAAACAAAAATTGAAAACAAAAATTGATACTCTTCAATTTAGTTTGGTATTATAGCATTTCCCTACAATCTTGCAATTTTTTAAGGGTTTAAAAGAAAAAAAATATTTAGGTCAAATTTGTTTTTTCATATCTAGAAAATAATAGACAACTGTCACATGAGGGAGGAGAAGCTAGAGAGGTGGCTGAGCTCACATCATTTTCTCTGGGTTTTTCAGCACAGTTGGTGAACTGTAAGTGTATCAATCACCAGGTCTGATGTAAGTTTTCCTGCTTGATACTGACCAAGAGAGCTCAGAGGCACATGCTCCAACCCCCAAAAAGGGGGCAGCATTGGGATGCTGTCTCCTAATGCAGAACTGCAGGTTTCATCTTTTGAGGGGGGTGTCAGTTGTCCATCACAGAGAAAGGCCACAGAGACATGAGGAGCTCAGCTGCATCACCTGGCAGGGAGATACAGGATGGGAAGTGACCGCACAAGCCACCAAAACCAGCTGTGAGCCCCTCAGTCCAGAAAACACTTCATCCAGAAGATCACAGAGTGCTCCTGTCCCCAGCGCACTCCCTGCCACACTCACAACAGGCTTAAAACCCCAGGAGAGACCAGGGGCCTCTGCGATGCTAAGGCGTCTCAGCTGAAGAGCAGGAGGTATGAAACCAGTGGACTAGGGCTTTGCCATAGTGGGGGCTTTGGGATATGATCCTAGGAACCAAACCATGTCCCATGCTGTAAAGAAAGGCAGAAAATCCTGGGATGAATCCCGTGCCCATCCTGCTTGAAAGGAAACATTGCCCTTTCCCTGAGCCCTTATGAGGTGTTTCAGGGCAGCCAGCAATGACAGGGCATCCCACCAACATTACCTTTGTTGGGAGCCATTCAGGATGCCTCAGAGAAGAAGAGGACCTAGGAGGAGATGAAGCAAGGCCTTCCTGAGCTGGTGATGCCACAAAGGTGACACCCTGATGAGTTTGCATGGGACCCCTCAGAGCGGTGCTGGAAGGCTGCCTTCAGGTGTGGTCTCTTTTTCTGGGTCCCAGTGCAAATGCGACTCCTGCCCAGGACATGCGGACATGCTGTTCCTTCAAACAACACTACAGCAGATAGCCTGAACCACCTGCCAGTCCTGCCTCCTCCACAGCCACCAGCCAGGCCCTTCAAGACTGGCTCACGTACCACAATGCTGAAAAACCGTGAGGGAAGGACCTGGGATGATAAGAAGGAGAAAGAGGAAAAAGTGGAGGACATGTAAGCACTGGTGATGAAGAGACAGGTAACAAACCATGCACCCAGTGCCAGGCTGAAGCCCAGGGCCCAGAAAAAGCATGGAGAGCACAAGAAGGGGCTCAGGCTCAGCTGCACCATCTCTGCTCAGGCTGCCTGCAGCTCCTTATATACTCTGGCCCTGCCTGGTGCAAGTGAGGGAGCACTGGGGCTGCTCCAGTGACAGGAGCAATGTTTTCTCTAAAGAAGGAATCATGTGTGTCCCTTCCTGGGACTTGAGCAGAACTAGGTGCTGCCCAGGGTCAGGAAAGCCGGGTTATGGACTTCAGGGAAGGACCTCCCTGAGCATCTCAGCCACTCATCTCCTGGAGCTCCTGCAGGAAAGCAAAGGGACAGCAGTGAGGATGAAGGGTGAGGTGGTTACTGTCCAGGTTGGACAAGTGCCTCTCCACCAGTGAGCACAGCCTGCCAGCCACGTCCCCAGGGACACAGAGGAAATGGGGGATGGAGCCAGAATTGACCCTATGCCTCTTGCCTATGATTCCTGCACCATAACCACCACAGAAAAGCATCATGAGTCTCATATGCAGAAGGTACCACTCCTTTGGACCCATCTGACCACTGAGAGCCTGGATGCACTGAGCTCACATGGACCCTATCCCAGCACATCCCTGGGAAAGGCATTTACCTGCTCAAAGAGCAAGGAGGACCTTTTCACCCTCAGCAAATCTGGCAAGGAGATGTCTCCATGGCAGAGACTTTGTCAACTAGCGGAGCAAGCAGCAACCTCAAGAGATGTGGCCATTTACAGCAGCAGATCACCCACTCCAGTGACTGCTTGTATAGAACCTCCAAGCAGGCTTTTCCCTCAGCAGGAATCACTCTGCCCGTAGCCAGCACTTTGGTGGCAGTAGCCACAGCCCCCTCCCAGCCCAGAGAGCATCCTTCTGGCAACACCATCAACCTGTGCAAACCAGCAGACCACACACAGATGTCTGAGCTGAACAGGCCTTTCCATTTCCTTCCGGCAACAAGCACCAACGCCAGCTTCGGGCAGAACCAGTGACACCACATGGGCCAACGCCACAGGTGGAGAAGGCACTCCCAACTTCAAAGGAGACTTTTCACTTCAGACCCTTTAACGTGGTGGCCTGACATACTCAGCGCTGTGTGCCTTATGGCAGGCATAGCACAAACAAATCACAGCATGGGCTGAGGCTTGTGGCAACACCATATGGAGGGTTCTTCACTGGTGAAAACTCATGGAGGAAGGGGACAAAAAGGTGTCAGATTACGGGATGGAGGGGAGAGAAGGGATGGGGCTATAGGTTGAAGTCAAGAAGAGCAATACAGGGTATTACAGCACGGGAGATGAGCTGTGAGCAGCACCAGTGGGGAGAGTGGAAAGCCAAGACACCTGTAAAGTCTTCACACTCAGAGCTGGATGCAACCATAAAGAGAAATAAGGCAGATACCTCCTGCCAAGCACTAAGTATTCAACTCCATGTGAAGAGCCATGTGGTGGGTCACATAATGAGGACACCAAAGGGGGCTTCATTTCAGTTACCCTGTAGGTGGGATCAGAAAAGCATGTCCTCATCTTGGGCACCACAGGAGCTGGTATAAAACTTCTCGACTCCTTGCCACCTGCTGTGCAGCTCTAACGAGTGGCCTCAGCAAGAAGCACCCTTGCTCCATTCATCCAGTCTCCATGAACCAGTACTGCTTCCCATCACCGCCACCCTCCCACTGTACCCACAAACAGGACCACACCATCTGGATACTGAATGGGCCTGGTGATCAGAGAGAGGGGCTTGCTGGCAGAGGTCCTCTGTCCTCTCTGCCCAATGCTGCTGCTGTCACCTTGGCAAAGTCATCTGACCATGCCAAGCCTCAGTTTCCCCCGAGAATAATACAGCCATGTCCTAGGGTGGACTGAAGAGTGATAACACACTGAGACAGGAGGAAACTCAGTATTAATTCAGAACTACTTGGCTTCTAGCCTCATGGATCCAAGGGGATCTCCAGGGAAAACCACCCACTTCAACTCCACTTGTGCCTAACTTTTAGGGGGAAAGAAAAGACAAAATGAGAACCATCCATTTTGTGAATCAGCCATCTCTCCGACTTCCCCTCTGGGCTCAGCTGCCCACTTTCAGACTTTATCCATTGTTTGCTTGGACTTGTACAGGAGAAATCACATTAAAGAAAATCCTAGCTGAATCACACACTTTGGAGCAGTTGCAATGGACAATTGACAAGAGCATGGGGATTTAACATATTTTTTATACAAAAATATCTAATGATAATAGGCTACGCTCCTGGCTAAAAACATTATCTACTGGCATGGGGGGAATTTAAGCCATAATACTAGCTACTATAATGCAGGCCTGGAACTCCATGCAAATATTACCCTGATCCAACAGCTACAAAGCTCTGTTTATCCTAGTAATTAATTCTCTCTTATGTTTAGTGATACAATTAGAGAAACACTGCCGTTCTGATGGGCTTGTTTCCACCAGTGCCTTTTACTATATTTACATCCCCACAATAGGCTTGGTCTTACAGAAAAGGGTGAAATTGCATTTATGGAGACAATGCCACATGCATTCCCAAAGCATTTTATAGACGTAAAGTTAGGCTCCAAATTACACATTTATTGTGCGAGCACACAATGAGCTCAGATTAAATATTGACTAAAGCCAGCCTAACACCCAAAATAATGAAGATGAGCACAATAGTGTGATTTACTCCCAGCCTCTACAGAAATACACATCTGTAACATATAACATGCCCTTCCCACAGATATACTCTTTGTATTGTAGCTAGCCTTAGGCAGGAAAATTTCATTCTCATAAATTATGGATTTTCTTTCCCAACTGCGGACACATTCATATTACCAGTTGTAAAGGAAACAAACGTAATAACAAAAAACAAATGCCATTCCCCTGATACAGTGATGAGCAGGTGACTGGCTCCTTTTATCCTCAAAGTTGAGGCAGGAAAATGGAAGATAAACATGGCTAAAATCAGAGAATCCTTTCCCTTTTGTCCCCCAAGATGTGGGAGCCAGCAGAGACGTGTGGGCATGGCAGGTACCTTTTTAGAAAGTACTCCCAGCCCTAGCTGTGCTCTGAAAACTATCTGTCCTTCGCATGCCTTCCTCCTCCCCAGACTTGCAGAAGAAATTCAGGGAGACACTGATGCTAATATAACAATTACGATAATAACACAGCGCTGAACAAGGACAACACACACCCTTCACAGCAGCTCGACCTCTAAATCCTCTAATATGGTACTCCTTCATTCACGATTAAAAGAAATTGTAACCTAGCACAGACAAAAAGACACAGGAGGCAAAGCAGGATCTCACTCGGTGGTGAAGCCCCACTCCAGTCCAGATGCAGTCATATCACTTCAGCTTCTCTGTACCATCTCCATGACAACCATGTAATTTGGATGCAATAACCACTGCTGAATTGATCTTTAAATGTAGCCTTGTTATAAAACATAATACTGAACATGTCAGGCTCAGGATAAAGAAAAGTAGCCCCCTACTAATGAGGACTGTGATTTAAGAGCCCCCCTTTAATTTTCAGCTGCTAAACAGTCTTGCTATTGCAATAATTGCATGGATGAGTGGATTTTAAAATCAGTAACAGCAAACACCATTTGTGTGTGTGTGTGTACAGCATGCTGTAGTATAACATCTCAAATGAGACACCACACTGAGAGCTGGAAAAATGTGTCAATGTATGTTCAGAGAATGGGCATCTTTCCACATGCACACGCGCGCGCACACACACACACACACACGTATCAGGGAGATTCAATCTCTAGCAACTGGAGCATACAGCTGATGCATCAAATAATCCTCATAAGAATAAAAAATGGTATAACTAAGTAAAATAGGATGGGGGATTAATGTACCGCGTGACAATGAGAGCAGGGGAGCTCACATTTGCACTTACCCGAGCAATAAGCTGTTTATTTTTTGGTCCCTTCACAAATGCAGCTCCCTTTTCTCTTCAACAATCCATGCAAAATAATCTGCAGTCCCACCGACGGAGGAGTGGCCCCGTCCCTCCCCCTCCACCACCTTCCTAGACCTCCCTGTTATTGGCTTCCTTCTCCCTTCCCTCCTGCTCTCCCTCTCTCTTGCTGCCGATGGTTACACCTCCCAGCCTTCCCCCAAGGTGTCAAGAGACTGCTGGGGATCCAGCAGGCAGAGTGGGAGGGGACGGGGAGAGGGGGAGGCGCAAGGAGTGATGGTGAATGGACCCAGTGAGAGGATGGAATAAAGCCCTTGCTGGCGAAGCCCCTGGAGAAGCACTCGGCAGGAGCAGACCTGCCGCTTGGCTGGGAGGCTCTGCTCACGCTCAGGCTGCGCAGGAGCTGCGAACGATGCCCCCGGGAGCGTGGGGGCTTGTCGCCCCCCATGCACCTGCAAAGCGCTGGGGGACAGGTCTGCTTCCTGCCAGCAAATCATCGCCCTTCAAGCTGTAACTGGCTTGAAGTTTTGGGTTTGAATCCTGCCAAATACTCACACTGTCTTTAACGACTGATGCCCTTCCGTACACTGACGTACAGCACTGGAAATGCCTCGAGGACCCGCCCTGGTGCAGACCCCAGAACTGCAGGTCGGCTTGCTCCACGCCTCTGGACCCCCCCACCTGCTGCCGCCCCCCCATCGCACCCCATTGCACCCCATCCCAGCCCGCCCCACGGCCGAAGAGCCCTGCTGGCCTTCAGCAGCAGCGCTGCCCATGTGCCTGCCTACCAAGCTTGCTTCAGAGCCACCCCCACCACGGCAGGCTGGACCACGCGCCCGCTCACCATCACTGGGACCTTCTTTGGCAAGGCTGACACATCTCCCTCCTGACAGCTCTTGCATGCAAAGGCAGTGGTTTTGTCTGCAGCCTAACACAGGCAGCTGGCTCACCGAGATGGCTGGAGATGCAGTGTGGTGTGGAGAGGCATGGGGACACAACACTTTTCCTGCTTTGGGGGCCCCCTTAGTTTACTTGCAGACCCAGTGCTGTAGGGAAAACACTGCCTCTGGCCATTTGGTGGCTGTAATGCAGTGGGGGTTTCTGTGGGGGTACAGGTGAGAGGTGGTGGGTGCTCTCTGGTTCAAGTTGCCCAGCTGGAGCACAAGCCTGTGTTCCCTCAGCCTGAGCTGGCTGGGGCAGCAGCCAGCTACCAGGATCCTTCACCTGGAGCTGGCACACACCTTTGCACTGGGATCGCCCATGTCTTGGCGACCCAGGATGCTCACCCATCTGCCTGACTGCTTCAAAGGGGTGTGTGACGCCTGCCTGCCCTCAGCCCTGTGCCTCATGGTGCCCAGAACACCACACGCATGCACCGTCCCCCCTTCTAACAGCTCACAGGCGACCGAGGGCTCCCTCAGCAGCACGCAGAGAGAGCCACCCCAGGCTGGACCTTTAGGCCGACAAAGAAGGGTTTGGTGTCTGCCCAGATGCATGTTCCAATACAGCTGATGGCTCCCTGATTCCCTGGAGAAAACCTCTCCCTACACCTCTGTGCCTCTTGGAAAGCTTGCTCCAGAGGAGGCACACTGCTGAATGAGTGGACAAATCCCCAACATCCCAAATTAAAAATATCATTACAATATATAGCGATACATCCAAACACCAACGCACAGGCATTAGATGAAATAATGTCCTGGAGCAGCTCAGCAGAACTCGGCTGTATATTCTTCCAGAAGGGATACCCCACAGCACAGCACACAGGGTTGTTTGCCAGGGATAGTATTGGTAATGAACCATGTAATGAGCCACCCTGCAGCTATACTCAGGAGTTATCCAACAAACGCAAGTGTGAATGAAGGTTACTGCGCTGAAGAGCCACATGAAATGGATCTTGTGGCCACAGACAAGGGCAGTAAGCAGCCAGACAAATCTAGGTGTGGGACTGTTAACCTCCCTCAGGGCTCCTTCATCCGAGAGACAGGATTCACTTTACGCCGTCACAAAAGTCTGTCCTGCTCCTCTCTCTGATCAATTCAAATGTATTTGTAATCAACCAATTATAAGGTTAGTGTGCTTCAACAAAAAGAAAAAAAAAAAAAAAGAAAAAAAAGCACAATCAATATTCATCAGTCTATTGTAATGTTCAGGTCTGAAGGCAAGTAACAAAATCCAATTTCTGTGCAGCCAGTCCTAGGAAGTCACATTTTACAGCATGAAAAAATGAGGTTCTAGTTTCTAAGAATACATCCACTAGTGGGGCTCCAAATAACTGGGTTATCAATCATTCTGCTCCTGGGAATGAGCAGAACAACAGCTGGATTCAGGGAGAAATCTCCTCTCATCCCTTGAGCAGCGTGGTGTGCTTGTCCTTATCATCTATGAGACACTCCTCACAGTAACAGTGTACTAAGATTTTTACTGGATTGCCAGTAGATCTGTGTTAGATGCCTGGTGTACGTCATAACTTTTTTTTAAATTAAGAAAACTCCTAAACTATAGCAATTTTGGACATGCTGTTTAACTGCCTGGATGTGCACGTGAACATGCAGATGCCATTTGCCACCTGTGATATGAGTTCTCTGGGGAAGTGGGAGCAACCTAGGGTGAGGCCACCTTTCCTCCACACCAACACCAGGGAAGCCACCCCTCAAGCCCCAAACAAATGAAAGCATATGTCTGGGAGCCTTCCAGGCAACAGGGAACCGCAGACACCAGAACTAAACACTGCAGACCACACAACAGGCATGAAAGTTAACCAGCTACACTATACAGACCATGAAAACACCCCAGCTAGGCTGACAGGAGAGGCAGACACCTGGAAAAAGGTGGGAGCTGGTGGTCCTGAGATTTTTCATGGTCACATACCCCCATGGTATCCACTGATAAATCTGAGCTCCAAGGCTGCTGGCTCTACAGCCTCGGATCTGCTCCCCCTTCACTCTGAGTGGAGAAGCCAGGACCACTTGCCCTACAACCCCAAAGGGTTTATTGACTTCACCTGACAATTTTTAAAGTGTCTTAATCACAGCTTAATGCCTAAGTTTGAAATGCTGCAACCCTGTTACAAGTAGTTTTCTAACCATGTCCTGCTCATGGTACTTAGTGTGGCACATAAGGACACTCCTGGGTGCTGCTCAGCCTTCTCCTTAATTTTTTCTGTGAAAACATCGCAAGTGTTGTCATGTGCCCAGGAATTATTTTGCTTCCATGTCCTCCCACAGCTGTTTTTCTAAGGAAATGCCTTGGATTTACCAGCTGGGACTCAATAACTTTCAGTACAACTTACTTTGATGGAAGCCAGAATTAGGAGAAAGTTCTATGAGGACTTTGCTGCATGCTATTTGCAGGTAGTGTGAGTAGGGGGGTGTGGAAGGGGATAACAGCCCTCTGAAGAAGAAGGGTCAATCCTTGTGAGCCTTTGTCTACATTTGTCTTGACACTTAAAATCAGCTCTTTGTTCTGGATAATGGCTCTCCTGAAAAGTCTACCCTGGAGCTGTTTGAGCAGACTACTAAAATGTGGAAATGGTGGTTCATATCAGGGGCACTACAGCTGGTGGGGAGATGTCTCCTCACGGCTATTCTGGGGGCTGGGAGAGCTGAGATTTGTTAGTCTCACCCTGGGTGGCTGGGCGACAGGCAGAAATGATGCTTTAAAAATAATCATGAGAAAAAGGGTGCATGCAAAGAGCTCCTTTATAGCTCCGAGGCAGGAGGGCTGCTAACAGGTTTGTAAGTCTGCGAAGATGGAAAGGGGAGAGGGAATAGGAGAGTCTTTCAGAGGAGAGTCCAGGGAAAGCATACGCTTTTGTGTGTGTTTGTGCACGTGCATCAGTGCATGTGAGTGCATGCACCTGGAGAGACCCCACAGAGTGCAACACTTGCTGGATTGGGACTGAAGCCTCGGACACTGAACATGAGACCCACAGCTGGCTCCTCTTCTCCAGTCGCATCGGTTCTTGCTCCACAATGGCTTGTTCTGGAGTGGCTCATGCTTGGTGTGGGGTCACAGAGCCACTGGGGGCCCACAGTGCCATGATGGGTCAGGAGATGGTGGGAGGGAGATGTTATGAAGAGGGAATTGCCGGGAGCCTCTGCTTTAACAGCCAGCTGAAAACTCTTTGGCCTGAGAAGTTTGGAAAGCCCAGATAAAATGTGTCCTTCAGTAAAGAAGCTGCCACCTATGTACAGGAAAAAGCACCTTCACCCCAGGAGAAAGCCTCCCAGCCTGCAGGTGATAGTGCTTATGGCAGGTACTGCCAGATCCAGAGGCCATGGCCCACACTCACAGCCGCTCCTGCAGGAGGATGAGGAGGGCAACAAAGTGTCCTTGGAGATAAGATGTGGTCAGAAAGTCCACACCCAGAATTTCTTCATCAAAATGGGCTGTTGTCTGAGTTATAGGCATACAGGGGAAGAAGGCAGCCAAGCACTGAACTACACCAACCATCTCACCCCGAGACAAACTGTCCAGCAGTTAATCAACTCATGGGGGAAATGACTCCAATCCCAGTCCCAGGACTTGCATCTAAACACCATGTCTGGTGTCACCCTGCAGCCATTGGCTTTTCTTAGATGACGAAGCCCAGCTACTGCAAGCATTTTTCCCTAGCAAAATTTTTTTTCCTATAGGCTGTGACCAGTTCTGCTTATAACCTCCTCCCGGATATACATTCAAGTGGAACTTGTTTAGTGGCTCCAGAGGACCCTGGTTTTCTACACCATAGTTCATTCTTCGAGCTCCTCAATAACTTTCTGGGTGCTGGGCCAGGACTCAGACTTGAGTAACAGCCTGGCCAGTGCCCAACACAGCCACCATGATCTCCAGTGCCCTCTGGAAGTTCTGAGACAACACTGTGCACAGCACAAATCTCCTGTGCGAGGATTAGTCACCTCTCTCGTGCATGCAAAAGAAATCTTGATGTGCTCTGGAGGTTTTTGATCCCCTGCCCAGTTTAGGTATTTCTGCCTGGGAAATCCCAGCCTGGAATATGGGAGACATCACTCCTGGCATTTCAGGTTTTGGCAGAAGGCAAGATTGATGCTGCTGGGTGATCACTCTGTTCATTCTCTATCTTCCTGCATGTCAACTTTCAGATGAGTCACTGTCCTCCAAAACGCCATCTTCCCTCTGCTCGTGGGGGTTCCTGAGTGTAGGAATTCGCATTTGTCTTTCTGAGAGCCCATCATTGACATAAAATCAGCTCCCCAAGCATAACCAACGATTCTTAGCATCTGACTTGTCCTAATTTCTCTAACTTTTAGTGTATGAAAACTGCATCCTTAGCAACTGATCTGAGCAAACTCTGGGAGGTCCAGCAGGGAGTCTGCTGTTCTGGCTACAAGGGGTCTACGGCATCTCTTCCATGTTTTATTGTATTCCAGTGCAACGAGTCCCCCTCTCTGCCATTCACCATCTCACCTAAACAAACGTCATCCTATTTTGACTGACTAACTTGAGGTGCAAATACACCTTTCCCCAACGTCCCAGGTACCAATATACATGAAGTATCAACACCCTAAAAGGATTTCTCACCCATGTCTTATGAAACTGTTCAACATAGTTTTTCTAGTCCTAGATATCTACAAACATTTGAGTTTACCACTTGTCATTTAATATGCTGCTTGATTACTACTGGAGCAAGAAGCTTTCCATCATCTCTGTAAGATATGAATCCATCAGACTCTCCAGAGCTATGAATCTTTGGCTGGACACTTTTTTGCAGTATCAGAGCAGACTCTTTTATCACCTACATCTAAAACCAACACTCAGCATTTATTTTCTTCCTGACATATATGCGTATAAATACATATACATGCACACTCTTTTATAGCCCTTAATGCTAGTAAACGTAATTTTCATCAACTGCTCTTTCAAATTAGCCTTCCATGTCTCTGCATTACATAACAGTTAATTCACAGCTTTTGTTACTGAATCCCTTCTTTCTCTATTTGGGTTTTTTCTTACTGTTATTATTTTTGCTTTTCTCTTCCTTAACAATGATAGATTCTTAGCTAAGAATATCTTTGATGACTGCAAAATTGTGTGCATGCTGTGGAGGAGACAGCACCTATCAAAGTTTTCTTAAACAACACCCATTTATAATACACATTATTTTGTCTCAGTTTTTCCTCCAAACTTTTCTTGCTTGTAATTGTTTTCAACTTAGGAAAATTGACCCCTTTAAAGTGCCTTGCATATGTATTATCAATTTAGGATTACATTCTGCTCGTAACAAATGCAATTAGGTTGTTTAAGCAACCATTAATTCTGAGTTCAGTAATCAATTCACTTTTATCTGTTGGATTGAGGTCTGCTACAGAATTACACCAAATTCACTGCAATACTTTTGGTAACAGAAAATTATCATCCATCATTTTTAGAAACACTGGGGCTGTGTTATTGGCAGCAGCATGAGTCCTTCAGCATCTATCCCTGAGGCTGAAAAGCTGTTCTGGGAACATGGATTTTCTTTCACTTTGTTACGAAGCTGTTTAGGGAAGCTATTTTTCCAGCCCCCTAGTTCAATATGGTAGTCTGCAGAGCTACATCTGTGCTGGGGCAGATCAACCTGAACCTGAATGGAAGAGCAACCCTTGGCTGTGTATTAGGACAAGCATGTGGTCAGTGTCACAGGAAAGGCTGACGATTTGGAGGCAAAAAAGGCTACGGCTCTGTTAGCAAATCCCCTCCCTTTACCTAAGGGAAAGCAACTTCCAGAGGTGACCGGAGCTCCTGTGCTCTTGTTTGGGGGTATCCCTAAGGTGCTGCTTCACCTGAGTGCCATCCCAGGGAGGCAAAGCTCTGCTGCATCTCCAGCAAGCTCTGCACAGGTGCACCTCCCCAGCTCACCAGGATCTCCAGCGTGGTCTCCACCAGCTGGATGGGGGATGTGACAGGCCGAGCATGGCTTTCTCCTGACACCATTTGGCTCTTGGATTCCTAGGAAGGTCTCATCTCCAGCTCCCTGTCCTGCCTGGTGACTAGGGTGTCCTGTGATTCAAGCCTGTGTCAGTGTGCCTCAGTGCCACCTAGGATGTCCTATTTATTTTTGGAAATGAGAATTTCTGATGTCCATTTATTGCCCAGGCACATGGCATTGATGTATGGGATGACTGCACAATCTCCTTTCTACCCACTTCTCATTTCAAGCTTAGATGGCTGTAAGGGTGCTGCCGATAACTTTGTTCATACAGTTACACAGAGTTTATCATTTGCTGTGATAGCCAAATCTAACTCACGGTTCAGAGGAGTCACCTTCCTTCTTTAACCAAAGGCATTTGCCAGGTCCACCTCTGCTAGGGGCTTCTGCCAGCCCCGGCACCCTGAATACTGCATTTGTCTTCAGAGCATCCTCGCAGCCCGTCACTGCAGATGCTGCATCCTGCCTCACAGGTGAAACAGTCCCCCTGAGCAGGCAGTCTACCCAGAGACAGATACACTCCGACTGGATCATCCGGGCTTTCCGTGAGCTGCCCAGGACTCACTGCTGACTGCTGGGCACCCAGGACCACAGTGCAGGGAGGAGGCTGGGGAGCGGCAGCTGCAAAGAGATGTAATTTATGCATCCTCACATCAGTCAGGTTTTGTAGGGTCCTGATATCTCTGGGAGGCTTTCTCTTGCCAAACTGCAGCAATTCCACCTCGCCCTGCCTGGGCCCTCGCTCTTTTTGAGACGTCTCACATGCTGGGCTGAAAGCCCTGGACACAGCATGGAAGCGGACATTTGAAGAGGGATTTGCTCAGATTTTGTACTTGTTTGGGGCTTGGACACAGCCTAAAGTTGTGTGGAGGGCATGAGGAGTAATTTTGCTGCCTGTGGGCAGGTTCTGGAGCACTGACGTGAAGGTGCAGAGAGTAGAGGAAGTAGAATTTGCTGTTACCTGAAACAATCCAAGACATGGAAAGAGAGAATGCTTCAGCCATGGGAAGAGAGCCCTGGGCCTGGCTCTTCCAGGTCAAGGACTGCTCAGCCTGTAGGATTCAGTATAGTGACCAAGGATGGTCAAAAAGTCTGGGCAAGGTAAGTTACACCGTCTGTGTACGGGGGAGCATTGCCTCTCTAACTGTAGATGTTGGCCCAGTCATCTATCCTCACCTTTAAGGCACATTTTCAGTCTGGATCCAACCTAGAGGCCACAGCCAGGTGGTCTGGCTGTCATTTTTCAAGGACTTGGGATAGGGGAAGGGGGTTAAAGACAAATTTTGGAATGATAAATCTGATTTACATTATATTGTCTATAAATGTAAGTGTTCAGATGATGGAAAGGGACATTTAAATAATCTGATGTTTTGTTTAAGCTCAAGAGTTAGGGCCTGGGTGGGAGATATGGGGAATAGAAATACAGAGGGCATGGAGCTCCCATATCTGAGAAGGTGTTGGGTTGAAGTGAGACATTTAGCAATGATGAGGCTTGCACCTACATGAACTACTGTGAGGAGGATCCCAGCATCTTCTCTGCTCTGAGTGTTCCTGGTTGCTAAAGTGGATTCAATAAGAGGTACATTTGGGGATGCTGATGGAGACATGACACATGCCAATGAATTACCATTAGCTATGTGTGCCCTTAGGACTATTGTAGCTGTAGCATTTAATCTTGTTGAAATGACCACTGTAACTGGGACAGGGAGCACAAAACTGCATGGCTGAAGCCTTTACAGACACCTAACATCACTGCAGCTAATGGCACTGGAAGGGGCAAAGAACAAATTGTTCAGTGGCTGGACTGAGAGACTAAACCAAAACTACTTCTGATAAAGCAATTAGTTATAGCCCAATGTTTCATCTCTTTTGAGCTAGGAGTCAGGGGAAGATAGTGATCTTCTGCAGGTAAGGAGATGGAGAGCAGTTAAACAATTTAGGAAAAAAATCAATTTCAGTAAACTATCAGAACAAGACCATTCACAATGAATAACTACAATTGTAACCTTTACGATGTGATTTTTTCCCTGTGTGAAATTCCCGCAGGAAGCTGTGAGCTAGTTGAGCTACCAAAATATGTTTCATTTGCAAAGAAATGTTGGGGTTTTTTAATTTTATTTTTTTATTCATTTCACTTCCAGACATTTTGCTTACTTTCTAGAAAAGATGAATTTCTGCAAGGCGTCAGGAAGGGACAATTCACTATACAGGGATTGAGAAGGAAGCTGAGATAGGTCTGGAAAGGCTGTTACTGTCCCTCATGCATTAACACATCTGCTGTTGCCATCACTGACAGCATCAAGGGCACAGCCATAACGAAGCTTCCTTTCTCCATCCTTCCAGCCATTTATAGATAATCTCACTGGGGCTCATGTTTTTCAAAAATCTCAATCACAGGACACGTTCCCATAGAGCTGGCATCCCTGGGGCTACTCCACACCACGAGCACGTGTCTGTAGCACAGAGGATGGGAACCGTGTTTTCAACGGGAGAGTTTATCATTCCTCAGCCACAGGTCGGTATGGGACTGAGATGCAGTTAAGTAGTTCCCCAGCCTGCACTACCTTTTAACTCAATTTCCATTTCCTAAACGACTGCTGATGTCTGTCTCAATAATCATTATCTCCACAACCACTCTGAGTGTTAGTTTTTGCTGAGCATTGCGCAGAAGATTTGGAGCTTTTGAAAGGATGCTGAGCTTAAGAAGCTGACACTCCAAGCGGCTCTGGGTGTTTGTCACATTTCACCGGGTGTTTTTTCCAGTGCACACACAAACGCACACAAACACACACGCTACATGCACACACGCTCTTCTTTCATGTGAGTTGCCTAAGTGAATACTTGCTGTCAGATCTTCCAAGTCACAGCACATTTTTAATCAGTCAGGTAATTCAATCATTCCTTTCAGACCTGCTCTGCGCAGCTGTCATTTTCAAGCATCAAAGCCTCTCTGTCAAAAACAACGCAGGCTGGAGGTTCATTCAAGCATTGCTATTTCAAAGTCCTGGGTGGGGAGCGGAGGGAGTGCAGAGGAAAAGAACTAACGGGATGGATTAAATGAACTTATTATAAATACTTCTGAAGCTACCAGCCAACCATCCTCAGCAGAGAACAATGGCATGGCACAAGGGCGACTCAGGCATCTGCAGGATTTGTAAGGCATTTGCAAATCTCACTCTTAAATTGCAGAGTGGGGAGAAGGGGGGAATGTGTCAGATGAAGCTTCCTGCCTGAGATGCTCAAAGCCACTGAATGGGATTTGGATGTCTGGTTCTCATTAAAATTAATGGGAATTGGGTGCCCAGACCTACAGGCAGCTTTCAAAAGCTTCGTCTCTATTTATAATTAATGTTCCCAGCAGAGTGACTAAATATTTATACAATAGGTCATGTTGTATGCAAAATGGAAGAGGTGCCTATTGGTAGATCAGGGACCAAGAGAAGCAGAATCTGATGGGGTGTCAGGTTCAATCCACATTGTCCCTTGTTTAAAGCTCTTCTACTTGCAAATCTCCAGCAGCTCCCACTAGATGAGCAGCTAGGGTGGTAGCTCCAGCAACAATTATATTCTCAGGGTACAATACAGCAAATCAAAATGGCAGCTTTACAGCTTTCCTGGGTTCTTCTCCTTTCCCTCCCCACAGCTCTGACTTCCTTCACCAACTCACTTCACCTCTGCAAATCTCAGTTTCCACTATGAAAAATACACAGTATCACTGTAGGAGGAGTGCAGTGGAGCTTAATCCATGAACACTGCTCTGCCTTGGTCAAAGATACTATAGACGGCAGACATCAAGTAAAAGATTGACACTAATCTACCTCCAGGCATTAGCAAAGCTGTGGCTGGATCTGTACTGCTGCATTTGCTCCATAGCGATGGAGTAATTCAGTGTACAAAGCTGGTGGGTTGAACCCTGAGAGCATCTGGGGGGTCTATGATCTGGGGGTGAAAGCTTGGCACTCCTGCAGGGGAAGTCCAAAGCAACCAAGTCCTGTCCTGGTTTGCCTGTCCCCCAGAGGAAACTCTTCCTCAGCTGGGCCATGCCTTAAACCCTGCCCCAGCTGACCCACTGAGACTGTGTCCACAGAAGCTTGGGCCTTGTGTACTGGGTAGCCTTGGGTCCCCACCCAGAAGAGCTCCTGAGCTTGGCTTAAGACAGACACTTGGAGTGGGCTTGATGATCGCACTGCTTTACAATGCTTTAATGGAGGAGATTAAACTCCTCAAACCTTTGAAAATTTGTCTTTTAATTTTTTCTTCCATGTCTCATCCAAAGCCACCAGATGGAGAAGCTCTGATGATTCAGGGAATATGGAGACCCCTGCAGTCTCCCCCCATGCTTTGGCATCTCAAGGTTTGTCAACCACAGATGTACGTATTGAGTGGTACCTCAGAGCTCACCTGGGATTCCTCTGTAGGTCCCCAGCTTCTAGTATGCAAGTTGTAGCTCCAGCTTCACTAAAAGGACACAAAGCTCAGTCGAAAGACAAGTAGTCTGGTCTTGTGTCTGTGGCCAAACATTCTCTGTTATAAAGGCATGCCTTATACTCCTAGCCTCTAGCTTCTAGTCACCTTGCTCTTCTTCTCTACTACACTAGAAATCATCAGTAGCTAATGTTGCCCTTACGTGTGACCTTGGATGCATTACACAGATCTTTCTTTGGTTCTCCTGGCCATCCTGACCATATTTCACAGCACAATATGGGCTATGGTTAGTGTCAAGGCTGGCTTAGCACAGGTACACAAAGCTAGATGGGGTCACTCAGAAGGTGAAACTGAACATGAACTGCAGCCACACCACCTGAAACTCACAGCCCATTGGGCAGTGCAAAGGGGAAAGAAGGCATCATTCCTCTCTAACACCACGGCCAGTCTGCTTGGCATGGGACATTTGCTGTTCCATGGATTTGTTCCTAATTAAAACAATTGGCTTTGCAAGACAAAAATTCAAATTCAAGGCTTAGAGCTGTTGTCCCCAGACAAGATGTCAGGAGAGCATCGAGGACACATAAAGAATAAAACAGCTTCATTTTCCTTGTGAATACCTGTCTGCTTATTTTTTAATTAAACAACAGCTGGGTGTAGACTTGTGAAACAGCAGAAGGATCCCAAGACAGAGGAGATTAGGCGATCTACATAATGCAAGGATGTAAACCCTTTCCGTCACTGCCAGAGCAGCAGCTGACGCTGGCAGAATTCGCTCCATCACTGAACTCATCATTACAACAAGCTTCTGCAAAGGGCCTCTTAGATTTTGAGCATTTAATCCCAGAATCCATTATGTACCCCAAATCACAGTCAACTCCCCATTTTGTAAAAGAGATAGGGGTCACGTGCAGGGGTTTTAGGAGCAGGTTGGAGAAGCCTCTGTTGGCAGTGACCTACATAAGAATTGGTCCCATCTTCAGGCATGAGCATGGATTAGGCCACCTCTCAAAGCTCCTGCCAGCCCTGTAGATCTATCACTTGTTGAGATACATGTAGGTGAAAGTCTGAAAGTCTGTGGTTTTTTATCACACAGACTGAGGGACAAAGCAAGCTTCCCCATCCAGAGGTCCCTCGGGGCTTGGCCATGGAGGGAAGGCTGTGAACCCTGGGACAACGTCTTGGCCTTGCTGCCAAGCAGCCAAGCCTGCACCCCTCTGATGTGTGCGGCTACGAAGAAAAGACTGGGACCAAGGGCTCACACTGCTCAGACCCAGTAATGCCCCCTCTCAGATCCTGAGCCACTGACCCAACCACCATCCGAAGCCACAGAGGCAATCCCCCTTGCCACTCAGCATAGCCATGCCAGACGCCCATGCTGGGAACACAACCGTGCTCCCAAAGAGAGCCGTGCAGGCTGCTGCACTGTCAAACTGCCCTAGATTGGAGTGAATAAGCTCCTTTCTAAAGGAAGATAATTGCTCTATTTTAAAACTAAGTGGTTCAAGGAGAAAAACGCAGGCAAGAGGGCCTGATGTTCTGAGCTTGGGGTGGGAAACAGGAGGTGTGTGGGGCAGAGCAACTGCACAGCTGCTTTGCTGGATGGTCAAAGTGCTGGATGAAAAACATGAGTCAGCCTGCTACTGTGTCCTCAGCCCAGCCAAACTGGTGCTGCTGGAGAGAGCAGAGACCTTGGCAGGAGAAGTGGGTGCCCCTCCTCAGGGTACCGAGCTGTGAGGCTGAGCACCCTTAAAAGCCAGAGGGGAAAAGCTCCTGGTGAAACAAAGAGCCTCTGTCTCCTCTCGTCTGTGCCCCCTCCACTTGCAAGTCCAGGTTTTGTGGCCATAAGGGAGGTCCCCAGAGCACTTTGGGTCAGCCCGTTAGGCCAGCACCACTCCACAGGCTGGTCCGAGAGCTGGCGTTGTGAAGCTTAGCCAAGCAGAGGAACCGCCCCCACCACAGGGACAGCTCGCAAGGAAGCTTCTCTGGGGAAAATAGTTGCTGCTTCGGCAGACCGTCTCCCAGAGTGAAGACCAACAAACTAGAGCAGACAACAACAGAGTCATTAATAAGGCCAAGCCTGGCATCTTCCTGGATGCCCCCACCACTGCGATCAGTGATTTCACCAAACAAGCACAGAAGAGGCCTCTTCAGCAGAGTTTTGTCTTTGCTGCTTAAAATTCAATAGCTCCACTTTCCAAGCGGGCAGGAAAGAAACAGTTTTTGTACGTTAACGGCCCGCCCCCCTCGTCCCCATTTGTATGGAGGAAGCTCTCTGGTTTGAACTTGGCAGACATGCCTCTGGCCTGCAGGGGAAGGACACCAAGAGTCTTGAAGGATGTGTCAGCTGCTTCCTAGCCCTGCTGGACCGGCACTGGTCCTGGCAGAGACGGGTCCTGTTTGAACGTCCCTCGGCTGGAGGTCAGAGACATATTCAGTGCTCCAGCAGCCTGGGTCCCACCACCGATGCCTGTGAACAGCTCCCAGCTTCCCCCAAGGTGGGCGCCCTTGCCGATTCTCCCCGTGTCCCTTCCTCTTGGGCTCAGGGGCAGAGTCATGTCACTGGCAGGATCTGTTGTTGAAGGATTGGCCTCATACATCCACACAAAGAGAAAACATGCACATGGTGAGCAAAGCCACAGCTGCCTTCAGGCAGCATCTCAAGACGATGATGTAAAAACTGTTTTGGGGGGACCTTGTGACCTGGAAACAATGGTGGAAGCACTCAGCTGACCTCTTATACAGGAGCTGAATATTACTTATGTAAAATTTTGCTTTAAAACCAAGGCTGGCTGCCCTGTCTCATGAGAGCTATTAGCTGTCATTTTAGGTCAGAGTTAAGGTTACTAAGAATATAAATGACACATTTTCTCTCACAGACAGCTGAGACTCCTCTTTTGCACAATGAGCACCCAGAATGAGCAGGAGGATGCAGTAAGTGCCCTGCAAAGCTTTTTTCACCTTAAAATAGTTTTGCAGTTGAGAATCCACAGCTGTAACTTAGCACACATGTCTGGAAGAAAGAAGTCCTTGGGCCTGGCTTGTGTAACCCCACCTCGTGCCCGTGACTTCCCTCTCAGCTGCCAACCTGCAACGCTGTTGGGCTGGCCAAGCTGTAGAGACCCAGCTTCTCTCCCAGAGACCTAGGGTCATTTCCCCGGGATGGTCACCTCCATCGGTTTGATACACTGCAGTCTGCCAGAGGCAGAGCCAACTGCTCCCTCTGCACTGGATCACTGATGAACCGGACACAGACAAGCAGCAAAAGGGGTTAGGGGCTGAAGCACTGGGGCCAGAGAAGTACACACCATTCACAGAGATAAGATGTCCTTCTGGAGAGCTGGCCGCAGCAAGAGCAGCAGAGAACAGGCAAAGCAAGGGGAGCATTTGCTATCTCTGACCCCTGAGCACAGTCCTGGCAGTACGGCTTCAAAGGGAGGAATGAAACGTAGGAACAAGCAACCTGGTCTAGGCACAGACATTGCAGTCAGTGAGGGATGTGCCTGCCTTGGACAGATACAAGGGACCTTCTGCTTTCAAATCCTTTCTGACAGCCACCCCACTCCCTCCCCATGGTCTGCAGCCCCTCCATCCAGCTCTCCCACTACAGCAATTCACCACGTGAGCCTTATCTTAGCCACACGTAATCTCAGTCCTTTGTCTCTCAGGACGGGGCTTAAAGAACTCCCCAAAGTTAACGAAGCAGGTCCATCCCCTCATTAACTCACGGGGCCTGTCTCCTTTGATTAGGTTGTGCTGACTCTGCTCACACTCACACTTGCTGCTCTAGATGCAGGGACACTGGGGCATTTCCAGCTGGGACACAGACAAAAGGAGGAGATAGCAGAGCCTTGGTTACCACCGGAGCAATTCAGGACAAATAATTAGAGGCTTTCATGGCTAATTGGATCTGTACTGTCAATCCAGGACAGGAGATGCCTTAACCCACACTGCCTGCCTGAGATTGCTAAGCAGGCCACAAATAAACTGCAGCACTGGTCCAAAGCTCACAGGCCTTCAGCTTCCACCCTGCATGCTCCATCCCACTCCTGCTACGACACAGCCTACCTGGCAGGGGAGTCCAGCTCCCTTGCCTTTTCCATGACTGCAGCCTTGCGGCCATGCAGCCACACCAGGACATTCGGAGTCCACCTCAGGTACCTCAGAGACCCTTCAGGCATGCAGACCTCAGCATGTCACAGCTAGCTTGAACAAGAAGCTACTGTTTTCAAACTAAAGTCAAAGGGTAAATGAACCAGTGGTTAGGAAGAGCCAGTGTCAGAGATCAGTATTAGCAGGGGCTGGCAAGCCAAAGACAAAGTATTTTCAGAGGAAGGCTTGTGAGTTGGAAGTTGTTTCCTGCAGTACCTAAACCTGCCTTTTGTTTCCAGTTACAGGACAAGGCTCCAGTCCCATCTCCAACTCACTCTCAGCCCTGAAAGTCCTTCTTTCCTTCTGTGCTCAGACATCTCTTCCAGATCCTGGGAGTGCTGGAGCTTGAAGACAAGCCATGCAAACAAGAACAACCACCTTCACATGACTGCCAGCCAGTGCAAGGACATCCAGACCCTTAAAGCAAGCTGGAACCCTGACCCTTCCCTCTGAGGACCTTCAGCACTTAATCATCTTTAAGGAAGCAGGCTCAAAACCGTGCACTGGGCCCCTGAGCCCGGACCCTCTCTACAAGACTGATTGCTATGCAAGGTCCCAGGTGCTTCCCCCAGGAAACAGAGCAAAGGAAAATGGCTTGTACTGCTTGCAAGCACAACCTGCAGATCTTCTACCTCGGCCACAGGAAAGCCAGGCACAGGTTGTATAGAAAGCCAAAGTCACAACAAAGGACAGTCCAACACTCTGGGCCAGGCAAAAATAGATTAACCTACTTGAAAGTAGGACAACATCACTAAAGAGTAGGACATCTGGTCACCACAGCAGGAGGAGCAAATACAGAGGAGGCATCTTGTCCATGCACATGTCTAACCTGATAGGAGACAGCTAAAGCACAGACGTGTAGTATGTTCAGGCAAGCAGCTGGCACGAGTGATCCCCGATCAAAGCAGAGTGGCTTTCCATCTTTCTCGGATGACTGCTAGACTTGCTGCTGACAATCAGTCTACCTGCCTACCAGAAGCAATATCCTGCCCCCAGGAGCCTGTGGAATACGTGTGCCCAAACCTAACAGCTGATCCCTTCTACCTGACCTGCTAAACCCAGGGTTTTGCAAGAAATGATCTCCAAGAGAGAAAACGTAAGAAGATTCCCGATATGCCTGAACAAGTTTAATGCTTGTGAACTGCTTCAAGGCTCCCTGCTGCCGAGACCATCCCCTCCGCTGGCTTGAGCCCACCTACCTCTGCTCTACTCCTTGCACCTCAGCACCTTTCCCCCAGACAGATTTTCAGCCCACAAGCAGAGCACTGTTCAGAGAGGACATGATAAAGAAGTGATTAAGGATCACCACTGAGCTTGTATTAGCATCTTCAAAAGCTCGGCAGCCCACCAGCCAGCTAGCAGGCTGCAGCTAAGCCGGGCATGATGGGTCTTTCAAAATGAAACAAGAAAGCAAGTGCTGCAGATAGCATGCTCATCAAACGAGCCTCACTGCTGTTTGTAGAGAGGAGTTAATGCCATGCCACTGACTGGCTGCTCCCGGGCCGAGTTTCCTACCCAGCCTTGGCAGGACAGGCAGTTTTCTTGGCTTAGGGCCCTGTGCTGGAACGGAAACCCAGAGCACCAGGTCTCAGGACACCATTCAAAATCCTGTTCCTTGTTGCTGCTCTCAAAGGATGCAGTAGGAAACCGTCCAGGTCCCAGGTCCCTTTGCAGAAAGTTTTAAGCCCCTCCAGAGAAAGGTCTCCCTGCCAGGTGTGGGGTTTTTTTCTTAAACTCAGACTTGCAAAAAGCAGTCTGGGGCAGCCATGAACTTAGGTGTGAACCGGGGCAGCCCCCTCAACAGACACTAGACTGAGGTGTTTCTAGTCTAACCTGACAGCTGAGCCCATCCTGAGAAAAGCCATCAAGACCGTTTTGCAAGTATCCCCACATCAGCTTCCTTTTAACCTCGAAATTATCAGTCACCCACAATGGCCTTTTAACTGCCTTGCATTGAATTCAGCTGCTCAGCCACTCACCCTGGGCTAGGGGAGTTTGCACACCAGCCTAGGACGAAGCCGAGCGATGGAGAAAGGTTTCTCTAGTCTTTGCTAGGGCTGTTACAGTGGCTGCTTGCTAGCACTTATCTTCAAGAGAGAACAAGGCTTTTGGGGCAGAAGGAGTCATTATCTTTATGGATCAGGCAGGACAGACTCAGGCAGCAGTAAAGCAGGAAGGTGGCCTGCCTGCCCTGTGCTGGAACAGTTGTCATGGTCCTTCCCCAGGGACAGCAGTCCAGGATGGCGAGCGATGCTGCTGGACAGGGAAAGCCCGGGGGTGACAGGAAACACTGGGACAGAAGAGACCACCATCTCCAGTGCAGGGCTCCCTGAGTCCCACTTGTGGTGCCAGCAACGGTGATGGGACGATGCCTTTGACCTCACAACAGTGCAATTCTGTTTGCCAACAGCAGGGTGCAGGCTGAAGCCGGCTCTGAGCTGCAGAAGCTGACTGTGGGTGCACAAGCTGGCTGCTCAAGGCTATCCCATCACACACCACCTCTGCCAGCCGAGGCAACAACCCCAGAACTGCTTCCTCCCTCACACAACCCAAAAACCATTCCTCCTCTTTTCCTGCTGTACTGGTGCCAATTTTTGCCAGGCAGAAAGGACCAGAAGTACTCACTTTGGGACAATGATTTTTTTACTCTAGAGTGTCTTTCATCCTACGCAAAGGCACTTCTAAGAAAACTTCTCAAATCCACAAACAAGAACTTAGTTCTGAAGATGTGATAAACATTTTCCTTCATTTTAATTTAAAAAAAGATATTTCAGAAAAGCAACCTAATTTATCAGATATTCTCTAACCTTTAAACCTGCCCTCTCTTTCCCCCAGAGTATGTCAACAAAGACATGAAAGCAGACACACTCAACTCTAATCAACAGGCAAGGTCTGCTTTCTTCCTACCAGCACTACCCAGAGAGACTGACAACGAACTTGAGGCTGAAGATATTTAATAGCACAAGAAGACTGGTCCTCATAGCAAGAGCTTCCTGTCCCACAGAGACAGCACCCTACGTCTGCAACTTTGCCAAGAGGCTACTAACTTTGCATGCCAAGAAAGGCCTGAAACCTTCACAGTGCAATTCTTGTCCATCAGACCAAGGTGACATGCAAGTCAGCTTGAATGGGGTTGTCCATGTCACGCCTTTTTAATTCTGCTTCTCAGCCTTCCCTCTATGTCAGGGAATTACAGCAAACCCAGTGCCTCTCGCCCATGTCCAAGCAAAGGAATGCTGCTTAGAGCCTGGCAGGTATGCTGCTTCTCCGGCTCATGTCTTACACATCACTGGGTGGTGGCTGAAAGGGTGTTTCTGCCGCCCAGTTGAGCCTGCTCTGTTACACAGAAGAAAGCTGGAGAGGCACTAGACAAGGAAGCAGCTGTCCAGGAACCTGAGAGCAGAAAAATCCTTGCAGCAAACCCTCTGCCAGGCCTCAAATCCTCCACAACCTGTACACGAAGTCCCTCCCTTGAACATCCTGAGAAGCACCGCAGCCCTTGGACACCACGTAAGCACAACCTTAATCGCCCAGTACTCCTTCCCGGCGGCTCCCAGGGAAGGACAGCCTTCTAACTCGGTGCGTGTCACTTCACGCAACACCCCTTGTAAAAGGACGCTGATCCTGGGGGTGGTCGCGCCAGCTTGGGGCACCGCTCGGCTTGCAGAGAGGCGTGCACGCAACGCGCCGAGCAGCCCCCCCTGCACCCTACTGCTGAGACGGGGGGGGGGGGGGGGGGTTAACACCGGCC
>JAVJGG010000043.1:508760-525127 GCA_035590195.1 Aviceda cuculoides
GGGGGCCCCCCCCCCCCCCCCCCCCCCCAAAAAAAAATAAAAGGGAGCGCGTCCTGGCTCCGCAGATGTTTTCTCAGCCGGGTGCGGGGGTGTTGGGAAGGAGACACCGGTTTCCAGCTCGCTACCTGCGCTGGCAGCACCGGGCCCACCCCGCTACCGGGTCCTAGGCGAGGGATGTGCCCACGGGGAGCCCCCTCCACCCCGCTGGTCCCCCAACCTGCCTGAACCCGTGCTCATCCCCACCGCGGCTCTCTTGGGGCAGGGGCAGGCTGAGCAGCTTCTCAGGGCCTTGTTAGTGGTGGAGGAGCGAGCGGTGGCAGAAGACAGGCAGCGGGCTTTTTGCAGGCCCCTGGTGCGGACGGGGGCTGCAGAGAGCTCTGCCACACACCCAGAGTACAGAGCTGCGGTGCCCCGCGTCGGTGCTCGGCGTCCTGTGCCCCTCGCCCACTTCCCATGGACAGGGGAGAGAGGAGGGGGCGGGGGGGGCGACGCAGCCCCCTCTCCTCCAGGCAGCAGCTGCCCGCTGCCCTGTGCACGAAGCCCCCATGGACCGATGGACCAGATGTGTGCTCAGCATCAACCTTCTGGGCTGGAGCGTTGCTAAGAGACGGGATCCCCCGGGAGGCTGCTGTGCCAGCGGCTGAGCCCGGCACATTGGCAGGAGGGGATGCAGCAGCCCAGGAACCTCTGGATGAGGGAAGGCCTGTGTGAGAGATCACACAAAAGGCTGCAGCAGGGCACCATGAGAGACACCCCCACATCTCACAGGGAAACCTCTAAAGTGGGGAGAAAGGGGTCAAGGCCAGGAGGAAGAGCTCAGTATCAGCAGGATGAGATTAATCTGGAGGGAGGTCACCGCAGGGTTTCAGGTCAGGGAGATCACGCTGAAGCGAGACGTTTCTGTTAGCAGCTCGTTCCCCCTCCTGGGGCCATGGGGGGGTCTCACTTGGCTCATCAGGGGCGAGCAGTTGGCGTGTGCAACCTGAGGGGTGAAGGCTGAGCAAGCAGTCTGGCAGAGGGGAGGGCAGGGGGACGCTGAGGGCAAGGATGAGTGCGCTGGGAGCTGGGCGCTGCTGCGGCCAAGCCGCTGCTTGGGTCACTGACTGGGGCGTTCACACTGGGTTGAGAAATAGTCACTTGGCCTCTTTTGTCCCCCACTCTTTTGATGTGGGCAAGGAATTCACAGGGGATCTGAAACCCAGTGCAGGGGATGGTGAGAAAGATGGCCGGAGGTGATGCAGGACCCAGCTTCCAGGACTTTCCCCAGTGCAAATTAGCTGGACAACTGTCTCAGAGATCAGACTGGGGCAATGGGGTGTCTTTGTCTGACACATGCTCTGACATTTTACCGGGTGAGCAGCTGCCCCTCAGTACCATGGCAGGCATTTTTCTACCTACGTGCAAGTCCTTTTCATGCTTTTCATGGTAACTCATACAAGCTAAAAACTTTCTTTGCTTTTTAGGTGATGAACATTTCTATCACGTGATTTAAAATAAAAAAAAAAACCCCATCATATGTTGTGAAGTTGGCAGCACCAAGGAGGCCTAAGGAGAGAAGAGAAAGAAGCACAGAACAAGATAGACTGATGGCCCTGCCCCTCATCCTTTGACATTGCCTCGCTGAGCCTCCCATGCTGTTGCAGGGACTGAGTTCAAAGTCCTGGGCTGCGGTAACAGAGCACATTAGGGGATGGCTGCTCCAAGCAGGCAGTTAATTGGGCTCTCCCAGGTCTTTGCAGCCCCAAGTGGGTGCCCTGAGCCATCCTCAACGGTGCTGCAGGCTGGGGTGTCGGTGGGTGCCACAGCCTGGCTTGGCTGCTAGTGCTGAGCTACTCGTGTCACTGTCTGATGCAGCATGGAGCGGCGGTATTGCAGTGGCTGCCAGCGGAGGGACGCACAGCCCATCCGCCACCGAGCCGAGCTGAGCCCCACGCTCTGCAGGGACCCCATCCTCTGCAGGAGCTTGGTGAGAGGGACATTCACTGGCATCTTTACTACCCTCACTTTGACGCAGATACATATTGGATGATCCTCAAAGCAGAGAATCAAACCACAAGAGTCCTTCCCTAGTTCATTGAACCTTGACCCCAAATTTTGGTATTTTTGATGTGGTCATTAGTGGTAATTTAAAACTACGGACTCCTTTAACATCAGACTGCCCCACAGTGGTGTCCAGATAAATGAAAAAGCTTTACTCTGCTTGTAATTCTTCCCAGGTGACAGGTTACCCTTCTTCTTCTGCGCACCCCACCCACATGGGCCATGTTTTCCTTTCTCTGGGTGCCCCTCTCCCCCACTCTATTGCCCTGGGAAGTATTCAGCATTTTGCAGGGCAGAGCTCCTGGAAACACAGGACTCCTTGTTTGCAGAAGTCAGTCATCTTGAACTGAGGCCCAGTCAGGTTAACAATTAGGTTCAAAAGTTTCTTCAAACTAGGGTGATCTTCTGAGAGACAAAAGGCTCGTGCTGGCAAAACGAAGGCTACAAGAGCAGCATAGCAGTGATGCTTGTTTTCTCTAGTTTGATGGGAAACTGTAAACAGCAGCTCTTCACGAATGTCTTGCCACTGAGACTGCCTGAGAGCTGGTTTTTCTGGGCTGAAAACTCAGGTAATGTGACCTGGCTTTCCCAGGGTGCAAACTCAGGTACCACAGGGGATGCACTAGAGGCCAGAAGGTGCTGTTCAGAGGCAATTTTTCCCTTCTCAGCATAGCCATAAATTCAGGGCACAAGTGTGGGAAGGTCCCGGCCTGATCCTGAGGTGAGCAGACCTGTCCCACCTGCTGGGCACAACACTGGTCCCTGGCTCCTGCCCCATGCTGCCCAGCTCTGAATCATGTTTTCAGTGTCACCTTCTCTACAACTCCCATCCCCTCCTTTCTGGTGTGTGGGACCCCAGCTGGGAAGAGCTAACGGCACACAACAGTGAGTAAGGCAGAGCCCTACTGAAAGATGCTGAGCACCACTCTGCATGCTGCATTGCCTTCTAGGAGAGGAGTCTCTGGCACATCCCAGATACTGATGGTCTGGCTTTCTCTGGAGAAGTAACACTGAACACACCAAGCCTGAGGGACCAAAGAGGTACTGTCCTGGCTGGACAGCTAGGATGCTCCATCCCCCAAACTGTGCTGCACAAGAAACGTACCCAGCTGTCCCAATCACCCCTAGCCTCCTTTTAAGAAGCTGGGCATCCCAATTCCACCCATTTGGAAAAGGGTGCTTCAAATCTCCCAAGAAAGTGAATTCCCTCTTTCCAGAAGCATGTACTGAACTGCACTTTGAGGACTCTCAGTCACTGCCAGAGACAGCCCTGTTCTTGGGTTCCCTCCCTCTCTGCCGTGACTCTAAGTATATGGCAAGCGGGGCCATTTGCCAATGTTTGTGTCTCGACAAACAGTCTGTCAGCATTTTAGTGTATGGCTTCAGCTGGGATCAGCTATGCGTTCTCTCCCCATTAAATGGCAGAGCTGTGTGCAAACACCCTGGCATCAAACCATCTGGGGCATGCTCGGGGCCAACTGCTGATCTCCCAGTAGCATGTGTCAGGCACCCTCTCGCACCAAGGCGAAGGACGACTGCGGGATTGGTACTCCCATGCCACTGCCTGCACAGGTAGCCAAACCCCATCCTGCACATGCCACCTCTGCCACCAGTCACCTCTCCCACTAGGACTGCCTACCTGGATCCCCTTTGCTCCAGCTCGGCTCACAGAGAATCTGGCACAAGCAAGCTGCAGCAGATAGCAGTCCTGAATAAAACAGACTATTGAATGGTAGCAGAGGCCAGTGGAAACAACTTCTGGTTGCTGATAACACACACACACCCCACTCACGCTAACATGATAGCAAGCTTTCAAGGCCTTCATTCATGGAGCTATTGAGCACTCACCTCCCTCCGTGGCTTGCTGGGGAACTGTGGCCTGGGAGGCTGGGAACAGGGTAGACTTTCCCCTATGGTTGCACCCTGACAGGGCACAGTCTTGCTTACACAGACGCTGTTCAAGCTCAATGGTGAGAAGACACCTTGGATATACAGTCTAGATTCTGTCCAGACTCAAAGGCTCTGGAAATAGTTTCCGGCCCAGAGAGCTGGGATTCAGGTACCTTTAACTTCAGCCTGACTATGTCCTCCAGCCTCAGCAGTTTGAACCAAGAGCAGAATCTGTTATTTTTGTCCATGGTCACTTTCTGCCTTGGTGTAGGTGTTAGAGGAGAAGAGCAAACTGGAAGAGTAGATGTGTGGGACGTGATGCATCCCACCTGTCATCAGCTGGAGGAGACACCAGCCCCTTGCAGCAGCCAAGGGTCTTCTGAGTTAGCCCAGTGGACCCAAAGACAGTGCATCCATTTATACCAGAGTTGAGTTTGTCCCCCAGTAAGCTGTTAGCATATTCCCCTGCCTTTCCTAGTGCACTAGTTCCTCAGTGCTGATCTGTGAAGACTTTAAACGGTACAAAGATGGTCAGTTCTGAGAAGATTTCCACATCTCTGTTGGACACTGGGAAGACATGTGGGTTCCCTCAGACCCATCTCCTCTGTACTGCACAGTATAGCAAGGGTCTCACCCCTGTTACTTAGCACAAAATGAGGATACTAGCTAAGGCAAATGGTGGAGCTGGTGATTTATTTTACATCTCTGAACCTTCTCTTGCTTGGAGGAGACTGACTCTGGTTCACCATGGAGTGGAGCAACTCAAAGCTGCAAAGACAGGTGATACTCAGAATGTCACTGGTGGTACTCAGTGGCTAAGTCACCCTTTGTAAGGCAGATCTGAAAGCTTCTTTCTGCTACAGCCCCTCCTCCCCTGGAGTTCAGGGAAGTCAGTGATCAGCCCCAGGCACTGACTCCATGAACTGTTGAACTGTTGCAGAAGGTAGCACTGCTGGCAGACCAGTGAAGTTCACAAGTCACACCTCGTCTGGGCTGAGAAGTCTTCCAAGATGTGTTCAGCACAGCTTGGACAAGCTGCTGCCTCCACATAAAGCTGGAGATGGAGCAAGTGACCTTCAAAGGAGTATGCGAGTAGAAACTGATGGCCACAGACTGCAGTGGGACGTGTTTCTGTTGTGGTTTACGCTGTGGATTTGTAGGTAGTGCGGCTTGAAAGCCGGTGTGACCAAGACCAGGTTTACACTGGGTCTCAGCGGCTGGGCTGAGCTGCAGATGCACTGATCACACAGGCACCACTGAAAGCAAGGCACCGACCTCCTTGCTGGGGAGACCGCAGGCTCATGGTTGGTATTGTAGGGCACAATCTCAATCTAAGGCGGGCCTAGGTTTCATTCTGGTCATATTGCTGGTGATGTGTTCATATACAAGCCCTTTTTCTTTCCAAAGTTACACATTAATGTTTCCTGAGGATAAAAGGACAGAGCAATCAGCATCACCACAAAGAGAGGCCATCAAGAACTGCAGATGACAAACACATAACTGATCAAAGATCAGGGTTACAGCAGTTATTTCATAAATCTGCTGCCACTGAAGGAAATGCATGTTGCACCTATGATTATCATTAAACTACAGCAAAAAAAATGTGATCAAAACAAGAGTAAAAACTGAGCCAGAGCAAACACAGAGCACCCATGGCTAGCACCCCATCACAGTAGCCTGATCTGCTTGCCATAACTCCCCCAACCCCAAGCCGAGTGCTTTATTGGGAAGTCATTGCCTGACTCCACAAGGCAGCTTGTGCCAAATAGCAGCCATGGCTTGCCTCTGTATCTGCTGCTTTCCAGAGGGACACGAGCATCCCTAAAAATCCAGTTCCTGGGGCTCGCCAGGAACAGCAGCCCAGCAAATGGACCACGCCCAGCACATGCTAGGTCCCAGCTGGGGAAGGCAGTGCCACAAGGATGCATGGAGGCCAGGTCTGGTATTGGGATGCGTGGGGCAGGAGCTGCCTGTCTGCCTGTCCCCCAGCGTGGGCTGGCTGGGAAACACCGCCCGTGAGACCCAGGTGTCCTCCCTGTGGCAGTGCTCTGCTCCCTGGGCTGGGACTGGGCTGCATCGGTCTCAGCAGTGTGCACGGAGGCTGCGTGTTCGTGCTCAGGCGTTCATCTGCACAACAGTTTGATCACAGCCGTGTTCCAGAGGCGAATGAGCACAGAGGTGGGATGTGTTCGTGGGAGGATGCATGTAGCCAGGGCGTCTCCTACCCCTGCACAGGCAGAGAGGGGTAGGGAGAGGGTCTGGGGAGGAGGGGGAGAGGAGCTGCATGAGGATAAATCAGTTTGGGATTAGAAGGTGGCACTGGCAACCTGCCATGTGACAGCCAGTCTCGCACAGCAAGAACCCCAGCTGTCAGCCTGGTGGCAGCAATTAAATGAGGTATCGATTGAGGAATTGTTGTCTGCAGGGTTTAAAGATAAGATCGATGGAGACCAAAAGGTTTAGGCTCCGTTTACTAATTAGTCAAGCACGGTTGGGAGAAAAACCTTTGGAGACAGGGAGAGCTGAGCTGTGTATGGGCAGTACTGCAAACGTATTGGGGTTACTCCCTCCCTGGCATCCAGTCTTCACCACTCCTGACTCTCTGGTGCCAAAGGGTGGACCGGCACCAGTGTGCCCATGCCAGGGATTTAAATTAGCAAGGAGACAATCAGCAGCGAGGAGCGGGTGGGGGCAGCAGGGTGGAGTATTCTGTACTGGGGCTATAAGCTGCTTTTCTCCCAAGGCAGGGATGTGGGAAAGAGGGGCTGTGCATGTGTCTGTGCGTGGGGAGGAGTAAACCAAGAGGAGAGCTGCTCCCTTTGCATTGCAAATTGTTTGGGGGTGAATTGATCCATTTCTTAGGCTCTGGCATTAGTTACAGCCTGAACACATTTCTCTTCCCCCTGCTCCTTGTGCAGCAAGCCCAGAGACACAAAGGAGACAAATGTGGCACAGACTTTTTGTGGCTTACGTGCTGATTCTGCCTACGCTCCATGGAGCTAAGTCGGGGGAGAGCAAGGCCATGGCTTTATTCCCTCTGCTTTGTTCCCTCACTTCCAGACAGTGTCCAGGACATGGTCAAATGGGGACAAGCAGGCAGTGGCCTTGCCTGCATGTGGTTTGGGCAGCCTTTGAGACTGTCTTCTTGCTTGCTGTTGTGGGAGGTGGGTCTGTGGCTTCAAAACAGAGTCGCTTTTAAACCAGCTGGGGAGCTCGGCTAGATCGTGTCTCCCACAGGACATCTTGATGTCAGCTCTGGGTTAGGAAGAGGCATCAACGTGGCTCTCCCTTCCCGGGGCAGCCAGAGAATTCCTCTTTTCATCTCAGCTTACTCGGAAAACTCAAGCCCAGCAAACAGAGGAGGGTCAGGAGCTGTTGCCATAGGTCCTGTGACCCACTGCCAGCCTGGGGGCAGCGCTTCACGGCCACCACAGCCGTGGGTCACGCCTCACCTCAGACCCACCATGTCAGGACATGCCAGAGCGCTGCCAGCGCATGACCCAACACGAGCTCTGGGGGAAAACACCCACCAGTTTACATTCCCTGCACAGGTCAGTCCTTCTGGTGCCTCCCAAAGCAGGACAGAGGGGAGCGGGGGCCGGACACCAATGCTACTGACAGAGGTGCAGCATGTCCTGCTGGAAACCTTGTCCTTCAGCTGGGACTGCCCTCCCTCTGTGCCGACTGCTATTAGCAACTGCAACCTGACCCAGCGGCTGTAAAACACAGCAGGACAGGGGAGAGCAGCATTTGAGCAGGCTGAGAAACCGTAGTCACCAGGAGACTGAACGTGCCTCCGGGGGTGGGGGCTGAAAGGGAGGGATGGAAGAGAAAACAGAGATCAAGGACACCGTGACGCCGTGTGGCTGTTCCAGGGTGTCTCCCAGCAGGGCGAGGCAGATTTATAGCTTTGTCTTGAGGGTCTGGAGCCAGCCTCCAGTTATTTCACATTTAGGAGTCAGTTTCCTTTGCCTTTGCTCTTTCTCTGGCTTGTAAAGCTGCACGCCCCACACTGGACCAGCCCCATGTCCTTGTTCTCTGCGTACAGCATCAGTGCCTGGGACAGATACTGCACCTCTGCCAGTGCAGGACAGAACCGACTAGGGTTTAAGGGATCATTGTTTTCCTGCTGTTGTTACACAGCTCCGTGCCACTGCAATGTCCAGAAACTGTGAATTTAACAATCATTTTCTGTGGGAGACAGGGATCAGGCAGCTGGCCCAGGGCTGCCAAAGCCATGATGTTCTTCCCATGTTGATTTCACTTTCCTTATTCTCCCCCAAGTCAGTCTGACCACCCTGCCCATGGCTACCTGTCCATGCTACGAGGGAACAGGAGACCCTGTGGTTTCTGTGGGTCGCAGAGCCACCAAGCCTCCTCTAGACTCTCTGCTCCAAAAGCCTTTACAGCCCATGCTGTTTCTCTCTGGACCATTATGGCTCAGCACATCCTGGCTTGTGATGTGACTCTGCATGTTGGGCAGGAGATCATAGCACTGTTTCCTAGAGAGGTTGCAAGAACCACCCAAGCTGACCCAGGTTGCTTGCCTCCCAACATCTGCCTCTGCCAGGAATGAGGTTGGCGGGTGGCTGGTGATGGCTACCCAAGTGCCACCCTGACCCCATAAGCAGTTCTGGGGGACCCATAGCTATCTTCCAGGCCTGCTGGCCATGATAAGGCACTTGAAGTGTCCCCCCAAGGGAGATGCAGATAAGGACAGATAAGGACAAACCCATCTGAAGAGAGATAGAAAATACTCCAGAGATCAAAGTGGGTCTCCTACCAAACACGGTGGGTCCCCTCCACACCTGATCACCCCAACTGGTCTGTTGGATCAGAGGTGCCCGCTATAACATTTCACTTTCCACTTGGCATCAGGCTGATATCTTTCCTTACCAGGGCCATGCTGTGGTTTAATGCCCATCTAGGAAGAGAAGCCTGAGTTCCCCGCATGTTCCTAGGGGTTGAATGCTGCTCACAGACAGGAAAGCTTGATCTATACAGATGTCCAAGAGCCACGGAGGCATTTATTTCTTATTTGTCTGCCCTGGGTGAATAAATTCAGTCTGTCCAAACCAGGGTGTGAGTGTTTGCCTGCACACAGGAAGGCTTGACTCTTGTAAGGCGAGGAGAAGTGGAAGGTTGGGTCTGTGTGTGGGGAGACAGTGTTTCTCTGCCACCTTTCTCTCCTGGCACCCTAGGAGGGATGAGGCATGGGATGGGTGCAGGGGGATGCCAGGCTTCCAGAGCATGCAGGAGGCACCCTGCCTTCATGGATCACCATGACAAAGGGGACAGCAGAACTATTCCCACCTCCCATCCATTTTCCTTGTGGCATGAGGTTGTGATCCAGCAGCAGAGAGAACAAAGTGCAGGCATTGGGAAATCTGTTCACAGTTCCCCACTGTGGGTTGCTGTGAAGCAACAGGGAGCAGGAGTAGGACTGAACCCCAGCCTGTGCCAAGAGCATCAGCAGAAGCACAGTACTTTCCTAGGCCTCCTCACATGCATAATCTCAGTGTGGTCATTACTTTTTAACAGACATGCATGTCTACAGACAGATAAATAACCCCAGCAGCGTGCAGGAGGTTTCTTGTCTGTGCACAGGAAATCTCCATCTTTTAGGCTCAAGGGGGATCTTATCAATGTATATAAAGATCTGAAGGGAGGGTGAAAAGAGGACAAAGCCAGGCTCTTCTCAGTGGTGCCCAGTGACAGGACCAGCGGCAATGGGCACAAACTGAAACACAGGAGGTTCCCTCTGAACAACAGGAAACATTTTTTCACTGTGAGGGTGACCAAGAACTGGCACAGGTTGCCCAGGGAGGCTGTGGAGTCTCCATCCTTGGAGACATTCAAAAGCCATGGACCTGGGCTACTGGCTCTGGGTGGTCCTGCTTGAGTAGGGGCACTGGACCAGATAACCTTCAGAGTTCCCTGCCAACCTCAGCCAGTCTGTGATGCTGTGATCTTATTGGAGGCTGCATTTCCAGACCCTGGTTCTTCTTTCCAAGTCAAAGCCATAGCTTCTTCTAGCTCCCTCCTACTGACTTGCCCAGCTTGGTGGCTGTCACAAATGCCCAACTGATCTCCATTCATTCCCACTGGTGTGGGGCCAGGCAGACACAGTTCGCTCTCACAGGCAAGGGAAATTGTTTACCTGCTCAGCTGCATCTCTGGGAAAGCAGCAGGCTCCGTGTATGGGCCAGAGCCATCACATGCAGGAAACTTCACCTCCTCTCTCTATGCCAGGAGGGGCACACAGGCTGGGAGCTCTCACACAGGCCACAGGCTGGCCTCAGCCCCTCCAGCACTGGTTTTGATGTGGGCCCAGCCAAGGACGTATTAGAGACAGACTCTGCACAGAAAGCAAGGCTGCCCCAGGGACAGCATCCCACATCAGGCTGTTCCTGCTGCCTGGGCTTCCTCCCACCCAGACTTCCCTTCCTCAGATCCGGGTCACTGCCTCTTGCCCTCCCATCGTCAGAGATGGTGAATAATTCACTCCCTTCATTTATGTCATTACCTTGAAGGTATTTATAGTGCGTGATCAGTGCCCCTAGAGAATTCCCTCTCCTGAACTCCATAAATTGCATTGTCTCAGTCTCTCCTCCCCACCCGCCTGTGCTAATTGCTGCATCGTGTTTGCTGACCTCTTGCATTTTGTTTCATTTCTTCCATCCTTAGACTTTGGGGGCAAGTGCTCTCTCCATTTCTCCCCAGGCTCTCCAATCGTGCCCCACAACTTTGTGGGCAACCTGATCCACAGGCAACAGGGACACAACGGGTGTTGTGAGACTGCAGGGTCATCTCTCTGCTTGCTGGGCGTTAAATATGTTCTCGCTCATGGGCACATCCCACACGAAGAACCGGCTCAGCCAGAACAGGAGGACGTGTTTCTTTGCAAAGCAAGGGCAGCTGGAGCATGTGGTGAACTGATGTTACATATGCAAAGTCTGGATGGGTCATTGCTAACTCCAGCTCTGCCCCTAAAGGTTTTGGGGACAAAAGGGACCTAAACTGATGTATGGCTTAGCGTGAGGTTAGATGTCTTCCAGCATTTTCTGTTTTGGGCCATGCTACCTTACAGGGGCATGCACTTTAGGGCTGCCTCCCCTTCCAGTAGGAACCATCCGTCCCTCATGCCCATGGAAGAACTCGCTCAGAAACAGGCCAAGAGTAACACATGGTGTCCCAAACTCTCAGGGTCTGCTACCAGAGTTGTTCCAGAGGAACACGTTGCTTTGAGCCATTCCCCATGTCTCAGAAAACACCACATCAGTGCAAAGCACCTCTTGCAGCAAGCCCATGCTCAGCAATGCCTCACTGACCCAGAGATAAGCACCACAATCTAAGCTTGTGGTGTTTCCCTGGTCAATGCTAGACAGCCCATAGGGCATTGTATGACACAAAACAGGAGACAAAGGTACCAGGCATGTAGGAGTATTATGCCTGTTTTTCCTCAGCGATGCAGTTAGTTCTCATCAGTTGTATTAATTCTTTATTCCTGTATCCTCGGCTCTTACCACCACCAGTCTCTCATGGCAGGGAGTCCTGTGGATTAGACTTTCAGGAAACAGCCTGCTCCTCCCCAGCTCAATGTTAATGTGGTTACTTTCAGAGTTGCTCAGGGTCATTTCATCCCTCCCATCTGAGGGAGGACCACCAGCTGAGCTGTGCGGTGTCTGTCAGGTCTGAACACTGCTGGTGGGGCAGGATCCAAAGCTGGCCTCAACTGGACTCTCGGTGGGGCGGCTGCCAGTCCCCAAAGGGTCCCTGGGGCAGTCGTGGTGTCCCAAGGGAGGGCTCCGCTACCCCCGGGGCTGCTGAAACTGAAGAGGAGCTTTCCCACAAGGTGGTCTTTGGCACAGCACTGCGCAGCAGACAAAGCGCAGATCAGGGGAGGACAGGGCTGGAGCAGGTCAGGGAGGACACAACTGCCCGGACCCACAGTGCGTGCTGAGCTCCAGCCTCCCTCTGCTTGCGTCAGCTGGATGGGCATCCAAGGAAAGCTGCTTTCCTGAGGACCGTGCACACAAGTGATGCTGGCCCAGCACTGCCATGCTCCCTTCTCAGAGGTGGACCCACCAGGCACCGACTGTCCCGCTGCAGGGAGTGGGGAGCATCGCCACCCATTTGCAGCTCCCCCCAGGCCCAGACCAGATGGCCTGCCCTGCTCTGCATTGCTTTGTAGGGACCAGGGATGAAGTGAGGCAGGCTGTACTGCTGTGTAGATGCTAAACTAGGCCAGCATATGGTGCTGTAGGTCCATGGTATAGCTTGCAAGACATCGTACTGACCTGGGCTACGGGAATTACTAGAAGTCAGCCCAGTAGCCCTGGGGGAGCTGGGGGGGGGGGCTGTCTCAAATTTTGCTTGTTTGGGGGGGAGGGCAGATGTTTAAATCCTAAAAAGTTCTGTCCCTGAACCCTACTAAGCAGAGGATGAAATGCGGCTAGTGTGTTTCTGCAGTAATGCTGCTGTGCTTGGGAGCCTGTCCTGGCTACCCACACTGGGCTGTGCATCTTCAGGCTGCGTATCCATGGGGGGCCAGTGGTGAGAAGCCCGCGCACCCAGGCCGTGCCTGGCTGCCTGAACTGTAGGAGATGCTGTGGGCACAGGCCAGTGGGAGAGGACATGGGTGCAGTGAGAAATCTCATTTCCCATGAGGTGCTGCACAGCAATTCCTGGCTGTTTCCAGTTTTAGAGGATTTCTTCCCAAGGAGAAAAAGGAGGAGTCCCACTTTCCCAGGGACAGCATGCACTGTTTGCCTCATCTCACAAATCTACTGCAAAAGAGTTTTGATGAGCAGTTTTCAGCTAGTCACACCCAGAGGAGCACTGCACCCTTGCTGTGATGGGGAAACCCAGCTACCTGCCCTCACTTCAGCCATGGTGATGGGTGAATTCTCACACTACTGCCATTTATACTCTTACCCCACATCTGACCCCCATCAACACCCCCTCTGCTTTTACAAGTGCCCAAGGACACAGCATCATTGGGTCTGGAGCATCAGAGAAGCCTGCCTGCCTTGGGGACCGCGATGGCTCCGAGGTGGCTGAGCAAAAGGACCAGCTGCTGGAGGCAGTAATGAGACCCGGCTCCACACACCCCCAGTCTGATGGCCAGCGTGAAAGGAGATGCCGAGAAGTGAAGCCCTTGCCCATTCTGGGTCCTCGGAGTACTGCCAAGGATCGCACTCGCTCCAGCACCACCCCAGAGCAGAGGGCTGTGGGTGCCTGCCAGAGCCTCCCCTCACAGTGTACTCATACTGGGTGAGGGTCTCACCCCAGGCAGGGACCCCTCACCAGCCCCGGACCAATGCAATCCATCTGCACATCACAAGGCCACCCAAATCACCCCTCCCTCCCTTCCTTCCTCCCTCCTTCCTCCCTCCCACGGTCCACTGGCTTCCCAGCTCACAGCCCTTCCTCCCAGCATCCGAGGGGCACTGATGTGAAATTAACCCCGTGCTCTCCACAGCCTTGCTGTTATTACAGGCCTCCAAGCGGGAAGAGTGTAGGGGATGGGTGTTGCGTGGGGGTCAGCCTCTTCCAGTGGGTATAGCCATGGGCAGTGGTGGGGTGACAGTCTGGGCTGCCAGGACAGCTCTAGAGCCCCTCTGCTCTCTGCTCTCTCCCCTCCAGCAGCCCTTTCCTTGATCCTCTGCTCCCAGGACTGCTCCCTGGGCTCAGGGACCGCTGCTGTCCCCATGGCTGGAAGCAGTGGCTCTTCTCTGGGGAAGGCTGCTCCCTGCACCCTGGGCGGAGGGTGCGCCAGAGCTGGCCAAAACCCTGGCAGCTCAGCTCCCTTGGGTGCTCTGCACCACACGGAGAGATTTAAGGCTGTAGCTGGAGCCTTCTGCATTTCCCTGTCAACAGTGCAAACGCCACGTTTAATGTCGTCCTTTGTGTTTCTCAGGCAGGAAGAGCTGTGTGTACAAATAATTAAACGGAAGAATCGGAGTGATTAGGGCAGATGATTATTGTCAAATTATGATTTATCTCAGAGGGAAGTTAGTACCCCCCCTCCCCCAAAGGGCTCAGCCTAGCACGGTGAATGGGCACTGGTTTTTTGATTAATAGATGCCTTTAGAAGGTCACCTACATCCATTGCAGATTAACTCAGTGGGAAAAGTTCTTTCAGTAATTCAAGCTGTTGTTCTCACAAGCTGTCAGCTAGCTGCGAATCGGGAAGGTCCATCCGTTACAGGGCTGCTGGTTTGGAGGGGATCTTTCTTTCCTCCGGACACATAGGCGTGATATATGATGCACAGAGACATGGATGACCGAGAAAACGAGCTGTGGAAAGAAAACAAAAACAGCAGTAAAGGGAAGCAAGGAAACTGAGCGGGCAGAGAGCTGGCCCAGGCAACATGGGGCCTGGGACTGGAGGGGCAGAGCTCAGCTTGAGGCCGATGCTGGACCAGTGGTCCTAGAGCTGGTCTATTCAGCGCGGTGGAGGAAGGGTTTAGATGCCCTCTTGTTGCAACCATCATGAGCTCCTCCTGCTATGGAGACAGTAACTCATCTTGTGTTTGCTTCATCCATGCCTGTATTTAGACATGGCTGTGGAGGTGCTGGGCAGGCTGAAGCCAGTGTCTCACAGGATCTGACAGTCTCCTGTGCAGTTTTGGCGAAGATCCCTCAGTGTCATGACTTGACTCTTCCACACTGTGGACACCTCCCAGTCGGTTGCTGAGGAGGAAAGATTACACCAGGGTCTAACTACCACTCAGGCATCTTCTTGGGGAAGACAGGAACTGGTGATGGCAAAGAGGAAACAGGACCAGCAAGGCTGGGACGAGGAGAGGTTGGGACTTGCACCACCGTGAAGAGAACAGTACAACAGCATCAGTCCACCAAGTTACAAGCAGTGTCAGAAGTGTTCATGCTGGTATAAGCTATTCTTCATATTGACCTTCTGTAGATGCTCCATTATATTTCTTTTGAGCTCCATAACCACTGTGCTTAACAAAGATGGGACTGCTCCTCTTCTCTCCTCATGTGTCTGTCCCTGCATGAAGACATGCAGGTGGTCTCGCTGAGGTGACTTTCTACATGGTGACTTTGTGCCATTAGGTTCTGAACACAGACCAAGGCCCAACATCTCTAACTGTGTTGGGAATGATGTGATGATGGCGTACCTCTTGCCACAGTGCTGGGTATACAGTTACCCATTTTTAACTTGCATGCATTCAAGGTGAAAGGAGAGACAGGGGAGCGCAGGTATCCTGCATGTTAAGGTGGACAACAAAGAGATGAAGAAGACTCTATTCCCTGATAAATAACTGTGATGATTATATTTAGCTTTCTTTTCACAAATGAATGGTATTTCAGCACAGTCATCAAAAAATCCCACTAACAAACATTTCTTTTGCATCCATCTAGCCTTCCTCATAAATCTATGTGCCAGGCATTAATAATATTTTCAGCAACAGATTGATTGACTAGAACATAGCTTGGTTGTCTCTAAACACTAAGGGGTTCTCAACTGATTTATCGCTTACTGAAGTCTGCACATATTTATATATGTACCATATTCCTTGTTATATACGTACCCCTCCTTTACCCAAGCTTTCTCCAGCAGATCCATCATGGTGGTGTCAATGGCTTCTGAAGATTTGGACATCTTGTTGCCAGATCTATAATAAAGGCTTTGCTGCCACAGTACAGAGCCGGCGTGTTTTTGATAAATGAGTTTTAAGGCCAGAAAAAACAGTTAGATCATTTTGAGTGGCAGAGTCCAGAGGCTCTTATCCAGTTGCTCCTGTACAATGTCCAGTAACATGAAGAGACCCAAGGTTTCCCTTCCAGAAAAGCCTTCTGTTTGAGGCATCAAGGGGTTGCTGGTTTGACTGATTTTAATGTAAGGCTTTGGATATTTGGAAGGCTTGGGGGTATGGGAGAATCTTGCTTTGATATATTTATATTTTAGTTAGTTTGAAACTTGCAGGGAAGAGCTTAAGCCTGTGGGCAACACTCTTCAGAGGGCTTCAGGCTGAAGAAGAAATAAAACCATCTCCTGATGCAGTTTTCTGAAGCTGCCTACATCTAGATTTTGAGGGATTTGCCACCGAGTACATCTGCTCTGGAACCAAGAGGTAACTCTGGAGCTGGTCCCTGTATCCATCACACTCTAAGGACAGGACACAACAAAATGGAAGAGGAAAGAGAAGCAGGACAGTGCCACACCAAAGCAAGGACCAGTTTGCCCTGTATATCCAGACTCCCTGCACTGGATCTCCACGACAGTTATTGGTCACCACGGGGCTTAAGAAAGTCTATGGCAGAGACAGAGACAGAGACTCCTGCCTTCAACATATCCTGCAGTCTGATTTTGGCTATGTATGAAAAAGACTGTCGTGGTTTAACCCCAGCCAGCAACTAAGCACCACGCAGCCGCTCACTCACTCCCCCCCACCCAGTGGGATGGG
>JAVJGG010000043.1:525227-589262 GCA_035590195.1 Aviceda cuculoides
ACTGAACTCAAAACACAGCACTGTACCAGCTACTAGGAAGACAATTAACTCTATCCCAGCTGAAACCAGGACAGTAACAGGTGAGCTGATGAGAGGCAAGGCTTTAGACAGTGGCTGCCCAGAGAGCTGAGCATCAGCTGGAAGAGACAGTCTCTGGCATGGGCACAGCATCCTCAAGATGTTGTGTCTCTACCAGCAGGAAGAAGAGACAGCTGGAGGAGAGATCAGGTTGAGTATTTTATTTTTACCCATTTAATATCCTTTGATCCCGTGGTAGGTACTGGGGGGACCTGCTGGTGTACTGCTGTGCCCAGCTCTGGTGGGAAAGCATTCGCTGGTGTATGTACCATTATAGTGATCACTGATGTGATTGACTGGCTGTCTAATGGGTTGTTACAGCACTGCAGAGTCTTTCTTGCTCTACAGGTTAACTGTGAGGAGCTGGGGAGATGAAGCAACACTCCTCTAAATTGGGCTGTGCATTGGGAGCACCAGGAAGGATCTCAAAAAAACACCCTACCCTTTGCAAAAATTTCTCTATGGTCTTCACAAGGGAGGCCACAAACAAACAGATCAGATGCCAGGAGTCAAAAAGAAGTTTTCATGTGGTCTTTTTTTTCTCTTTCTCTCTTTAAATGGCCTGAGATGTTCAAGGCAGGTTTACTGCTCCTGGAGGTCTGTGCAGATATGCCCAGCCTTTGCCCTGCTGTCCTTTGTGTGCTGCAAGGAAGCCAACGACTTGGGGCCTTGGCACCCCATATGTGAAGTTAGGGGCTAGGTGCTCTCTTCTGCAAAGCAGCACAGCTCTGCAGAAGCCCCATGCTGGTTTACACCCCCTGCAGATCTGCTCCAGCTATTTAAAACTACAGCTGTTCCTTACTAGCTACGTAAATCTGCTACCCCAGATATTTGATATGAATCATGAATGCTTGCTATCTGTTTCTAATGTGCATGCATGTCCTACATAGATTCATGATGTCACCAACATAAGAGCTCCTGGGCTGGGTGTCTGTGCCCTTGGCTAGAAAATCAGTCTCCTCTCGACAGATGTATTGTCACAGGGCATCTGGCTCATGGCATCAGTTGCTGTGCTAAGCCACAGCACAATGCCCCAGCAGATCACAGGGCAGGAGGCCTCAGCAGTACGGACCTTTTCTTCCCTTCCCAAGTCTTCACATGAGTCCCACCACACAGCAGAGCTAACCTAGGAGCTGGTGCAGCCCTTGCCCCAGGTGACCAAACACACAAACCATGCTGGGCAAGGGATGGATGATAGCCCCCTGTTGTGATGGGAAGGATTTTGATGCTGAGGGACAGAGGAGTTTTGGGTGCAGGATCGCTTTGGAAGAGCAGCCCCCAGAACTCGCCCCAGCAGTATACAGCCGAGGGCAGCCCTCCCCAGGGGAAGGCAGGAGGGATGATGGACGATCCTGCACTGAGCCTGGAAGCAGCCTGCCTCCGGGTGGCTCCTGGAGGGACATGGAGGACCACGCAGCTCCCGCTGTCGATGCCATGTGTGGCAGGAGCACACTTGCCGTTTGTTCTGGCTTTCGAAACAGCAGGCTTTTGATTCCCTTGGTAGAGCTCATCTGCGCTTCTTTCTGGCCTCCTCCTTTCTCTGTGCCAACCACGTGCCCCCCAGCCCGTGGGCTCTGCTGTCATTGTTGGCTGCTGGTTCCACTGGCCTCAGCTTATTGCATCTGTTTTGATTTGCTAGGTCTTGCATTCAGCCATCCGTTCAGCTTTTATTGTACGTTTCTAAGCGTCAGCTCCGGGTGGTCATCGTCGGCTCCTTTCACTCAAGCCCGTGCACCAGCTGCATATTAATTGCTCTCCTTTCTCCTCTCACTCGCTCCCTCCCCGTCTCGCTGCATGACATTTGCGGTTTGCAAACTTTGTGAGAACACATTGCGATCCAAGCCCGGCTCTTCTCTGGGTGAAGGTGTGAGGAGGGCTTGGCACACCACCTCTTGCAGAGAGACTGGGGAGCTGAGGATTACACCGGAGGCAAATCTGGCCTCTCTCCTGCAAATCTGCACTGGGAAAGCCTTCCTCGGATCACTCTGTCCGTCTGCTGGTCGGTGGCAGATTACTCACCATTGTCTACTGGCTGATGCTTTGTCCAGTCTAACTTTAGTGTCTTGAGCAATGGGGCTCTGACTCTTTTCTCTGGTTGATCATTGCCATGCCAAGTCAATTCCATATTCTAGACAGTCTCCCTGATGCTAAGCCTGAGGTTCCTTTTCCCTGGTGCCCCTGTGGTACTGCCTAGTGCCAAGCAGAATTTCACTTCTCAATATGAGCTGTTGTATTGAGGGGGAAAAAAAATAAATGTTCATGCTCACATGCATGAACAGGCTCCTTCTGCCTGTCCTTGCACTGCTCCTCTGGGCTGCAGCACTTTGGAGACTGGGCTGTCTTGAATCATGAGTCTGCCCTGGCTCTGAAGTATTGTGTTGCTTAATGACTGATGATAATGTCTCTGTATGTAGGCTTGTAGCCTGGCTATCCATCTTTAAATTTCAAAATCTTTCCTCCTCAGCCATTACCTCCACCCCCGTAATCATTCCTGTTGCTCTTCTCTGAATTCCACCTCATTTGTCCTTGTTTGAAGGCAGAGCACGATCAAACCAGCTGGTCTGGGAGCTTGGATGGGGGCTGAGGTCCAAGAAGGGTCCACCTCCACTCCTTGGACCTGAGCTGGCCTGAGGTCAAGAAGGCTCATCGACCTGAGTGGATCTGGGCTGCTTGTCCGACAGCCCATCAGCTGACCTGGGAAGAAAGGTATTTCTCCAAAGCTTTATGAGGACAGAGGCTGTACGCTAAGAAATGCTTCCAGAATTTAACCTGCCTTTGCCTCTATGTGCTCACCTTCCCTCCCAAAATCATAGCAGATAAATGGCTCAGTGTTTTTCCAAGATCTGCCTGCTCACCGGAGCCCTTAGCAGAACATGCTACACCTGAGCTCAGTGAAACAGATAACGTCAGAGTCTGCCAAACTGAAACACGAAATAAAACCTGCAAGTGAGCCCGTCTCTTGGGAGGTCTCTAGTCCAGCCTCCCACTTGGGGCAGGACTGTTGTCAGTCAGATGTGTCTTTGTTTGGCCGCGTCTTGAAAATCCCGCATCTCTGTGACCTGACCCAGGGCTGCACCACCACCCAGGGAAGAAATTTTTTCTAATGCCCTACCTGAAGATTCAACCCATAGCCATTGCCTCTTGTTATCTCATCCACCACTATTGAGACCTTGCAGGTTAATCACACTGGCCTGTGCTCTAGGGAAATAACTTTCTGTCTTAAGGTGAAATAAAGTTAGACTGACTCCCCAGCATGTAAAGAAATGCCCCCTCCCGCCTATATCTAACTCACTATTATGCATCTGAGCCGGCTGGGATCTCAGGCTGAGCCGATACCCCCTGCTGCAACCATGATTTCTATAGACCGTGGCATTGCTCCTGTGGCAAGACGGGGCCTGGCAGCTCCACTAAGCCCCCAATTTTTCTTTGCCTGGAGTAAGACTGGCACTTTTTCATCATAGCAGGGGAACCGTGGTATCCAAATTAAGCACAAGCTGTAGTGTTTAAAGTCTGAGCAATGAGCTTTCCTCAGCAGTGGGTGGGTTTTTATCATGGGGGTAGGGAATTCCTCATCTGTCCTTGATTTCATTTGCAAGCAATTTCTGTTCTGTGTCCTCACCTTGGTTCATTTGATGGACACCAGTGGGATACGTAGATCACAATTAAAGCCACAGTTAGGGGAGCTGGTCAAAATATTTGCTAGGAACTTATTTAAGTGGAAAGATTGACACTTTTTAATAAATAAGTGGAAGTTGGCATGAATTCAATTTGACATTTGCCACTTTCTGCAGAATTACGAGTATTCGCTTTTTTCAGAAACCATATTTAAACAGAGTGCTTTTGGTCGATGACAAATTTTGAACAGTTTCGAAGAGGATTTCAGTAAAAATAGACAACGTGTTAGCAAATGAAAATCAGGTCTTTTGCGAACTTTCTGGGAGACCTTTGCAACTTTAGTGTGTTCATGGGCCACAATTCAAACCATTTTTCAACTCAGAGTGATTTGAAGAAGCTGCTGAACTCCTTGTGAACATCACTGAGAGGGCCCCAAGTTCAACCCAGCACCTCTGGACAGAGATGATCATGTACCTGCCAATAGGTAAGAAAGCATGTGCTTTTGCTCAGTCTCTCCAGCTCCAGTTGACTACTAGCACATGGCTTCAATTATCCAGCACAAAGAAGCTTCTTGCCAGCTTTTGCCATTAGCAAGGGGGTCCAGTAGGAGGGGGGAATTTTGATGTGTGGTACTATAAACAAAGGGGACATGTCTGGAGACACTTCTTCTGTCTGTACATGCATGCCTGGCCCCAGACAGTAAGTTCCTCTCCTGCACCTCACTCCTCTCTCCTCTGTGTTCTGAATGAAGGACTTTTGTAATTTCCAGCCCCAGGAAGTGGGGCATCTTAATCTCTCAACTTTAGAAACCAATTAGCTGTATCCATCAATGACTCTTGAAATGTTTGGGGTAATGCCATCTGCAGAGCCTCCTGTCCTTGGTCCCAGCATCATCAAAACTCTTCCAGCTGCAGGTAACTTGGAGATCTTGCTTAGCAGCTGCACTTGGTTTTGACAGTTTCTTCCCAGATACAGGCAAACTGGACGGGACTCAAGTGGCCCTGCCATACTGTCAGGTCCTGCCAGGAACAATCTGCTTAACACTGCCTGTTGGCTCCTCTCCCATTCAGTGTTCGAGCATATCTTATTTCTGCAGTCAGGGCATGACTCCTGACTGCCTGGTTGGTGAGGCTGTCAGTGCAGGTTTTTTCTGATAGTTTTGCAATGCCGATAGTAAGACCCCATTGAAACCTTTCTCCTGTTCATGCACTGACGGGGTCACACACAGACTGATACCTTTGCCAACATCTTCCTTTCCATCACTGTATGGAGGAGAGAAGCTAGTCAATCAGTGGCAAGTAAAACAAAGGACAATGTCCACAAGTTGTGCTTGAGACATTCTGGTTGGAAAATGTCCTCTCCATATAGGTGTTTCTTCCCCAGGATAGGTCACCAGAGAAGTGGTGCTTTCAGGAAGCAGTTAGAACAAATCACAGCTGACCTGGCATTGCATTGGCCATAGTCCAGCTCTGAACAGATTGGACTAGAAATCTTCAGAGGTCCCTTCCCATCAATATTTCTTTGTGTCTGTGATGGATACAGGTGGCCATCGGTTTCCCTTTTGTTCAGTGACAAATCTTGGATGCATCCTTTTCCTTTATTGTCTCCTTGCCTTGGTCCATCCTTGGATTTCATCTCTTGTAGAAACCTCATTTGGGCAAAACACAAAATGTAGAAATTATATACAATAATCACAGAGTAATTGATTTACTGTGATTTAGGCATGTGCTCAGTCAACTTGAAAGTGTGTGAGAATGTCTCAACATTGGGCCCAAAAAATGGGCTGGTCCCCCACTCAGACCAAGCTTGACCTGGAAAGGGCATTGGAGTGTTTCTGGATGTCCAGGGTAGAAATCCTTCGAGGAGCCTTAAGCTACTGGATTTGCTCAACAGATACTTTTTGCCTTTGGTCTCTTGAGTGAAGTATGCCCAAACAGCCAGATCAGGGACAGAAACAGCATGGGGCAGCTCACAGCGGCAAGGGTGGACTAGTCCGCCCCACACACTAAAAAGCCATGAGTTATCACATATAGCTTCTCACACCCGATAGCTCCTTACCTAAATCACAACTTGATGTCTGAGCTCCCTTTACAGCCAGAGAAACAGCTGCTAGTGTTTTCTTCTGCCTGGGACAAACCGGTCCCCAAGGTAAGAGGTCTCCCTTCCTTACCAAAGAAATCAGATAGCAAGACTCCCCAGCTGTTGGGAAAGAGCAAGGTGTGATTCTTCTTTGACCATGATGTTGCTCGCTGGAGAATGGGTAGTTTTGGATGAGCAGATGGTGGATACTTACTTCTCCCAGCTTCCTTGGGAACTCTGGTTGTGTCTTATCAAAGGCCAGTGGTCGCACACAGCTTTCCAAATTCACCTTCCACCCAACAGTCCCTTTGTGGTGTCCCGTCTCCTCTATTGACAGTTTGAGGAGTCCTCCTGCTCCCTGCTGACTTATGTGTCTTTCTGAAGACCTCTGCAGCAAGACATGTCAGTGTTGAAGTCCAGGTTTATTCAGCAGATGAGAGAAGCAGCAACTGTTCTATTTCTAGTGTACATCCCCCTTGCCGATATGTAGTGTGTCCTGACCCTCTGTGCTCAGAGTTTTATTTGCTGAGACGCTGTAAAAAATGCTGTGAGAAAAGTCCGGCTCCTGCCCAGAAAGCAACTGTGTAAAAATGGCACCTTCTTACTCAACCCACCAGCTCCTTTGTGCCTCAGTCTGAACTGATGTGGTAGTGGCAGGAATAAAATCTTGCTGCTTTGTGTGACTCACAGCTCCGCAGAGCTGGGCTGGCTACAGGGGAGGGAGCCAGGAGGATGCATTTTCTGGTGAATCATCAAAAAGAGCAACCTACCCTTAACACACGTGGAGACACTGGTAAAGGCCATGGAGCAGCCATGCTCTTATGAACAGAGAAAAGTGACTGGCACTTTCCCCTTTTACACCTGTCCTTTCCCTCTTGCTTCCCTCTTGAATATGGAGGAGCGGTGGCAGGGGTGGGAGGTGAGGCAGTGAGGATATGGGCTGGGACACCCTAGAAAGGACTGGACCTGTCTGCCTAACTGATGCACATAGGCCATGAAGGCAAGTTTTCCTCCACAGGAGGTCCAACACTGTTGTAGAGGAAGAGGAAGGTCTTTCTGTCCTGGAACCGCACAAAGCCTGATGCTTCCTTTGTACAACTGTGCAGTCAGGAAAGACTCTCTACTGTGCTTTACATTTTCTTATATGGCCAGTAAGAGATAATCACCATGGATTGGTCTCGCCACAGAAGTCACAGCTACCCTCTGGTAAAATATTGGTGGTTCTTCGTGACTGTGACTGTTCTTCCAACCATCTGAGCTAAGGTATAAAGAGGAACACTAGCTCTTTAGTAAACTGTGGGGAAGCATGGTCAGGTAGCATTCAGTTTCAGCTGGAAACATCTCCAAGACTAGACTGGAGAAAGACTAGAGAGTCCTGTAATCAGACAAATATGTGATATCTAGAATTTTCAAGGTTACTTATTTTCAACTCTGCATCCTAAGACAGCATCTGCAGGAAAATGGCATGACTAGACCTTTATAGAAGGACTATAGGGCGAAGGGCTGAACAGGTGTTCAGTGAAGCCAGCTTTTATCCCAGAGAACCTTTAGTACCTGTGGTACAAGCAATGGAAAAAAATCTGAATCTCAATTTCCTACTGAGCTGATGGGCTGTAAAAACATCTGTTAGCTTTAGGCTGCATGCATCTGATGTGGGATCCTTGCAAACAGAAAGTGGGAGGCACCTTGGGTGAGAGCAGCTGTGAGAGTTCACAGCTCTGAAGTGGCAGGAGAGTGGCAGGAGAGTGGCAAGAGAAAGACAATGGGCTTGAGAGACATCTCCTACAGCCTCGGAGAGCCAGGAGGTGAGCTCCCAGGGGGTTAAGGGGGACAGAGATGAGGGCTGCTGACAGTTCCTTATAGAAATGATCTTAAGGATACAGATACAACGTAAGGCAAGGAAACACAGCAAATAACCAAAGCAGCTGAATCCTGAACTCTTCAGTGATCTGAAACTCAAGAAGGAAGAAAAAGCTGAATAACTACAGCTGAGAAACAGATAAAAGAAGAGTACGAACGTATGGGTCGAACTCAGAAAGGTTAAGGCTCAAAAAGAGTTACAGCTAGCCAGAGAGTACAGGACAGCAAAGTCCCTCTTGCCTGCCTGGGCACATGCATGTCACCCACACTGAGAAGCCCTTACGGATGAGTTCATGACCCAAAGCTGTATTCCAGGCTGCTGGTCAGACACAGGGAGAGGACTTGTCGCTCACCCCTGCCAACACAAGGTCAGTAGTGCCGCTGGTTTCTGACTACAGAGCTCTTTCACGACCCCAAAGCTGAGAAGGACCCTGCTTGGTCCAGACCTTCATGCCAGTATAATCCAGCACAGGAGCTGTAGCGCAAGACAAGGTCTGCCTAGGGCTACGCGGTACACCACCTGGAAGTGGTTCAGTTAAAACCTGACTCAGTCCCCATCTGGATGCTTGGAAATGAGTTTTGGTGGGTGAGACTGGCTGATTGCTGAACGCTTGTGCAGAGATATGTGTAAGTCAATGCCGACCCAGAAAACTGGCAGGAGAGTGGCAGTGATGCTACCTTCTGGCTCTGCTTGTATCTCTTTCTGTTTAGTTCAGGATTATGGAGATAAGTCCCATTTTATATGAAATAAGGAGATCTGAACCATATGTTGTGCAGGTTCACATCACATCTTGTGGCACAGATCTGCAGGGAAACTTCCGCGAGTCTTAAACCAAACCGGTCCATATCCAGGTGGAGGTTACCTCTTACAGAAGAGGCAGCACAAAGATAAACAAGGGCAGAGGAGACATGACACAATATCTATGCAACAGAGCCAGCTCCAAGTGATTTTACACTGCCCATCTCTCTCCCTGATGTCCCTGCATCACCACCAACTCCTGGGACACAAGCACTGCTTCTGCTCTTGGGCACTGGGAAAATGAGGCACAGAGAAGGTAATGACTCAACTGTTCTTCAGGACAAAATTGAAAGGTAGCACACTCTAGCCACTAGCTCTTCCCTCCAGCCTCAGGCTGTCTGTCCCTTTGGATCAATAGAAGATCTGTGGGGGAAGATGGTCTTGATGGACTTATTTCTGTATACGATATCTTTAGGGCCCAGCGAAGCTTTTGTCCACAGCAGACAGAAAGTGACACTCCAGTGCTGCTTTGTGAACTAAACTTTGTGGGTGTACTGGGTCTGGCTGGGGTGAAGTTAATTTTCCTCACAGCAGCCCATATGGTGCTATGTTTTGGATTTGTGACTAAAACAGTGTTGATAACACACTGGTGTTCTGGCTATTTCTGAGCAGTGTTTGCATTGTGTTGAGGATTTCTCTGTTTCCCATTCTGTCCCCAGGCATGGGGTGGGAAAGAGGTTAGGATGGGACAGAGCCAGAACAGCTGACCCCAACTGACCAGAGGGATATTCCATACCATATGATGTCAGCAATAAAATCTCAGGGGAAGCAGGATGAAGCAGGGATGTTTGTGGTTATGGTGTTTGTCTCTCCAAGTAACTGCCACATGTACTGAGACCCTACTCTCCAGGAAGCAGCTGGACATCTGCCTGCCAATGGGAAGGAGTGAATTAATTCCTTATTTCCCTTCACTAGCACACATCTTCATTTCACTTCTTAAACGGTCTTTACCTTGACCCATGAGTTTTCTCACTTTTGCTCTTCCTGTTCGCTCCCCCATCATGCTGGGGGAGGGAGCAACTGAGCAGCTGCCTGGGTGCTTAGCTGTTGGCCAGGGTCAGCCCACCACAGTGGGCCTAAAATACACAGCCTTCAGGCTGGAAAAGCATCCTTACACGCTGAGAGCACAGTGAGTGCTCTCATCCCTCTTTTAGAGATGGGTAGCTCTGGGGTGATGATCAGAGACAGAGCAGACAGGGTGAGCTCCTCAGATCTCTGCTAGACTCTTGAACCCCCAGGTACACACTACACTCCAGCTGCCCATGAAGGTACCATTTGCATCAATACCATGTGTTTATCTAACTGCTTTCAGTTCCTGAGAGCCTGAGAACTATTGAGCTATTGCAGCTCCCAACAGCATCGGGGACGGGCAACACGTGAGTGGTATGCATTTCTCCAGGATGGGCCTTGGAGCTGCTTTGACATGAGGACACAGATCATCTCTGTTGTCCCCACTGCAGAAAACACAGTGGGCCTTCTTTACCCTCCTCCCCACAGAATAACAATGCTAACGAAAAACAAAAGCAAATGGTGTGTTACCTGAGAACATGACTTGCTCAAAGTCATCAGTGCGTGGACTTTTGGGTTATGGATTTTCACATGCAAAGTCCCATTGATTTCCTATGGATCAATGGGAAGAAGCCAAGCAAAGAGGAAAAACTCCAGAGAATGATTTTTCAGCCTTCGTCACTCAAATATCTCCCTATATGAACGTATTCTGTGTGGAGTATTTGTTCAGCTTTAATACAGTGACAGTGCCTGTCTGCTTTTACATGTACCTGGGGAGTGCAGGTCCCTTGCAGGGGCAGGAATCTGAGGTTTCCAAGTACCTTGAGAACTGCTCTGGGAATCGGAAAGGGTTTTGTTTTCCAGCTCTTGTGATGTGTTGCAGCTGCCCACCGACTTTTTTGTTTCCATCCTTGGCACACAGAAGAATTTCATCACCACACTCTTTATCATGGAAACATGTCATTCAGTGGCATTCGTACATACTGTTCACATCAAATCAGAAGGTTGGCTCGAAACCCCTGCAGAGATGGGACCTTTCCAATTGAACCTGCCTCCATAGGTTTGGTGCTGGGCTGAATGCAAAGCCAGAAGGAGACCGATTTTTTTTCAGACAGGTTTTCAGAGACGACAGAAGATGCATGGAAGCCTCCCAAGAACCGCCTACCCCATGAGATGTTCACCATTCAGGATGTTGGCAAACTTGTCAGATCAGAAGGTTTTGCAAGACGCCAGCCGCTCAGGGCCAGAAGTGTTCGTGAAGTTTTGGGGACTGTCAGATTTTCACTGAAGAGCTACCTGAGGCAGCCGTATGGCCGAACACCAAGAGCTGAATTGAATCTAGGTCTTCCTCAGGATCTGACACCCGCTGCTCTCTTTCCCTGCTTGGGATTTGGAAAGCCAGACCTGGAACAGGATGTGATTTGCTCATGTTGGTCTGCGTGATGCCAGCTGAGGCTATTGGCAAATTCTGCTCACTGAAAAATTATCTCATGTAGATGAGGGTCAGATGATTAACTTCGATGAATCTTGCCACAGCTGAAATTACTGCCAGTGCTAGGTATGAGAAGGAAACATTGGCAGAGCTGTCTCCCTGCCATGGGAAGGATCTCTTTTTCTTCTGGAAAGTAAAGCAGGGGTGCTATAGCAGCTTTAGCTGGACTCCTCAGCAATGATGAGAGAGCAGGGTTTAGTTTCAGTGCTGCTCGCCTTTCCTTCTGAAGTATTTACACAAATGAAGTATTCTGTCTGAGGAAAGAGTCCCTGGAGAGGAGACTTTCATCTGGAATAAACAGGACAGTGGATGGCATTTCACAACAAATTCACCAGCTGCCATATATGAGGCAAGGGCAGTGGGGATTGCTGCATTTGAGCACGGCTCTTTTCATCTGGTCTGTCATCCAAAAAACGTCCTGGCACGCGAACTCCCTCTGGGGCTGATATCAATAGTGAGGGATTGATAAGACTAGGAGATCTGCCTCATCCGCCAGACCCCAAAGCCCATGCCTGTCACCAGCTCTGTGGAGGCATGAGGGGTCCTTTGGGAGACCGGAACAAGGGTAGATGTGTGTGATCACTTGGTTAAGGTGGCAATCCTATTCAGTTGTCCAAGGTGAAGTTTGAGGAGGGTGAAGGAGGCTCCCTGGCTGTTATCAAGTCATGTCTGAATGGTGCAAACAGGAGAGGTGAAGAAAAAGATGTACAAGACAACCAGTACAACGCCCAGTACAGTGCAATCACTACAGTGTTCCCACCAGCCTGTGCAGACCTGTGGAAGCCTATGCTGTTTTCAGGATGCTTTAACTGCAGACACACAATGGCTGCTGGTTGTCCATCAGCAGCAAGCATTGGCTCGTTGTGACTATGAGGAGCACTACCCCTAAGGGCTCCAGCTGACAACAAGTTTATGAAGGGCAGCCATGTGCAGTGATACCAGCAGTAGGTGTCACAGCGCCCTGTAGGAAGTCCTAATGCATAGCATGCTTGGAGAACAGGCACACATGGGCAGGCCTACTTCTGGGACCCCAAGAAGAGTGGGGCCACTGGTGTAGGGGAGCACAGAAAGGCAACGTGTACTAGCTGCAGCCAAGCGCAGCTGGGCTCTCCCAGCTTTTTGTTAAACATCAACCACTTTTTGTGATGACACCAATCAAATTTCCAGCCGGTTGTCTCACTAGGGGGACCCAAAGCAAGAGCAGAGAGACAGATGAATCAACTATAGATTTGCTTGCTGTAGCATGCCTGTTGCCAGTAGATTTCCATGTTTCCAAGAGCAAGCTAAAAGCTTAGTTCATTTGCTGAATAGAGGGATGCTCTACCAGATTTTCTGCGGTTGGAAATAGACTCATCCTAAACTTCTAGGCTGGGCATCTTTCAAAAAGCCATGCTTTAGCCCAGCTGCAAGTTTACTGAGCATCACGTATGAAAGTCAGGGTGAGATTTTGTGCCCTGTTATGCAATAAGTCTGCTGAGACAAGGACAACCGTCTCCCCAAGAGTGAGCCTCTCTAACAGAAACTGTGGCTTTACAGTTGCAGAATGAGTGGGGTTTTTTCAAAACAAAATGGAAATATAATCTACTAGTGTGTTAATTTCTAATGGATCCATACTTTGTGAAGGCAGTATCCCATCTACAGCCTGTGCTATAGCTATTACAACCAAACCATCTACATGAGGAAATTCATGGAGCAGCCACCCTTCCCCAAGTTCATGTGCCAGAAACTCACTGATATTGAAAAGGATAGGGACACTGCTGCACAAATATCCCCACTAGTAAGTGATCTGTCAGGGAACAAAGAGCAACCTGCTGAAATCATGTCAGAGACAGGCAGAGACAAGGCACTGATGGTGTTACCAGCAGTGATAGGAGAAAGTCGTCCAGAAATAACAGCTCTGCTTAGCTTGGGAGAATGGCACACAAAGGACTCAGGGGAAGCTGAAGAGAAAGGGGTGAATAGTCCACAACCTGTAATTCCAAAATTCATATAGAAAGAGAGAGTGTGTTAAAGAAAGAACAGGGAAGCATAAATACTGTGAGGTTGCCAGTGCTGCTCAGTCATTAAGAGAACTGATAGAGATATGTTTACAGCAGCCACAGAGATGTGCCTGGATCCCAAGTGAATGAGATCCCATCATTATAGTTCTTGTCTTCCTCTAGCTTTCCTCCAGTTTCTGATCTTCACTCATTACAGCATGGTAACCATAAACACTACTGGACCAGGAACTGTTTCTTTCTTTAGTTTTGGGAAGAATCTGTGCTTCTTAAGCATGCACAAAGTAAACACTAATGCGTGTTATTGCTCTGTCCCAAGCTGCTGTCCAGAGCAGTGAAGCACAGGAGCTCAGGCAAAGCAGAAAAGGTCAGACTATGGAGGAGGGAGGGAAGGAAGAGAGGGAGAAACAGATTGTCTTGATTTTGGTAAGCTCTGGACTACAAGTTTCTGGATGACAGCTGGGGTCAGTGTTGGTCTGTCTGAATGGGTCCTCTCTGAACATACAAGATGCATGACTGAGAAGTCTGGTAGACAGGAGGTGAGAGGAGATGTTCCTGAAGATGGTTTGAGAATGAACAAGACACCAAGCACCAGAGAGCTGTCACCTTCCCAACATCCCAGTCTGCTGAGGGCATGCAACAAAAGAAACATTCAGTCAATGTCTTGCATAGACACCCACTATGGAGACAATACAACTAACGAGCAGGCACATCTTCTTGACTCAGCCATTCATCAGGGTGGAACTGTGCAATCGTTTCCCTGCTAGGTTTCTACTCTCACCCTGCCTTTAGTCCCTTCTCTGCTTACGGTGACCGTTCCCCAAGTTGACTGTTCCCCAAGCCACTCAGCCCACACCACTTCCTGCGCTGCTGCTGTCAGCACTGGAGTTCCCTGAGGTTCCCCGTATCATATGTGCCAACTGCACTGGTGACAAGCCTGCTGTCTCATTACATGTAGGTATTGTGCTGTCAGAGTGCAGCCTAGATCTCGGCCGAGGCCTTTATGTGATACTAAAAATAATAATGGAACAAATCTTGGAACAGAAAATAATGCAGAATGTGAGAAAATGCTGGGCAAAGTGTGAGCCGATGGAAATGATCCTGAAGAAACCTTCTTCTAGAAGAAACTGTGAACCAGTGCCACTGGGGAGGCAGTATCTCTCATAAGCTTTCTGTGGCAGGGGATACATCTGTCCCAGTCTGCTATTGGCTTTATGGAAATGCGCAATCATTAATAACAACCGCTAACGAGGAATCTGGAGAGCCTCCTCCTGCACAGCTGCGTCTGTGGCACACACACATCAGCAGTCGCCTGAGACAGGAGAGAAAGCAGCGTTTGACAGATCAGTGAGAGGTAGTCCAGACTGGAGTATTGGCGACTCTTTAATCACTCAGGTGGTAAATGGGAAGTGGATGCTGTGGAGCACACCACAGACACAGACCATCCACTCACCTCTACCTATAATGGTGAAGACGAGCCCTGCCTAAGCAGCAGGCAAGTGCCCGTGGAGTTGCAGCAAGATGGGAGGGAAGAGCAGCGAGGTGCCCATCATTCAGAGCAGCAAGGACAGGAAAGAGGTTGAGGAAGCTACAGCTGTGACCACACAAAGGCCTGGCACAAAGTCCCAGGATGTGGGAGGAGAAATGCTGCTAGACCTTGTGCTTTAGCTACCCCATGGGTCTCCCACTGGGGCAGCACCATGGTGAGTAAATATGGTGACCCAAAGGATGGTGACACACTGAGAAGAGAGGGAGCGGCCCACAGGAAAGGCAAAACCAGTGCCTTTGGGATGAATTATTAATACCTCTTCACCATTTTTCCCAGTGGAAGGTGGTTCTGCTGCCATGGCAGGAAGAGAGCAGCAGCCACGTGAGTGGGTAGTACTCTAGTATGGTCCCCATAGGAGCCAGTGGCTCCTGGGCTCCAGCAGTCCACACTCACCCCACGAGGGTGCAATGCCCTCCAGTGCAGATAGGATCACCTGCTGAGCTGGCAGAACCTTAGGAAAACAAGCTTGCATGGCCATGCTGGAGAGACTGCCAGACGTCGCCGAGTCACCCACCCAGGCTGGCTGCAACCATGGCTGAGAGGTCGCCTATTACAGACTGCAGCTTTGTCACTCTCCATTATTTAATTGATAATTTATCATGCCATTCCAGACAGAGAAGAGTTCCTGTTCACTCCACTGTTTGTTCCCTGTCACATAGTCAATTCCCCAATCCAATACACCAGTTGTGCTCTTATTTTATGAACCATACCTTAGGGCCTAATTAATGCAATTAATCAAACTTTTACTTAGGCAGGCATATCTTCATTTCTCCGCTGACTGTCTGCTTGGACAGCTGGGTGTGTTGTCTGCATAGTATTCATCATCTTAAGCCATTACAATGCTCTGGAGTGCACTGAAGAGTATGGGGAAAGGAGGGGACTGTTGGTAACGGAGCACTTGTGATTAGGTTTCAAATACAGACACTGAGGGCAGATTATGCTCTGTCTGAAGCCAGTCACCATCAGGAGAAAATCCAACAACTCAGCAGCAGGGAGCTAGGGTAATGGAGAATTGAGTGGTCACAGAATCAGGCTCTCAAAACCAGGTCCCCATACCACCTGGAGCGTGCCTGCAGTCCCGACAGAACGTGCTCCCAGCACCTCATCCATCAGCACAGCTTCCATCTGCCTGGGGGAGCCACTGACAAGCAGCATGCCTGCAGCCAGATTGCACGTAGGCCATGCTGTGGAACTGGAGATCCTGCTAGGGCCACACAAGTGGGACAGGAAGATGAAATTTTGATCTCTTCTCCTCCTGCTCATGGCTGCTGCTTGCTGTCAGGAGATGGGCTTAGGGGCATTGCTAGTCTGTTGGAAGACAAAAAACAAGGGTCTACATATCTGTAGGATATGCCTGTGTCCTGGTTTCAGCTGGGATAGACTTAATTGTCTTCTTAGTAGCTGGTACTGTGCTGTGTTTTGAGTTCAGTATGCAAAGAATACTGAATGGTATTTCGAAGGCACTTTTGACACCTCACTCACAGCAAACTTGAGCAAGTCCTCACTTTTCAGGGAAAAACTCCTTGGAAATATTTCTTCATTAATATTACTGAAGAACATAGAGATCAGTGGATTTACAGGTCACTCTCCACAGCAGATGAAAATCTAATGATAATTGGAAGTGTTAGTCAGAAATGTAGCAGTGATTTTGTGACTAAAAGACCCATGAAATGGAGTAAACTGTCAATTGGGAATATTTTCTAAGAAGCCATTTCACATCTGATATCCCAAAAGATCACTTGCAAAAGACCAAAGTAACCTTTCCTATAAAACCAAATGGCTTTATTCTCTTCAATTATCTGTCAGAATCTAGAAAGTGACTTATAAGGGGTCTTTTGTGACCAAAACCATTGTTATCCTCCATCACTTCCTAAAAATAATAAGTAGGTGAAGCTGTGAAGATAATCTCCTAAAGCATCTTGGAAATGGTCAGGGCCAGCCCAAGCACAAATACAGCTTGGGCAGAGAATGGATTGAGAGCAGCCCTGAGGAGAAGGACTTGGGGATATTGGTTGATGAGAAGCTCAACATGACCTGACAATGTATGTTTGCAGCCCAGAAAGCCAACTGTATCCTGGGCTCCATCAAAAGAAGCATGACCAGCAGGTCAAGGGAGGTGATTCTCCCGCTTTACTCCGCTCTTGTGAGACCCCACCTGGAGTATTGCATTCAGCTCTGGGGGCCTCAACATAAGAAGGACATTGACCTGGGAGTTGGAACTAGATGATCTTTAAGGTCCCTTCCAACCCAAACCATTCTATGATTCTATGAACACTTGGCTGAGTTGTGACTTGCTGGTATGGTGGACCTCAACGGAGTCATGGTTATCAATAAACTGTGTCCAGCCTGACATTCAAACATGATCAGACAAGGTTCTTTCCCACATCTGTAAACACTTAAAAATGTGTCAGGACTCACTATTGTGTTGAGTGCTTATCAATCAGATACTCTTGAAAGCACTGCCAGAAAATACTAACATCAGGGATCACAGAAAGGACTCAAGGATATTTATAGTGTTTCGCCCAAACTGGCATCCACTCCACTGTCAACACAAGAGTAAAAAGAGCTCTTTCCATATCTGGCAAGTTTTATAAGGGAGAACTATAAAGAGTCAAGCAAAACAGAGTCATAGCTAAAACTGGTCAAAGTGTATTGTGTCACCACTTCACAACATCTCAAGGATTGTGCCCTGTAATGTGGCAAACAAGACAGCAGGACACTTCAGTACAGAAACGACAGCTACAGGCCCAGGACGTCTGCTCTGTTAGTGTCTGGACCCAGGCTAGCAATGTAGTATTTCTTGACACTTCAGTGTTTACAAACTAGAAAACTTAGGACTCCCTATCACACTTGGCATGGAAAAGGCCAAGCTTATGTTCATAGGTCATGAAAAAGCCACTGGTCCATGCATATTAATGGCTGTGACATTGTTTTGTTCTTTGCAAAACAGGATAGGCATGCAGAATGTGTTTAACAATATCATGGCTGCCTCAATAAACCTAATGAACCATTGATGGAAATCCTTAAAAGACTGAAAATCTACCTCTAGGTTTTTCCCTGTAACACCACAATGGCCACTGTGGCTGGATCAGCCCTGTTGCTCACGGACAGGAACATCAACCTGCTAATGCAATGGAGTATATGCTCACCAAGTGGCCCTACCCGTTACCATTTGCTAGCGAACATCTCTGAAATACAAGTATTAGACAACGGGAATTGGGAGGATAAGGAGAGGTGGAAGAACTATGACAGTCCGTGGACTAAGAGGAGGTTCTTAAAACATCACTTACCAGAGATTTAAGAAGCTGTTCCAGTTTTAAAAGGTAACTTTCCAACTGTCAGTCCATTGTGGCAAAATGCAACTATGGTGTCCAGCATACGAACCATCTGCAAACTTCCAAAGCCATGGTATGTGTGACACTGTGAATTTCTAGGATATACTGCAAATACACAGCTATCCCTGAGAGGTGGCTGAAGGACGAATGCTGTGTGGTTGTGGGATACAGATTAAAAAGCAGCCTGAGCTGGTAGGTGGAGCCACACATACACAAAATTTTACTAAGTTCATAAGAAACTGAAGCAATTCTTGCTTGTATTCAGCATTAATAAAGTTATTACGACAAGCATTTAGCTAAGACCAGTTTTAAAAGATACACTATTGTCTGGAAATTCAGTTTCTGCTCAGACCAAAACCGACATATGTGACAGCAGTATGATATAATAATGATGTCATGCTGCATCATTTTAAAGGAGCTTAAATCAGTCAACATATGGACTTGGTCCATCGTTGTGCCAGACTCCGTGTTATCAGCAACTAGACCCCCATAATATTGTTAGAGCACTCTGACTGAAGCACCAGTATAGAGAGGGAGATTTGGGAGTGTTTCAGCACTCTTCACTATGGAGGAAAAAGGATGTAGGACCCACCAGGAATGGGGTAGATGTTAAGACTACTTATGGACCAGGGAACTTTACCCATTTCTTAGAATACAGACATGGAGGGACAACCATAGCTAGATCTAGGCTTCGGCAAACCCACTGCTTGGCATTTTAATGAAAACAGGAGCTGTGAGACAAACACTTGATGTGGCCAAGTACAGCCCGACACAGATGTCTTACAGGAATAGAGCAGAAGAATACACACCAAGCTGCTCTCTTGTTGTATCTGAGGCTATGCTATTTCTGCCTCTTCCTGTTCTTGCCCTTCACCTCCTGCCTTCAGTTGGACTTAAACCCTGGTGAAAACCAGTTGGATTTCCCTAGAGATGATGACCGTGATAGCTAAGATCAAATTAAAATTCTGGAGTGCAGAGCTCAAGGCTCTCCCCTTCTGACTACTTTTTTTCCAGGGGTATGAAATTGATCACCTTACCTAGGACGGAAGTAGAAATGAAAGTGGTGGATGAGGAAGGTGAGAAGGAGACCACAATGCCACTGGGGACATGGCCTGAAGTCAGTAGGAAAAGACTGTTTGGGTCCAGGGGATATCCGTTAGCCTCTCTGGTGGAGCCACAGCCACCTAGACAAACTCTACCTAAGGGTGACATGTCTTCTGTAGACTTCAGAGTGTGTTCTACAATGGGAGGGCTAAGAGCAAGAACAGATCAGGCTGCCAGGAGCGCTTTGGGAAAGGAATCTAGCTCTTCCTTAGATTCTGGTACCATTAACACAGGATCTTTGCAGAGCACAGTCATACCCCATAAACATCATGCCTCCAATATGTGCTTCAGTAGTTTATACTCTTTGCAAGCAACCAGTGCTGAATCCATGTCCTTCCATGGTGACAAAGACCATGTGCCACCTAGCATCTGCCATCTTTCAGGTAATGTCCTGAGCACTAATACCGACCTGGATAGCTTTGCCTAGGTTACTCGTGTGGAATCTGAAATGTCACTGTATATCATCAAAGCACTGATGTCCTTCAAGGGAGATGCTGGCACCTCCCTGCAGAGTTTTCACTGGTGGGCACAGTGAGGTTTCACAGGTAGTTCCCAGTTTGGCAGATATCTCCTTGCAGACAGACACCCACTGTGATACAAGCATCAGGACTCTCGGGCAGCAGATGTACCCTGCAGGGCTGGGGCAGGGATGTACTGAGGTACGCAGGAGTCTCTGGAATAACCAGCACCACCTAACTCATGAGGGCGGGGCACAGATCTCCAGGACTGAAGCTGTACAGAAATATAGCTTTGCTTTTTCCTTGTTACTGCCAGTAAGTGAGCTGTCTTTTCAGCTGCTTATTACCAGGCACACGGAAAACATCTGCATAGTGTGACTAATTACATGATAGTAAAAGCCCAGCCCCACGTTGGGGAAGCCTTGCCGTGGCTGCTGGTTACAAAGGGTGGGCAGAGATATTTCCAGCTCATGTCTTCAGATGCTCTGGAAGAAATGAGCTGTCCTTACTGGAAACCACCTTTGTGGCAGTCTCGCGGCTCCTCGGAGCCACACAGCCGCCCTGCTGCTCCACAGCTTCCCCTCCCCAGGGGCTGATAAATCACTATCTGGCAAGAGAGGGGATGCCAAGGACGGCGCACGTCGGGGCCTGGGCCGGATCTCCACCCCAGTGCTGCGGGAGCTGAGCGCCTCACCAAGGATGCAGCATCATCACTGCTGGCGGCTCAGGGATGCAGGAGAGGCAGAGCTGCTGCAGCAGCACCCCTGGTGCTTCCCACAGCACTGACCCCAGCCCTGCTTCTGCCCTCAAGGGGCAGTGGGAGGACATGCTGTCCCCCGCTGTGAGGGATGCAGCCTTCCCCCTGAAACACCAGAGCTCAGGCTGGTCCCAAAGGCCTTGGTGGTCTTTCCATCATTTCAGCCAGCTCTAGCTCAGTCCCAGAGGGACCAGGGACCAGGTTTCTGATGACTCACAGCACTGGCCAGGGTGAGATCATAGGAAAAGTGGCCAGTCTAGCCCTTTCCATGAAAGAATGGCGCCTGGCAGGACCTGGGTGCAGGCAAGAACTGCGAAGGCATCTCCAGACTGGGCACTTGAGGCAAGCCAGCTGCTGTTTCAGCCTTTTGGCTCCGCCGCCTGCAGCTCCCCCGCAGCATGGAAATGGCTCCCTTGGAGCGTGTACAGAAAGCTGCCCCAGCAGAGCTGCATGCAGGGAAACAGGCAGCAGAGGCAGGGGCTGGGGGCAGCAGAATGAGAGAGCTGGCAACGTTGCCCCGGCCAAACTGATAACTCACGGGGTGGCTGCCCTTGGGAAAGGTGATATGGGATCCAGGGGATCCCGCATCCTACCACAACCCCCTGATTTCTTATGGCCTCACTGGTCCTGAAGGAGTCAGTCTCTTTTAGGGTGAAAGAGGGAGGTTCCTGCTGGTGCTTGCATGGCTGGGGGTGGCCGTGGGAAGCACGGCGCATCCCTACCACAGCATCCAAAGTGACAGCAGCATCTGCCAAAGGTGCCTGCACTAACCCTGGCTGTCCCCTTGCTCCGCAGGCACTGACAGCAGCCTCACCATGTCAGGCTGGGACGAAGGACCCCACCAGGATGCAGGGCATGTTTTTAGCCCGTGTTTCCAGGGGTTTGGTGCCTGACCGCCTCAGAAGGCTTTGGCCAAGCAGTCTCTTGCTCCCTGAAAAGCAGAGATGAGTGGCCAAGGCGAGGTCATGTGCAGGAGCGCACACGATTTATGGACAAGTCTGACTGGACTTCTCCCTATAGCACACCTCCGTGGTACTGCTGCTCTTTTGAAAACTTCGTGGTTATTTTCTCTCTCTCTTGCCCTCTCATACCATTTTTCCCACTAATCTCCCGGACCACAGAGGTGTTCCCAGATGGCCAGAGGTGCCTCAAGTACACACAAAGCACAGCGCTCACAGGAGGGAGCTGCAGGAACCACGATCTCACCACTGCCTGGAGGCCAACATACTGTGCCGAGAGCCCCAGCTCCACCAGCATGGCCTCCCCACTGGCTCTGGCGAGGCTGCAATGTGGAGGCATCTGTGCTGCATGGCCACAGGCACGAGCAAGGACTCAGACCTCGCCGGGTCCCTCTGGCTGAGGGGGGAATTGCTATTTCGGCACTGCCCCACGGAGCTGGGTGGGTGCCTGGGCAGGAGTAGTGCTGGCAGGGGGTACAGGCCGAGCTGCCGGACGGGGGTCCCACTCCTCCTGCAGAGCCGGCAAAAACCAGCGGGGCAGGGGGCCTGGCCCTGAGGAAATTGCCTGCCAAGGACTGCTGAGGGCAGCCGCCACTCACTCTCCATTAGCATTCAGCGGCACCGCCACCGCGCGAAGGAGAAAGCCACCCTCGTAAACATAAGGAGAGGAGATAAAAGCACTTAGCGAAGGCTGGTGAGCAAGACAGAGGCACTTCGGCTCAGGTGGCTGGCTCCTTGTCAGGCTTTTGTAGTCTGGCTGCAGCCTTCCATGCGGCACCGCAGCAGGTTTGCGACCCATCGCTCGGCTACGGCAGAGCCGCTGCTACGCCTGAGTGGCACTGGCAGAAGTTCCCCAAAGGTTAATTGATGCTGCAGTGCTGCAGCCACCCTGTAGAAAGCCGCCCGCTAGCAGCTTCGCCCTGTCAGCTCCTGTGCCGGAGCTTGTCCTCCTTCCGCAGCATCCTTCCCCCAGGAGGGCTGCCTCCCGGGCAGCCAGCGCAGCCCTTCCACCCACGGGAGACAGCCAGCGGGAGCTGCATCTCTCCCCCACGGAGCACAGGGCAGGGAGATTGGGCTGGGAGATGGAGCTGCTTGGGCTCCAGCACTGTGATCTCACCCGGGACCGAGAGCAGTGCCAGCAGCAGGAATCATCATCCCCCTACCCCCTCCCGCTCCCATCCCCGCAGACAGCAGTCGGGCGGGCTGCGCGCCCTGCGTTCTTCGGGCAGGAGGAGGGACGTGCAGCCTGCGGTAATGCTTGTGCTGTCCCCCACCTCACTGCGATGGTCTCCACGGCTCACAGCCCTCCACCCCTGCATCCCCCGCCTCATAAGCAGTGGCAGTCCCCGCTCTAGGAATACAGCCGGATGCTAAAGCCCGCAGCACATCTCCTGGTACTTTCAGTGGCTGCAGAGCAGGTCAACAGCAGTATTTAACCCAAGGGAAGACAGAGGATGGGATTCAGCATGCCCTCTGTGCTAGTTAGCCCCCCTCACTCCAGACCCTCTGTATGCCCTTGGTACCCAGCGATGAGGTGGTGCGGAGATCTTGGGCTGTGCATCAGGGCGGCCTCAGAAGAAAGAAACAGACTGTGTATTTCTACTTGAGTGGCTTGCTGGGGGGCACAGCACAAGCCTCTGGCAGGGAAGCCAGCAGTCCTGAGCAGACATGAGACCAGACTGGGCAGCCCTTTCTTGATTTGTACTGGAGTCGCCATGCAGGAGGCCTCTCCTCAGATGTATTTCTAAAATCTCACGTGATATTAGATTGTTTCCCTGTCCACAGGCTTTAAAATAAAAAAGACCCATCTCTGAGATGTCATCCATGTTCAGTCAATATTTTAATTGTCCTGGGCTCTGCCCCCCTGCTTACTTCCTCAGAGCTATAAAATAAATAGCACTGGCCTTTCCCCCTCAAATCAGAAAGATCTTCCTTTGTTCTTCCCTAAGGGACCGATGACTTGCCCATCAGAGGCAGATCGTTACGCTACAAAGTCCAGCAGGCCCCTCCCCACAGCAAACAAGGTTAAAATTCAAAGCCCACTGGAGTCTACGTGATGCTGATCATTTATACAAGCACACTGCCCTGAACAAGGGCTACGTGAAAGCACTGCACTTCACTGGAGATGTCCCCATCTCTGGGAGCTCACAGCCTTGCCTGGAGACAAAGGCCAGAGAGAAGATGAGCCACAATATACAGAAGCCCAAAGCAAAACACTGTTTGATGAAAGCACCCTGGAAATATGGTGGGAAACCAGCTTTTGCATCACTTTAGCCAGTGACCAAAACCAGAATTGAGGAATAAAGAGACTTGTGCGTCAGCAGCCTCATGTGTCTGTGCTAGCTGCGTGCTTGTGCTGCACAGCAGCAACCGTTGCTTCCCATGACCTAGCTGTGTTTCTCCTCTGCTGGGTGTGCTGGCATGTGCAGCAGTCATTGCAGCCATCCCAGAGGGTGCTGTGGGGTGCAGGGGTACAACCTGTGGTCCCAAACACAGGCACCCACTGCAAGACCTGAGGGGAAGGCTCCTGTCAGCTACAGAGGATGGCAAATTCCCCCTGCCCCTGGTAGCACACAGAGCTTTCCAAGATGGGTCAGCAAAGCCACATCCCTGGCTAGACAGCAAGCTTCCAGCACAGGAACTCCTTGACATGGGTGCTGCAGTCTTGCGCTGCCAGTGTCCCCATTCAGTGCCAGCCCCTTCTCAAAGAGACACCCAGCTCGCCCTCCCTCCTGCTCCACTCCCGCCGGGGCTCTGCAGCAGAGCAGTGCTGGGACAGCCTGGCAACGCTGGCCAATCAGGATAGGAAACTCTGCAAAAGAGGCTTTGTAAACTAAACAAATACCAGTTGAGGAGCCAGTTTCTTCCTTCTCCTTTGTACTCCCAGTGCAATCTGGCAGGGACCGGTGTGTGCATGGACTGAGGGCTGCAGCTGGTGCTGAGAGAAACTCGGTCTCCCACTGAAACGTGCTCAGGTCTGGGGCAGGACGATGCAGCTATTTAACAGTACACGAAAATGTTTTGCAGCAAGCACACACAATTCATTTGCTAAGGGCAAACAGCAGTGAACAACTTGAAAAATCAAAATCCCCCCATAGACTGAGCTCAGCTTCACCTCCCATGAGCCACTAGATCACTCGAGGGACCAGGACCTGTTTCAGGTAGCCTGAGAGTGTGAACCTCTCACAGGTCTGTGAAAATCTTGCACTGGCAAGATAGCTAATGATTGGGATGACCTCAGCTTTGGGAGCCCTGATTTTCCTTGAGAGGGTGCCCAGCCTCTGAAAGCAGAGAGGTCCCTGGTACATGCAATGCCAGGTGACAGCCCGCAGGTATTCCCAATCCCATGGTGGAAAAACCACCCCCAGAGCCTGTGAGCTGGAGGGCCTCCTTTGGGTGGGAGAAATTCCCACTGCCTGCCTCTAATACTACTCAGCTGTGTATCATGGGCCTCATGCTGGGAAGTGTCTGACCATTCCTAGCTGCCCTTGGCTCCACCATCTCCACAGAGCTGAAATTCAGTCCCAAGAGATCTCCTACCAGCTGCCCAGCACTGGGCGCTGCTGCAGGTCTTGTTCCTACTTGGGCTTTTCAAAGGTGCTGATTTATACAGCACCTGAGCAGCACAGACACAGCATGTTTGTGAAGCAGGTCAGAAGAGTCTGATCCATTTTAAAGATGGTAAGGAGAAGCACATAGGGTTGTCTCTTGGTTATGATTAGAGGCAATTTCATTCACAGAAGAGTGGGGGCAGTGCTGAGTGCTCTTGAAAAAATCCCAGCCCTCATAAAGGCCACGTTTGGTCTAGAATAGACCCCAGACCTGCTAGTTTCTCATCCTACATTTCAGCCACAAAACTCCCTTCCTTTAGACAATTGGGAAGTGATGCTCACTCCTCACAATCCTTTGAAAGTCATTGCTCTCACAATGGGGGTCAAAGAATCAGTATTCCCCATTGCATGGGGTCTCCTGGAAGGAGATATTTTTTTCTAGAACATATTATTCACTTCCATCAAGTAGGCTTTGATTTACAAATGCTTACAGACATGGCCCAATGTTCCTCCATGTGCCTTTGTGCAACAACAGGAGAAGACATTGGAGCCCACCATTCAGCAGCACTGCGAAGAACCTATCCAAGTTACTCAACAGCAAACACAAGGATTATTCTGCTGTGTCAGGTGGACTTGCCAATGCAAGTAATCAAGAAAAAGCCTGCAAACAAGGCAGTCTCTTACGGCCACGGGAAGGAGCTAAAGGACAGAGTCTTGGGAAGAGGACTGAGCACATGGGACAGGTTCTGGGAAGCACTGAGCACGTAAACTGCATCCTAAACTGCATCCTGGTTTTTGAGTCTAACTGTGCTCAAGAAATAGGATCTTGTATTCATCATCATAAAATGGATTGACCCAATATATCTTATTAATATTTTCCCTTCCCGTGAAAAAAGAATTCTCCAGGAACCTAAATATTATCTGATGTTTCAGGTCAAAAAAGAAAGGACCAACAGTTCAGACACTGATGAAGGGTTGTGTTTAGAGCTGCTCCTTAGCCCGTATTAAGTAAAAAAATTACACTTGATTATTTGCTGTATGAACTCTTCTGTATATGTTCTTCAAACGTTCTGCAACTGCAGAAGAGCCCACTGCCTTGTAACAGCTTGCACAGATAGTACATAAATCCATTTGAAGGGGAAGGGCATGTTGAAAGGACCGTGTCAAGGAACTTTACCAGTAATGCACCCAGAGAAACCAAATGCAAAACAGCGCTTCTGTGAGAGAGGGGGACAGGGATGCCTCCAGCAAAGCCCACCTGGTGGATCCCAGGGGAATGCGGAGGTACCACATGGAGAAGGGACCAGGCAGGTAAGCCGGAGGCTGAGCTCTCAGCATTCAGCTGCTCCACGGCACCTGGGCATGCACGGGACAGCGAGTGCTCACAGTGCTTTGACCAAGGAGAGGGGTGTATGAATTACTTGACACTTAGCATTGGGCAGAAACATGCAGATGAGCGATTACTACAGCACCTAGTGTGCAGTGATCAGCGTGTGTCTTGGGATATAAATTTGTCCAGAGATGTGCAGGTTCCTGCAAGACAGGGAAAAATTATCACAGGACAATTTACAGCACGAGATAGGAGGATACTCTGTTATCCTGATTTCAGTTCCCAAGCACATGGGAGCTGGTGGAGTAGCCTGTTAGGACTACAAGAAGAAATCAAGTACTGCTTTGTACAGGGGTAACATGAGAAACTCAGTCCAGAATATGATGCTACAAATCATATGTGACTCAATTAGGGCAATGTGGCTATCTCTCTCTTCACCAAGCAGAAATGGTTTGATGCGGCTCAAGGCCGTCTTTCCAAAGCAAAGGTAAGTTCACCTCCTTGAGTACCTGATTCCTATTTGCTTATTTTGCCTCAAAAGAGGCTGTCGGAAAGGAGAGTGGTAAAAGAGGAGAGGGGAGACCCTTCACATAAATTCTTGGGGTTTTTTTTGTCCTGCCTACACACAAAAAGGAATAGACTGCTGGGCAGAAAGAGGGAGGGAAAGGAAGAGTTGGAGGTTGCCTTTAATGTTTCTGGGGCCAGTGAGAGGAACAGTGGTGAAGATATACCTGCATATATTGGGGTATGAGCTCAGACTCTGTTTCAGACTTGTTACAAAGCTGTCAGGCTGGGGAGATGAGACAGGGATGCTGTCTGCTGACTGTGGAAGCTGGCCTTTCCCACTTAGAAAGAGTTGTCCCTCAGTGATACGTCCAACACAGATCCAACAGCACACCTGGTCTGCTGTCCAGGTGCCCCTAGTGAATTGCTTAAGACCTGAAAAAGAGGAGAGGAGCAAAATGTAGCAGCAAATGGCATCACCGATGGAAGAGGAGAGGCAGCAGCTAGGTCCCTTCTTAGTAATTGCAGGGCAGATTCGGACTTTGCCTTAACCTGGAGCAGCTGAACCAGACCAAGAAGAGGGAACATTTCCACTTGCCCAATTGGAATTAAAATTTTGCTGAAATGAGTCAAATTATTCAATAAATTAGGTGCATTAGCAGGGTATGGGCAGATTCCCCTGGACAGAGATGATGACATCTTCAGCACTGTGTTTGCCAGACTTCTCTGCTTCTTGAAACTGCTTTGCAGATGTGGACAGTACAGCATGTGTTCGACTGGATGGCGTCCCAGCTTCGCCATGGACCCTCTGGAGTGAATGGCTACGGTGACAATGCAAGATGGAGAGCACTTCTCATTGCTACTGGCAGAAAACTTACCCTTGCTCCTTGCACACTCCCGTCTCTCTGCCCCCACTGCTTCTTGTCTTGCTCTTCACTTCCCATACTAAATTCCATGCAGCAGGGACCAAGCCCTGAACAGTTCAGGGCAGTTCAGGTGTAAAACAGGAGCCTTGAGAGGCTGTAATGGTGAGGAAGAGGAGGAGGATCTGGACGGCTATGTTGAGGAAATATCAGAAATGATCGCTGCATTGCTATGGGGCAGGAGAACATTCTAGGAAGTCCCAAGCAGATGAAATTCTCTTCTAATGATGGTAAAAGGCCAGGGATGTTGACACACATCGTGATTACAAGACTTTGATGCGGAGATCCCTGAACACAAGGACTTGGGGACTGCAAGTCCCCTCTAAAGCAGAACAGCAAGCTTACAGCCAGCTACTGAGCTCAAGTAACTTATCTTTGTAAAATCCTTTGCCATGGTAGAAAGAAGCCCAGAAAAGAGACCTCAATGCTTTGAAGTGAATGCTGAAATTATTGCCAAGGGCTCATGGCAAAAGATCGTGGGAAAAGACTTTCTATTGATTCTTTTAACTAGTTACTTAAAGCTTCCTCATCTTGGCCAAGGAAATGTAACCATTCACTATTGCCTGCTGTTCAGAAAAGCTCCTGTATCCATTTATCATGTACTAGAAGATGCAAGCTACTTGTTCTGGGGTTGTAACTCCATTGGGAAAGTTTTCAGTTGAGGCAAAAGCAGTTCTTCAGTTCTGGTTAGATTATATGTATATATTTAAATCCTCTAAAGTATCTACATTTTGGATCTCAATCCCTTAAGAAAAATTGCGGCATTGCAGTTGCCAGCCAGGGGCTGACACCAGATGCTGAGAAGCAGAGGGGAGAACCCTGCTGAAAGAGCTGGGGGACATTTGTCCCCCAGCACCAGGTCCCATCCTAGTCTGCACCTGGTTAGGTTGCAAAGCTGAGGTTCATTTTCTAAACTGTTGCTATTACTCATGCTGGGAGACTCTGATAACTGTAGTTAAGTACATGAGTGCCCAGGAGAGTCAGAAAAAGCAGCACCAGGAGGATTTAGGAGATCTGACAACATCAGCCAGCTGGAGTACTTGGAAGTGCCCACCTCCACCAGCAATATGCTATGGGCTGTTCTGGCTTCCTAGGAAAGATTTTAGTAGATCACCAGTTCCAGTATGTGGGCTATGTCTCTCTGATAAAGTGGGAGCTATTCACCTCCAAGCACCAGTGTGAGCTATTGCCCCAGTAACAGTGGGTACACTTCACCCAGGAAAAGACTTTGTAGTGATCTGCAGCCTAAAAGGGGACAGCAAGAATCAGTGATACTCACTGGTCTTTAAGGAAAGTGGAAGAAAGGGTGTTCTTTTGTACAGGGGAATATGAAGGGAGTACATGGCTAGGGACAAATCAGCCCAGGAAAGAAACGGTGACTTGTGCTCCCTGAGCAAGAAAGTCTGGATCCTGTGCCTGACTCAGCCAGTGACCTTGGGGAAGTAACCTTGGCCTTATGTACACAGAGACAATCAGGTAAATGAATCTGAATTAACCTTTGCAAATTGGATTAGCTAAACTTCATTAAACTGTCTATGTGGACATTCCTGTTCAGAATTCAAGCAGCCTCCACTTATCCTAGCTTACCTCATATCAACAACAAATGAGAAGAAATTAAACTCAGCTTTTTTCCATTATGAGTAGGACTGTCCACACAACTGTTTTCAGTGCAGTTTAACTAAACCACTGTAACACCCAACTTTCTATTCCTTCAGACTAATGATCCCTGATGGGCTCACATTTCTTTGTCTTCCTACCTTGCTGTCTATTTGGACAATAGGAAATCTGGAGTCTCTAGACGAAGGAGCAACTCTGACTATATGCACAGACCATGCCTACTGCAGGACCAACATAACCTGTAGATGAGCCTTTTATATAAGTAGTAGCAGTGCAATGGCAAAGCTGTTGACCTAGGTAGGAGAATGTCCATCAGGGATGGGCTGATTTGAACCCAGCTGAACAAAGCCTGATGAATGCATGCCCTAGTACACATGGGGGACTTCAAAACCCCTGTCCCTGGAACTGCAGTGGGGCTGGGTGCAAGCAATCCAGGAGATTTCTGGAGTGTCTTGAGGACAATTTCCTCAAGGTAATCAATGAGGTGACATGGAGAAATGCTCTGCAGGAGCCATGACTCACAAATCAGGAAGAGCTGGTCAGGAGTGGGAAGGCTGAGGGCAGCCTTGGCTGTAACAGCCATGAGACGGCAGAGTTTCAACTACTGAAATAAGGATGCAAGGCACATAGCAGAACCCCAACCCCAGATGCAGAGCAGGTTTTAGCTTCTTTGGGGATCTGCTTAGCAGGATCCTGTTTGAGACTTCACTGGAGGGCAAAAAGACCAAGGCAGCTGGTACATCTTCATGGACCACCTCCTCCAAGCACATGGATGAGTCATTGCTGTCTGGAAGAAGTCAATTGAGTGGGGCAGAATCTAGCATCAATTAACTGGGAATGCCTGACTGAGCTCAGATGCAAGAAGGAAGTACACAGAAGATGGAAGTGGGCGCAGGCAACCTGGGAAGATTGGAGAGGTGTTGCCTAAGTTGTATGGGGTACATAGACAAAGCTCAGCTGCAGTGGGAAACAGCAATAGATGCAAAGGGGAATGAGGAGGCTCCTAGAAGTACATTGGCAGCAGAAGGAAGGCTGAGGGAGAGGCGGCCCTGCAACTCACTGTGGCAGGACCTAGTGACCATAGACCCAGAATAGCTGAAGTACTCAAAGCCTTCTTTGACTCAGTTGTTATTGCTGAGGTTTGCCCTCAAACCTCTCAGGTCCCTGGTCCTAGCAGTGGAGTCTGCAGTGGTGAGGCATTATCCATGTTAGAAGAAGCTTGACTTAGGACACACTTGAGCCATCTGAACATAAGCAGGACTGTGTGGGATGCACTTGAAGATGCTGAGGGAGATGGCCAATGCCATAGGAAGGCTCCTTTCTGATCTCTTTGGAAGATCATAGCAATTGGGATGTTCTGATGAGTGGGAGAAGGCAAACATTACACACAACTTTGAGCAGGGCAAGAAGGAGTCTGGTGAACTACAGCCTGCACAGCATCATCTCTGTCCCTGGGTAAGTGATGGAGCAAATAGTCTCAGCAATCACTGCCAAGCAGCTGAAGGACAAGAAGGGAACAGCCAGCAGGGATTTACAAAGGGCACTTTGTACCTGAGCAACCTGACTACCCTAAACAGCAAGAAAACTGGCTGTGTGGATAAGGCATGGATAAGGGGAGAACAGTGAAAGTGGTTTCCCTTGCCTGTTGTAAAGCCTTCAATGCATACTCTTCTTATAGCCAGACTGGGGAGATATGGACCTGATATATAGAAAAGAAGGCAGCTGAAAATAGGTTGGACTATTGCACTCATAGGTTGACGATCAGCAGTACAAAGCCCACTTGGCAACTTGTTACAGGTCAGGTCCTGGAGGGACGGGTACTGAGGCCAGTACTGTTTTACAGCTTTACTGATGGCCTGGATAATTGGGCAAAGTGCACTCTCAGGAATTTTTCAGATGACACCAAAGGAAGAGGTAGGGAGGGAAGCACTCAATACACGAGAGGCTGCAGCTGCTTTCAGAGGGATTCAACAGACTGGAGAAATGGGCAGACAACAAAAGCAAGTGCACAGTCCTAATGGCATAACCTCATGAGAGAACAGGACAGGCTAGGGGACAGCTGGCTGGAAAGCAGCTTGACAGAAAGCAGCTTTGCAGAAAAGGAAATGGGATTCCTGGCAAATAAGTTGAACCGGAGTTGATACTGTGTCTACAGCAAAGGCTAACTACACTATCAGCTGTGTTAGTGAGAGTGTAGCCAGCACATCAAGGAAAATGATAATTCTCCTTTGTTTGGCCCTTCTGAGATTTCTTCTGAAAGACCGGGTCGAGTTTGGGACTTTCTAGGACAAAAATGACATTGACAGATTGGAGAAGGTCCAGCAGAGGCCACCAATATGGTTGAGGGGCTGAAGCACCGGAGGTATGAGGAGAGGCAGAGAGCTGGGTTTATTCAGCCTGGAGGAGAGCAGTCAGAAGATCTAATTTCTTTCTGCAACTACCTGAAAGAAAGGGTAGAAAAGACAGAAGGACTCTTGGAGGTGCAGAGCAGAAGGATAAGAGGTAATTGGCAAGGCTGGAGTGTGGAAAATTTGCAGTAGATACAAGGAAAAACATTTTCAGCTCATGTCAGAAAGCAAGAGCAGGACTGTTTCATGAGAGGGGGTGATGTGGGAGCCAAGGGTGACCTGAGCACAGACAGTACTCTCACTTACCAGGGCACAGTCCTGCAGCACCTGACCAAAGTGGGCAAAGCATGGTAACAGGGTTTATCAACAGTCTGAGACAAGGCCAGGCAACAAACCAGGTCCAGGGTCCATCCAGAGAGTCCAGTCAGGAGCAGCCGGAGAGAGGGCCAAAGACAGGACTGGAAACAAGGCTACAGCATGATTCAAGGTCCATCCAGGAGACCATACTGGAAACAAGTATACCTACAAAGTAGGTCAGGCAGTGGTTGAAAGCCCAGGGCTGGGCTCAAATTGAGCTTCCAAGCCCATGGTAAAGACTGTGGGTTGAGGCCCGAGGTTAGGGCAGTTAAGCTCAGTTGCAGCATCAACATGTCAAACACTGAGATGAGGTCAAGAAGGGCCGTGGAGTCTCTATCCATGGAGGTACTCAACCCTCTACTGGGCACAACCCTGAACAACCTGATCTAGGCTGGCCCTGCCCTGAGCAGGGCTTGAACTGCAGACCTCCTGAGGTCCTTGCCGACCTGAATTGTTCTATGGTCTAAGTCTGGGCTTTGACTTCCAGAAACAGTGCCAGGCTCAGCCACAGGTCCTTGCAGGACAGGGATGCTCATATCACGATGGCAATCTACTTAAGGATTTGATGATGCTCTCCACCATCATCTTTAGGCACTGTTGGTGAGAGACAGGGAAATATTGCCTCCATATCCATATAATCTGGATAAGTGGAATAGTAAGTACATAATAAAGTAGTAATAATAACTGTAGTTCCTTTCTAGATTGATTAATCTGAGTGCTAATCAAGGAATCATTCTGATCTCTATTCATATGTAAAGGTGCTTGCCAAAGCTAATCCTTTGAACTTCCTCATACCTTTCCATCAGTGGCTCCACACATGTCTTCAAAGCTGCAGTGAAGCCTGTGAGATGTGTCACTGAATTCATCCTTGCTCAAAAGTGGGGAGAGTGAGGTTCAGAGAAGCCAAGTAATTTGTTTAGAGACATGGTGAGCACTGTGTTGGGTAGATCATCAAAGCATTGGATGCACCTGCCTTGTGTTCCTGCTTCAAGTATGTTTCACCCTGCTTTTTAAATCTAGACATAGTCCACTCTTACAGCTCAACTGATGGATGGTAACACATTAAGCAGCAGTAATGCAAGTGGGTCTCTGAGCCCTGCAAACAATTCCCTAAGGACACACAGCCTCCCCTCCATTCACACAGGGGAACTGCTTTTATTTCCCTGACTCTCCCTGAACCTCTTGCTGTTCCCAATTTGAAGTCCTTTCCTGGGGCACTTTCAATAGGATGTTTGGAAAAATTGGGCAATTTTATCTGTCTTTTTTTTTTTTTTTTAATTTAAGGAGATAATAATTATGGAGATCATTGTGTTGATGCTCTACTAGACAATCAGAGAGGCTCAGCCACTGAACTGCTGGCAGCAGGTGGACTGTGAGTCGCTATCTGCTCCAGTTGCCTGCCAGGAGTCCCCCACCCCTTCTCAAGCAGATCCACTGATGGGTTGTTGTGTATTTTTTGTTGTTGTTGTTGATTGCTGACATAAAAGAAGCTGAAGCGACACCGGTTTAAGCTGAGTATCCAAGGCGACCTCATTAACATCTCTGCAGAGGAGCCCTTTAAAAAACACATCAGTCACGTTCAGTAGTCCTAAGTGGAAGAGAAACAGTTCTGTGTTTTCTTGATCAATTGCTCAAAATTCAAGGTCAGGGTGCAGAGCAGGGAGGGCTCCCCGCCAGTCACTGCAGGGTTGGGCTGAGGGTTTTTTTGGAAAATAGTGATGCTGTCGTACTGGAGAAAATCCATGCGCTCCCTCAGAGGAGCACTATTGGGAATAAATGCTGGAAGCTGTTCCACTTGAGCAGATGGCTGAAAAACTTTGGCTGAGAAATAAATTGAGTATGACGGTCTGAGGGCCAATCACAGATGGATGAAATTCTAGTGATGTCCCAAATGTCCTGAACATAGAAGGTTCTCTTCTTTCCCCTTTTGTGATAAAAACCATAGTAGGATTTTTAATACAGACTGAAAAAATGTTGATGGAGTGAGACACAGAGATAATGGTTTAATGTCTTCTGGATCAGCACCATGTTTAGAGGAGCCCTGAGATTCTGCTACCTCCAGGTCGGCAGTGGAGGAAAGAGCTGATCGTGCATGGACCATGACAGAGGGTCTGGGAAATGTCCCTGCTGCATGGCTGCAGTGGAGATCCTGCACTCCTCCAGACACCAGATGTTCAAATACTCCTGCTAAAGATGAGTCTTGAGGAACCCAAAAGGAAACTATTGTTTCTTCAGGATCTTTTAGCCCTGCCTCAGGGTAGACTGGAATACTGTGCTCCCAACATGAAGTTAAATGGAGAAGTCACTAGGAACGCCTTTTCTTGGTTCCAGGCCATCTCCACAAACCCAGGGATGACCGTTGAGGCTTATAACCTCAACAACCATTCTCCCTCCAGTGCAGCACATAAAAGGAGCTGTGAGGACTGGGTTTCAAATCATGGGCTCTGGGATCCAACTCAGTGTGAATCCCAAACTTCAACTCATCTCTGCTCAGGCTCAGAAGTGAGATGAGCCACATTTCAAGTGGCACATGTCTTGCATGTCCTGAAAACACCCTGAGCCCAGATCCTCCCTTCCCAATTCCTCAAATGACAGGATGCCATAAGAGCTGGCAAGACATCATCTGTTTAGTTAGGTTAGCACAGTTTGGCAATCAACCTGAGTGTAGCATGATTCCGCAGGGACCCAGTCCTCTGTAATGTGAGGACCAAAGGACAGAGCTATCCTGTGCCCTTTCTAGCAGACAGATGAAGCCACACCCCCACCATATTCAGATTTCTTTCCTTGAACAGGGCCCCCATCCACTGTTTCTCACAATGGGAGAAATTCATGCACGTGAAAGCTATTACAAGCCAACTCCAACATGCAATCTCATGGGGCAATCTCAGTAGCTTCTGACAAGAAATATCTTCTATGATCAAGTGACCAGCTGGACCAATTACGTGGGATATAATCATTGTTTCAACAACACAGGACAACAAAAACCCATGGAGCTACAAGAAGTGTTTATGCTGCCTGTGGAGTCTTGCTACCAACTTGCATTAGTGTGTGCAATTTACTTAGATATCAGCTAGTGATGTATGGTCAGGTCAATGACAGCTGTGGCACATAAGATCACACCGTGAGGACTTGTCAGGACGCACTGAAAGCTGTACGAGAGGTAGACAGGGTCACAATAATTCCTGGCAGCTCTGCCTGAGAACACTGCCTATGGGACTGATATTAAAGGCTGGACTTAGCCTGCATCTGCAGTGCCCAGCAACGGCTTTATCAAATGAGCTTATCAGCAATGCTGCTTATTCCTATCAGCCAGCGGCTGGTGTGTGCTGTATTAACTACCTCGTGTTAGATGCCCTTCTAAAAGCCATGGTTTGAAAACAGTCTTTGTATCTCAGGGATGTTTTTGGATTTTTTCAACAAATGTACTTTCACATTCATATCATCTTTGTGGGTTCTAGTCCCCAGAACAAAGGAGGCAAAAAAAAAACTTCACTGGGAACAGTCTTCATTGCTAAGAACGTAGGTGATGAAATTCCCATGGGAAGAGGATGTGAAATCTGCTCCATCTGTGCAGAGAGCACGACCTGCCGTGCCCCTGTAACTTCCTTGGCCAACCTCACTCTGCTTTACATTTGCAGGCTGAGTCTGGCACTCAGGGTGCCCTGCTTGGTCCCACGCCAACCTGACAGAGGAGTTTTAAATACTGGAAAATACTCTCCACTGAAGACAAAGGAATTTCAATCCTGGGCTGTACCCTGCCTTTGCACTGTGGCCAAGCAGAAAGCAGGAGTCCAGGTTTGGAGATGTTTTTGCCATCTGCTCCAAGGGCACAGGGGTAGCTCCCACAGGGCATGGCCAGTGCAAGCAGAGAGGAGGGGTGGCATGCACACCAAGGATGGTGCTTCACTCCTTATCTCATGGTATGTGAGCAGGGCCCCTTGCTGTCTGTCTCCATCATCAAAGTTCTGCAAATCAGATCATGACTGTGGCGTGACACAGGACTAGTGGCACCAGGCAGCACAAAGGTCCACCTCGGCTCAGCAGCCTGTTTCCAGCACCAACCAATATATATAGGGCAAGATGATCATGGTCAAGTACGTCCCCATGATATTATTCCAGTGTGCAATAGTTTGTGGTTTAGAGACTTCCCCACCCAGAGGTAAAGTCTTTGCATTTAGTCATCCTCAGCGGATTTCTTTTCCATGTCCTTGTTTGTGAGTTTGTACCCCCCAGTAAAGTCAGAAATTCAGATGCTTCATTATAAGCATTTTCTTTACCATTTCCTGATTAATCATCCTCGCCACTATGGCCATTACAGCGGTTCCTAGAGACCAAGCAATTGTAGGCCTCATTGGTTAGGCACCACATAGCACACAGTTCTCACTTCAGAGAGTTATGATGGAGTAACTGAGCAGAACCACCAGCGGGATGTAGGCAAAGTCACATCCCCAGGAGGAGGACATGGGAGGTATCTAGCTACAAGGCACACATGGAGCAGCAAGACACTGGAGGAGATGGGGGAGAATGTCAGAGGAGGGTGAGGCAAGGGGAATAGACAAGTGAAGCTGGAGGCACAGATGGATTAAATAGTTAATTGGCATTATAAACAGCATAGGTGAGAGTTTGTTACTGAATCTCTTAATCCAGTTATTATCATGCAACATGGTCATTTCTTGCCATTCTAATGGACCGCTCAACCTTTACATTTGGAAAAACAACAGCAACAACAACAACGAAAAAGAGCACTTTGGGTGTTTGTGCAGTTTGGGATTTTCCCTACTATAAAAATGTACCAACTCTTGAAAAAGATAACATCTTCAGGAAGAATGAGGCTGCCTGGCTCACCCATGTGTTGATGCCATAGTTGACATTTCTGAGTTACTCAGAAATGACAAGGTCAGTGCTTAAGTGCAGATCTCCTGGGCTCCTGTGCATGGCACAGCAGGGCCAAGACACAGTAGATGTGACCTTGTGAGAATGTACTTAGATGCAGATACAGGGGTTTTAAGTGGTGGTACTGCCTTTACCCTACAACCCACACATGAGCCAGCAAACAGGAGACTCAGCATGTGAGAAAATACAAGGAGATGGATGGGAGGATGGAGGACAAGCTTTGAAAACATCAGTACAAAGAGGTATGGATCTGCTCGCAAACAATTTGTGACTCAAAAAGAAGAGGCAGAACTCCTGGACTGTGCATCCTCAGCTGCTAATGCCTCTTTCCATCCTTATGCTGGCATGAGTCCTTCCCACCGTGAGAAGTGTAAGGCACTACCATAGCAGGTGGTGTCCCACGTGCCATGTCACAGTGAGATAGCAGCATTATAGTGATGGTGCCGTGGCTGCTGGGAGAAGTGACCCAAGTGTGACCTAGCACATCTGAAAGGCAGGAATGGGGGAACCCAGTGTCTTCCCCAGGGGCATGTGAAAATCAAATGAAGCCTCTCAGTGTAGGAGAGGGGTTGTTGGCTTGGGAACATGAATCTGTCTGACACACAAAGCCCTGAGTCCCTGTTCTGTCTCAAGCTCCCAGAGCCATAGGTACCTGTGCAGAGAGTGCTGCCCTTGAGTTCCCATCCAAATGGTTTATGTCTCAGTAACATGTCACTGAACATGCTAAGACCTTCATTTGAGAAGAGAGCAAAGCAGGGATGCGCTGTTCCTGGAATTTCAACCAGTTCTGGAGGTGTGTGTGAAGGCAGCAAAGATTGTCTTCTAGCCCAATGCAGAAACAAGGACTTGAGGTCCAAGATGGAGCAGACCAGAGCCATCCACTAAGCTGAATTCAGACAGCACATTTCAAGAAAAAGGATTGGATTTTAGCTGCTTTTTCAGGAACCACCGGGCATTTCAACAGCCAGTTTGATTAAATGAGTTCAAAACACCTCCATTGACAGCTCCAGAGGACACAGCTGCATGGAGACAGTTGACAAGTTGCACCAGCAGTGCATAGGACAAAGAGGTATTGGTGGCAGAGGCTAGCATGTCCACTGATCCTGCGAATTCGCAGCACAGCCAGGCAGAGCTCTTGGCTCTTGTGCTGCTGCTTAGATGTGGCCCAGCTGGTCAGAGCAGCAAACATGCAAGGGTGGAAGAGAACCAAAGGGAACTGTTCAAAGCTCAGTGGTGTGTTCAGTGGAAACCAGCAGAGCACTGGTTGAGGACTCTGCAGGTAAGTGGGGTACCGCATGCCCTCTGGGCCAAAGCGCTCAAAGGATTTTGAGAGGCCGTGAAGGGTGGGCCTACACGGACCCTGCCAGAAAACAAGAGCTCACTCTGCCCACACCAGAAGGCATATGAAGGAGCATGAATCCCTCACTGCTATTGACTGCACACTACTGTGTAGACATTCCAACACTCCTGGAGAGAGGCTGAAAGGGCACAGGGGGTCAGAAAGTCTGAAGACTTCCCTCAGCACCTCTGGGAGAGCAGTGAGGAGAGGAGAATATTGTGCTAAAGCAGTATTGTTCCACTTCCTTTAGTAATTCTTCATTGCCTGATTGGAAAATGATGTTCACTTAAAAAAAAAAAAAGCTTATTAGGAGGCGTTTTCTCACTCCTGCTTGGCAGATTCATGATTTAGCAGCAGCCACATCTTCTTGCTTTACCCCCATATAGCAGCTGATGTGGCTTTCTGAGCCCTGTAGAGATTGCACAGTCCTCCTGGAGGGGCTAGGACCTTTTGCCTACATGACGGGCATTGGAAGCCCAGGCCCAGGAGAGATCTCTGGCTTCTCTCTGTCAGATTTCTGTCTTCATGTGCAGGGTCGGAAAGGATGTTTTCCTCCTGAAAGCCAAGTGAAGCTATCTGGGTGCAACTTTTTGAGTGGCTCTTTGAAACAGAAGTTACCAGAGGTGCAGAACAAAAAGAATAGAAAACTGCTCCTAAAAAAGCTCATGTGCACAACCCAGCCTGATTCCTTTAGACAAAAGCACCTACAACATCAGCCAAATATTTAATGTTGGCAGCATTGCCTGGAGCACGCAGCCTGTGGCACTGCAGCAGAGCTCCAACAGCCCCACTCCAGCAGCAGAGCAATCAATCTCCTCCTGTTGCTGGCCTCGGCACCAGTCAATGTCTCTCAGCCCTTTCTGCAATACCTGCAGACTCAGGAACCACCACTGTAACCAGCGGTTCTGCGCCTGGTGTTTTAGTGAGGGGTGCTCAAAACCGTGCAGCGCTCACCTCACCACTTCTGCTGCTGTGGATGGTAAAGCATCCCCCCAAACCATGAGAATCAAGTCTGGCATACATCAGTCTTTTGCTAATCAGGCTCAACATATGCAAAATGTCGAAAAAGTGGGCCTAGCAGAGACCCCTCCAACACAAGAGTGGAGTGAAGGGGCAATGCTGCTACAGGCTTCTTTCATGCCCAAAGGACTCAATGCCTTCAGTTTAGGCTGAAGATGCTAAAAAGTCACAGGACTCTGGATAGAGTCAGGAGTTGGTGACACACAACTTCTGACAGCACTGAGCAGACCAGTAGACTGACTGGTTGGTGCTCAAAGGAAGAGACCAGGAAGGGGCGATATGGCATTGCACCAATTCTTGCCTTGCCAGTGTCACCCTGAGAAAAGAACAAGTGTGGACAGCTCACAGGAAACATTACAAAGACCTCCAGCTAAGATCAGTCCCCCTCATGAGCTACATCAGCTACAACAGCATTCCTCAAACCAGAGATGGATTAGTTTGTTTAAACTCTCCTTGCAAATCACTTCTAATCAGCAGCTAATTTTTTGCTGAGCCTGGGCGTGCAGGTTGCTCAGGAGGTCTGGAGCTGCCTGTAGAAATATACAGTCACCTGACTGGGGCCTCATCGTCTTTGCAGGCTGTTTTGTAAACAGTCATTATAAATAATAAATCAACAGCATGCTAATGAAATGAGCTCTTTTTAGGATGCTTTAGAGAAAGCCTCCAATTTAATATAAAAGAAATTCTAATCCACTCTGGCAAATTACAAAGAGGACTAAACTATCTTCAAATAATGATGAAATACTCAGTTTCTGTCTTAATAGCACAAAAACTGAGGGGGAAACCTTCAGAGGCACACCAGAGAGTTCCGTCCCCCAACCCTGTTGCATTCGAAGGAGAGATGGTGTACCATGGTGCCTTGAAAACCTACTAAAACACTGATCCTATGTCCATGAAAATCAAAGACTTGCAATCAGTTTGGTGGGCATGGCCTTCACCCTTCAATGAATTAATAAAAAAAACTCTTTCTAAGTCATTGTAACCATGAATTGGTCATGGCCAAGTGCTGTTTAAATATGTAAATAGTAAGAAATTTGTTGCTCCAATGTGTGTTCAAGCAAAGGAAGGACGTGAGAAAGCAAGGACCTAAGAGACACTGAGATCAGAAGGGTAGGGACTGGGAAACAAGCAAGATGAGTTGTATGGCTTTGCAATAAAGTTCTGTGCTCATTTAACAGTTAAGTCAAGCTAAGCATATAGAGAAGAGAGCACAGGTCTGAGAGCCTCATCTTCCCTCTATTTTTAAGAGTCAGTCCTGAGAATCAGAAGCTAATCTGTGAAATTATAGCAAAGACGCAGACACACAAATGTCTTCCTACATGGACAAGCAAGTCATCAGAAGAAGGAGAAATAGAAGTAATAAGTGATCATGGAAAGCTGGCTATAGTGAAAGCTACTAGGAGAAAGCTGCATGAGAGGCTCCGGGTTTTTTCTTAGTGGGGTTCAGCAGCATATGGATTTGAGAGGATTGAGAAGGACTGTTCTGTACTATTCAATTGGTCCTTATGTGAGAAGCCACGTGAAATAGCTTCTCTTAAAAAACCATTCATGGACTGATGAAAATTTCTGCCAGCAGAGCACCCTCAGCACTTCCCTACAAATACAGACAGGGCCAGCCAGCAACAAGTGCAAACACACGTATTATTAATGGTATTTGTCAATGATCCCTTATCACAGAGATTTTTGAGCTGACAGCACAACGTAGGAGCTCAAACCTGGTTATGAGGTGGTGGATGTTCTCGTTCAGTCTCCCGTCACTGTATGCACACTGGTGTGCATTTATAAGCAAACACTGTGGGTCCCCTGGAGCTGAAGCTACCCCAGCTGCCTGCGGGGTATGTAAGCAGGAGTGGAGCATCAAACTCACATCACCAGCTATGGAAATTTCTACTGCTCTGTTGCTTAGCCAATAGTCCAACCCATCCAAACCGCTCCATGCAGCACACAGCATACCTGGAGCTGTGAACCTGAATACTTGAGCTGTGTAACTGCAAGAAGGAAAAGCTTGAGAGACATGCTGGAGGGCTGAGGAGTAAGAAGTAAGTTAGTGCTAGCTGATGAGGACATAAGGAAGATCTGCACAGGTATCTCTGGGCATGAAGAACAAAAAATGCCCAGCGATAGCAGCTAGATGCAGAGCTTGAAATCTGCCAGCAACTCTGCCAACAACTGAAGTTTTAGCACATGGATAAAGTCACTGTTCAATTCAAAAGTGCCCGATAGACTTATTACAGATGATGATAGCCCATACAAAAATGCAAGATGCAACAAATGAGGACCTGATTCAATGCACAGAAAAGTGAGCTGCAGTTGGACCCAGGCTGCTTGGCCCAAAGTGTCCTGTTGGATCATCGGTGTCCAGTTAATCTTGGTACCCATAACACCACCCTGAATAAAGCAAGCCAGAAACCAGTCTAGGGTGTCTGGACAACACTAGAGAGCTAGTGGTAGATCAGAGCTCCCAAACAGCTATCAGTATTTCAACTTGACACTGACCAATGGTCAAAGCAGGGCAGAAAGGAGCAGCGAGCACTCAATGCCTGATTATTTTCTCTCATTTCCTATGCAAGTCTCTTGTCAAGTCATTCCACAGTGACCCACAGCTGCACTGATATACGATGCTGTGCATGCACTGGCATTGTACACCAGGGAGTCCAGCTGTTGGATTTTATACTCCAGCCTTCCTAGATGCTGTATAAAACACAAAATACAGCCAGTCCCTGTCTCAACAGAGCATGCAGCCTTCTGCAGAGATACCAAAATCATGCTCTACCTTCATGCAAGTTTTTAATAGATAGAGTGACTCTTGTCTATTTAATAAGGAACTGTCTAAATATGCATGGATTCAATAAAGCAAAACAGCTATCTGTCTGCCTGGGAGTTTGAAATGGCTCCAGATTACACTTTATTCCTTTATTTAAATTTTTTAAAAGCAAGGTACTCCAGTGTATCAAAGTCTTGCTGTATTATATTTACACAAAGGCCATATTTTGGCCTTTGTCTATGCTGGGAATTCTTCTTGACAAAATAGGGCTGGGTTTGGCCATGGAAACAGCATCCTGACCTGAAAGGCAGACCCCAGCAATGTCTGTCCCATACTCTCAAGCACACTGGCTGTGACAAGAGCCTCTGATTCACTCCATTTGTGAGCTCTGCTGGCCTGAGATGAGACAGGTTACAGAAGAAGACAAGAGAGTCCAAGAGGCTGGATGCTGGCTTGCAGAGATGCTGAATGTCTGTGGTCTGCTGCACTCGGTGGAGACAGGAGGACTCTCATACCTTGGAAAGCCAGGTAAGACTTGGGACTTGACTGAGGTCTGTCACTTTAGAGCAATATATGGCCATTTCCCACTTGCCTATGTCTGTTTGAACTGTGAGCTATCCAATACAGAGACATGCTGAGAGACTATTGTAACAAAGGTAACAGGACTTTTTGGCTCTCCTTAAAAATCTGCAGTCAGCCATTGCAACATGTAGCATCCTCATGAGGTTCCTACCAACATGGTGTGAGACTGGGATGTTGATCAGACAATGTGCTGGCTTTTAGCTGCATGGACAAAAGTGATGCCTTTTAAAAGATGGTAGCAGGATTGCCAGTGAAAGCAGCCATCCTAGGAGCAGTGCAACCTGTGATGACTGTGATTATTTTAAAAGAACACTGTTTACCATAGTAACAGCAGAGACTGTCCGTTTTGGTGAACCCCTGATGAGTTCTCACCAAGTGCTTCATTCAACTACAACTCAGGACAGCAGCAAAGACCATATGCAAACCTTGGGGCAGGTTTGACATCCTCCTTTTCCACTGCTTAATTCTCAATGATATCAAAGGCTTTGGTAGGCACCTCAGAGACCATACATTTTTTGTCTTGATAAACTGCCTTCGCTGATGCAGCACAACTCTTCTCCTAGTCGACATTTCCCCCTCCTTCTGAGACTTCAGCCATGCTCCAGTCTGCCTCTGCAGGGAGACTGATGCACCTTGTAGCAGGTCCTGAAGATAATTTGCTTGAAATTCATGGAGAACAAAGCAGGGTGTACTGATGAAGTCGTAGGCATCTGGCCAAAATCACATTGCTACAACCCTGTCCCATGTCAGTCAGAAACTCTGAGCCCTCACTCCACATCTGATGCCCTCTAGGAGACAGGCAATAACCACAGCAGACAAGGCTGGAGGAGCCAAGACCAATGGCCAGAAGTCAGTGAGGAGACATTGCATGCTTCTAAAGGAAGAAGAGAGAGCCATCTAGCAGATGTGACTAGGTTCATATTCTACAGAGGTGTCTGCTGTCGGCTGTTGCTGGGACCAAAGCCTCCACAAGCACCTGTGATGAAAGTCCTCCAAAGTTATGCAGTGTGACAGCAAAGGCCAAGCAGTTCATGCATCGAAGGAACTGACACAAGCCTTCCCAGTTTTCCCCAGCCTTGACTTTGCTGACCACAGCCCACCAGGCAGTTCTCAGACAAGTCCTGTGAGCGGCTGCAACACTGGACTTATTTGCCCACAGTTAGGAAGTGGTTGATCCACAGCTGGAAGTGGAATATTCCTGTCCCTTGGGAGGCTGAACCACTGCCTACCCAGCTTGGCCACAAAACCCAACAGGAGGCCACTTTGTCATGAGCCAGCAGATCCCATGCTCCCACTTGCACAGCCTGTACTCTGAAGAGTCTCTTCAAAGCTGCTGCAGCCCCAAGGGCTTCCTTGGCTTGCTAACAGTGACGCACGAGTCACTGAAAATTACTTTTCAGTGCTCAAGCCCATGGGCTTGAGGGCTGGGAAGAGTTATGGTGACCCACCCACCTAAAACACTGTCCTGGAGCCACTGCTCTGTCTGTGAATGAATGAAGAGCCCTGGGCTGTCAATAAGAGTAAAAGTTCAAATATTACATTGTCTCTCAGGTCTCTCATACTCTGACTTCCCTCCCTTTTTCCAGCCCTTTGCTGTCTCCAGCTTAAGCAACAAAGTTGTCATGCAACTTTGATATTTGCTGTAAAAATAATGCACAGCAGCACCAAACTGGTTGTCCGTGCTGCCCCACTGCCTGTGTGTTGCCAGTACCTCTTGCAGGAGCACTTTAATCAGTGCTTGCAGCATCCAACTGTCTTTATGTTCAAAGAAAGGGAAGTTATGATGTCACTGTCATGACCTCCAGAGAAAGGGCCTAATTATTCCCAAGCAGGCAGCTTAGGGCTGGGCAGCTGCTAATGAACATTGATAGGGAATGAAAAACATCCAGATGCAAATTGCAGAACTGTCTTAGGAGGTTTATGATGAAGATGATCCTGTGCTGGCTGCAGTTTCATGTTTTTGCTGTGGCTGAACTTTTCCAGATTCCTGTCTGTCTCAGATGCCCCCTTTCTTCCCCCTTCTCCACCTCCTCCCAAGCTGTTTACAAACGGAATGACTGGGGCCGTTGCCGGGAGCAGAGCTGTGTGCTGCGGACCCCAGCTTTGGCTTGCGGGTCCAGGTGTTGCTTTCGGGAGGCCTCGGCAGCACGGGGGCTCAATCGCCATCTGCAGCATCGGCAGCCGCAGCAACTGCCTTTTGTTTTGGGATGCATGGAAAGCGAACTGCAGTGTCTCTGCAGAATGGAGCCAAGCTAGCAGCAAACTGGCACGCTGTTTCCACAGAGGACACAACTGTCCGCAGGGCCAGGCTTTGCCGCCTTGGATCCCCAGGAGCCCTTGGCAGTAGGGGCAGAAGTGCAGCAAAGATGGAAGGCATAATTTGGGGGAGAGGTAATGTTGTGAGAAACGGAGAGGTGGGTCAAAGCAGCTGAAAATAGCCTCTGAGCTGGTCAGGTTGCAAAAGAAGCAGTTGCTGGTTCCCACGTAGTCGAACCGCATCCCTAAAAGCCATGTGCACTTCTAACGGAAAGCTGTGCTGGGGGCTATGATTGCAATCACCCTTGGCAATACCCTTTCTACACATGGGAGGGGTGATAATCGCTTGTCTATTGTTAGCATCCTGAAGGAGCCCAGAGCACACTGGCGGGCTGTCATCAGCATGCATTCGATGCCTGCTGTTTGGCTGCCTGTCCAATTCTACCTTGAACAAGAAAAAGAAAACACGCGGAGGAGGTTGCAAAAAACTCAAGCGCCCTGAAGACCAGAAGTGTCAAAATTCAGGCTGCCTGCTCAGCCTGGCTTTGGCAGACCTCTGAATGCCAACAGGAACAAGTCTCCCATTTTACGAAGGGAAACATGCCTTGTTCAGTGTTGAAGAGGTTCTGTCTGTGGAAGGTTGTTCAATGTTTCACTTCCCCAGCATCTCCAGTGTGTGTTCTGGCCCTGGTCCGGGCAAGCCTCCCAAATGCTGTCCTGGTGATGGAAGTGTTTGTCCCCTTCTGGGCTCCTCTGTAGGATGTCTAATTCTGACTTCTGGCTGCTTGAGGGAAAAACATCAGTGTCAGTAAGATGTGCAGTATGTAAAGATTTCAATGTGCACTGTCCATGCGTGGCAAAATGGACTGGTCACTGGTGCTACAGTGGAGCTCCTAGCCAGCCTGGGCACTGGCAGCTCTGCTTGAGCTGTGCGTTTTTCTCCCTGTGCCTTTCCCAGTGAGCAGAGGTGGAGGAGGGCTGCAGACACCCCCCCTTCAAGCAGCCTTTCCTGCAGAACTGCTCAGTCTGTCAGGAACGTGCAAGTCCATCAAGGGCCACAGCTCCTACCAGCCCCGCTTTCCTCCCATCTTGGAGGGACACACCTGAGTCCAGAGCATGCCAAGATTTTGTCAGAGATCATTTCAGGGGTCACCTACCTTTCCCAAAGTGTCTCACATCCACTTCATACCAGCCGTGATCTCATAACTTGCTGTTCACTCATGGCTTTCCTATGGGCAGTGGCATGATGGGTGGCAGACACTGAATCCAGCACCGTCTAATCAGGAAATAACCATGTGCACCAGTCATGCCTGTGGAAGAAAGAAAGTACAAGTCACTCTACTTCACAGAGACAAGCAGGGACATAATGCTCCCAGTTAGCAGCCACAAAAGGAATAGAGAAGAGGTGGTCATCTGCTGGTCTAGCTTGGAAGTTACTGTGTTAATATGTTGAAAATATAAAATGGTCTTAGGTGTTGGTAACTGAAGTCTCAGGATTCTGACTCTAATTTGTTTGATCTGAGTTTGATTTTCCCACTGATAACCAAACTCAATCCTCAGCCACAATATCCAGAGAAAGCTTTTGAAAAATGGTATGGAACCACACATGAAAACTGTAACTGGCATAGAATGAACTGTTTGGTAGAGGTATGCTCATGATTATTAGATGACTTGAGCAAGTGGACACCCACTTCAGCTGATGAAAGTTTACAGCTCCGCCATTTTGCAAAGGCTGCCGTGTGTGGCAAGCTCATGGCTTGCCACAAATCTAGTACAATTCAGGATTTACTCACCATCACAGCCAACTCTTCTGATTGAACACTGAGGACCCGATTTGAAATTCAAGATCAATATTAGACTTGTATTTTTTTAGGCTCTAATCCAACACAGCTATTATGACCTGATGCTATGAACTGATGTCACACTTTGATGATCACTGTTGGCTCAACTCAGCTGTTCATATTAGCCTCCAGGAACAACTGGTGGCTCAGGACCTTACCATACATTCAGCCATGCATTGGCTCTTTTTGCAAGTACTTCTCCTGTACCAAACCTTAGTCCTGTGGTATCTATCACTGTCTCATCTTAGTCAGTCACCTGTCATCTTTGACCTGTCCAAGACAGAAAGCCAGTCATCCTGTTTACAGCTGATGAGTACAAACATGTTGCTCTCCTTTCCCTGGATGAAAATCCCCACTGTTGAGGATGCAGTCATACAATCACAGAACTAAAGACTGGTTGAGTTTGGAAGAGGCCTCTGAAGGTCACCAGGTCCAACTAGCAGTCTCAGGTAGGGCCAGCTAGACCCATTATCCAGGACCATGTCCAGGCAGCTTTTGAATATCTCCAGGGATGAAGACACCACAACTTCCCTGGGCAACCTGTCCCTGTGCTCAGTCACCCTCACAGTAAAAAAGTGTTTCCCGATCTTCAGAGGGACACTCCTGTGTTTCAGTTTGTGCCCGTGGCCTCTTGCCTTGTCACTGGGAACCACTGAAAAGACCCTGGCTCTGTCTTCACCTCCCATCCGGGTATTTATATACACTGATAAGATCCCCTCCTGAGTCTTCTCTTATTGAGGCTGAACAGCCTCAGCTCCCTCAGCCTTTCCCCATGAGAGATGCTCCAGTCCCTTCACCATCTCTGTCGCTCTTCAGTGGACTCACCACCTCTGTGGACACTCTCCAGCATGTCCATTTCTCTTGTACTGGGAAGCCCAGCACAGGGCACAGTACACCAACTGTGGCTTCACCATTGCAGAGCAGAGGGGAAGGATAACCTCCCGTGACCTGCTGGCAATACTTTGCCAAATGCAGACCTGGAAACCATTTGCCTCTGCCTCAAGGGCACATTGCTGGCTCACGGTCGACCTGGTGTCTTGGTGTCCACCAGGACACCCAGGTCCTTTTCTGTCAAACTGCTTTCCAGCTGGGTGGCCCCTGGCATGTACTGGCGCATGGGGTTGTTCCTTCCCAGGTGGAGGACTTTGCACTTCACCTTGTTGAAAGTGAATCCCATTTCTCCAGCCTGGTGAGGTCCCTCTGGATGGCAGCATAACCCTCTGGCATATCAGCCACTACTCCCAGTTTGGTGTCAGCTGCAAATTTGCTGAGGGTACACTCTGCCTCATCATCCAGATAGTTAATGAAGATGTTAAACAGGACTGGACCCAGTATTGACCCCTGAGATACATGGCTAGTTACCATGGCTAGTTACCTCCAGCTAGACTTTGTTCCACTGACCTCCACCCTTTGGATCCAGCCGTTCAGTCAGTTTTCAATCCACCTCACTGTGTGTTCATCCAGCCCATACCTCAACAGCTTGCCTGTGAGGATCTTACAGGAGACAGTGTCAAAGGCCTTCCTGAAGTCTAGGTCGACAATATACACTGCTCTCCCTGTGTCTTCCAGGTCAGCCATTTCATCATAGTTTACCAAGTTGGTCAAGCATGACTTCCCCTTGGTGAATACCTGCTGACTACTCTTGATTGATTGGGTTTTTTGTTGTTCATGTGCCTGGAAATGGTTTCTAGGATTAGCTGCTCCATCACCTTCCCAGGCATGGAGGTGAGGCTGACTGGCCTGTAGTTCCCTATGTCCTCCTTCTTGTCTTTTTTGAAGGCAGGAGTGACATTTTCTTTCCTGCACTCCTCCCAATTGCCACAATTGATGAAAGTTTATCAAGAGTGGCCTTGCAATAACATCTGCCAGCTTTCTCAGTACTCTTGGGTGCATCCCATCAGGGCCCATGGACTTCTGTAAGTCCAGTTTGCTCAAGCATTCCCTGACCTGAAGCTCTTCTACCAAGGGCATGTCTGCCTTGCTCCAGATTTTCCTATTGGTTTCTGGGACCTGGGATTCCTTAAGGCTGGCCATGCTAGTAAAGACTGAGGCAAAGTAGTCATTCAGTAATTCAGTCTTTCCCATGTCCTGTGTAACCAGGTCCCCCATGTCCTTCAGCAGTGGGCCTGTGTTTTCCCTAGTTTTCCTTTTGTCACCTACACACTTAGAGAAGCCCTTCTTGCCACCTTTGACATCCCTTACCAGGTTCAATTCCAGTTGATATGGCTGAAAGCATTAACCTCAGCAGTGAAAGGGTTTGCAATGTCCAGATAGGCACCGATGTAAATGCCTGATTGAACTGACCAAAGGCAGACTGGGCTTCCTGTATCAGAACAAACTTGACATTTTTAGGCATAAGCAGGATTATCAGGAATACTCCGATCAAATATCCACGAAAAATCTCAAAGGACATCCCTAAAGATATCACTGGCTAAGCAGAGGAACATAGCTTGGTTAAATGGCACTTGCAGGTAAGATTGGACACTCAGAACATCCATCAGGCAGGTACAGCTCCAAGAGCTGTTGGACTCAGCTGCAAGGTTAGAGTGTCCCAGTGGGATCTTCAACTTACAGACATGGAGTTAAAAGACAATGAGCAGTCATTGGCTCCATCCTCCTCCTCAAAGCAGGGCTAATTTAAAGGCTAAATCAGGTTGCTTGGAGCCTTATCTTCCTTACAGGTTGTAAATAAATTGGTCAATTACAAAGCCAATGCAGAGGCAAAGTATCTTCTTGTCAAAAACATTGACTAAGTCTTGGTGGTTTTCAGGGAGCAAAAGTCTGAAGTTTCTTGGGTTTGGGGTGGTTTTTTTATCAGCTCTAGGTGACCAGTGACAGAAAAATTGGTTGTATTGTACCTGGCAGGTCTTCTAAGAGATAACCAGTTTCATGGGGAAACACATCTTGACAAAATGGAACTGCTGGGTTGTGTGGTGATCTTGGATGAGGAGTCAGAAGGGATAGTTTCCAAAATAGCAGGGTCAGAGGTGAAGATGTCCCATTAACTGCCTGAATGAGATCAGGAGGCTGCTTCAGCAGGACAGAAACATTGCCACCCTGAGGAACCTGAATATTCCTGAAATTACCAGTAGCACCAGAGCTGACAACCTAGTAGAACTGAGATTAGACAGACTCCACCTGGATGTTAGGCTGAAGTTTACCTTGCAGGAGATAGTTCAGCACAAACAAGTTGTGCAATTGGAAAGGATATTTGCTAACGAAGTAGAAAAGATCAGCTCTTTATGGTACTTAATGGTAGAATTTCCACGTAATTTCTGACTGGGAAACAACAGGAAAATATGCCAGTTTAAACAAAGCCCAGTTTGTCACCAGCACACTTTCTGTTCAGCAGAAATGCATGTTCATGTTGCATCAGCTGGCACTGCATTGACTGTAAGCTCTACATCTGCAGCTGGTTTGACTTCAGCAAAGTATACTTAATCACGAAGAAGAGACTACTCTTCTTGTTATGAAGAGGTGGCATCAACCTCCCATCTTTGTTTCTTGCTATATCTACCTTAACATTTAATGGACCGCATGACATAGCCCCATTCTTGGGGATGACAGGTCTAGACATTAAAAACGCTGGTCAGCAATGTACTTCACTAACATGGGCCTTAGAGTCTGCCCTGAATCCACTGATGCTAAAGGCATGTGACCAAGGGCATTTTGTAACAAAGAAGTCCCATTTCAGAAGAGGTGGCCGTGTGCTCACCCTTTACTGTGACCACAGCCTCTCCCTTTTCTCTTGTTTTCCAAGAAACAAAAAAACCCCGCAGTGAATCTTTCCTACTTGCATGATGCTAAGTTGTGGCTCTGGAGTTGGGCCACTGGTGCATAACTGGGGGCGGCTGCACAGCTGCAGTGTAAGCAAACTGTCCCTAAAGGAGGCAGTGGAGAAGACTGCAGTGATTGCATTGTGATACAGAAGAAGTGTTAGAGCTAATCCATTGCCATCTGTCTTTATTTTGCTAACCCGTTCAGTTGGACGCCACATAAGTGCATTCACAGCAGATGAGCTGGGAGAGCCGTGGCATGGCAGCTCTTGGATTATTGGCATGAAAAGAATCCTTTTGTTCATGAGCCAGGAAGATTAGCTGCTGCCACGTCTGTGTCTGGTTTGTAGGACAAGAAAGAGAAGATGCAGCTCTCTTGCTGCCTTGGCCACTGCTTTGTGGCATCCCAGCTCCAGCTCTTTTCTCACCTCCCTCTTGCTTTATCCTTCCTCTGCTCCTTCCTTCCTCTCTCCTCATCTTGAGCTTTCTCTGCCTTTTCCATCTGCTTCTCTCCTCTCTTGGCATCTTCTCCGATTCTGCTTGAGTGCACACAATATCCCTTCTCCTCTTCCCTGAGTTCAGGCGGGCAACAGAAAAGTTCAGAGCAGCGCAGCTCCTCTCCACTGAGGTGCTTTACCTGCGGCCCCTGCTGCGAGAAAAATTGGCTAGCACCACCTGATCCTAGGCAATTTTGTTCACAGCGGGTGCTGGGGATAAAGCGCTTCAGTGCAAGGCGGCTGCGTTATTCTTAATAGTGGGGCTGCCAGTGCCAGTTGGGTGAGCGGCTGTTCATGGGGCTGCCTTCAGGAGAGTGGAGCTGGGAAGGGAGGAGGTCTGGTCCATCCGGACCCTATGGCCATGCGCTGCGGAAGTCTACAGAGTGGCGTGACCCATTTAGCAGTTCCCCAGATGACTTCAGGCATGTCGTGACCCGCAGTTTGAGAACCGCTTCTTTCAGCAGACGCAAAAGCCCTCTGTGTCCTTTAATTTCAAGAGTGCCACGCTGGAAGAAGATGCCCTTCGCATGCCCTCTCTGCTATACCTGCAGACTCTCTGCAGCGTCACCTACGCAGAGCACGAGGGAAACCCAGTGGTCTCTGGTTTAGGCGTAACGGCACAGTCCGTAGCTCCACGGCAGAAGCGCAGGATTGCACATCTGCCTCCTGCATGCCAGGCAGAGGCTGCAGGCTCAGTAGGGATGGTCCTTCCTCTGTCATGCGTACCTAGGCTTTGCCAGTTTGGGTCCCAGCAGGACCTGCAGATCCAGCAGAGATCAGAGCCGCCTCCTGCTAAACTCTGCCGCGGAAGAGGACAAAGCACAGAGGTGAAGCAGGGAAGGGAGATGGAAAGAGTTCCTGTTCCTCCATCACCCCATCTCGGCTGCAGAGCTGGGCATGCAGATTCAGCTACTGCTGCACTGCCCTTCCCTGGGCTTAGAGAGGGCCGGAACGGTGTGCACCCTGCAGCCAGGCTTACTGCAGGCAGATTAACCTCGGGGCTGCATTCCCAGACCGATACTGGTGAATGGGACCCTCCCCCACAAGCTATCAGGGAAACGCAGCCTCGTACCAGACAGGATGGCCTTCAGAAATGGTTGGGGACACTCACAACCTGCTTGGTGGTGTGCAAGAGTCCCAGGCACACTTTTGTAATAACCTTAAGTCTGCCCTATACCCTGCAGTTGTCAGGATCTGCGCCAAAGCCAGCATTCCCAAATGCAGTACACTGCCGCACATGCAGTGACTTCTGCATAGGGCTAGAAGGAGTAAAGAAAGGTGTTTGGTTGCTTCAGGTGTTGCCAGGCCCTCACTAACAGAGGTGAAATCTCACCCAAGTGAAAAGATTCCCCAGAAATTGGTTCCTCAGTAGTGCCTGAAATGGGTGCTGTGAATGAGAGGGATGGTGTGCCTCCAGGAGCCAAGCTGCTCTCTGTCCCTCCAGATACTCAGTCCTCCTCCAGCATCCTTCACAGCTACCTTTGACTTTCAATCCACATTCATGAAAAAACTTCATAATCTCCCTGACTAGGGAAGGTTTTGGGTCATATACAGATGGATGGAAGGAAATTAATTTTCTGCTTGGGCACTGAATCGTCCTAGGAGAAGACCTTCATCTCACACTTCAGCTCGCTGGACCATGCAGGCCTGTTGAATTTCCTCATGTGACACTGCAGGGGGCTGTTTGGGCCCTTCACAATCAAGTAACAGTCAGATACATAAAAGACGAGAAATGAGAATCCCTGCTCCCTTGCAGGGTGAAAAGCCCCTGCTGACAAGAACACAGCCAGAATTTGCCCCCCATGGTTTTCAGAGCTCATCAGTAGTTTGGGGGTGCCCAGTGCCTCTGAAGCTCAGCACATTCGTCAACATGGGGGTGTCTAAGACCTCATGCTTGTGAAGTGTTTTAGGGTGCTATGAGCCAGGTACCTGCAATCACCAATGGTTTGTGAAATGCGGACAAGAAATGCGTGAGGCCTCCACCATTGCTTTGTGCCATCTCCTGGGAGCCAAGAAAGGATCTGACGCCTTTGCACATCACATCCCTGCACTGGCTCAGCAGTTGGACAACCAGGGTCCTTCCTACTCCCCATGGCAGAGCTGAGCACCCCCCACTGTGGGATCCTCTGCAGCCAGGTGAGGCCATGGTGTCTGCAGCTTTCCACTTCAAACCACCCTTGCAGACGGACCTCTCACAACATCCTTGCACGCGGACCTTTTTAAGCGGTGGTTGCCTTCCCAGTCCCCGCCTGCTCCCTGTGGCTTGGAAGCAACATGGCTGCAGCAGTTGCATGGTCATGGGTCTGATCCTGCCTGTCCTCACGCCTCTCTGCCCTCCCACGGGCCGAGTCCCCGCACAGCAGCAGGAGAAGGGCCACGGCATGGGGAATGTGCCTTCTCCACACGCGCAACTGGGGGCTTCTACCACCGGCAGCGCCTGGGACCGGGTGGCCGATCCAGCAGCGGGCAGGTGCTGTGGCGGCCAGCGAGCGGCTGGGGTGGCGGGCACGGCTGGCGGGGGTCCCCACGCAGCAGCACGGTGGGCACTGCCAGGTGTTCAGCTCCCGTGTGCCGTGCTGGATCATGGCTCCCCGTGCTGGCTGGGGCTGGTGATAGCCCTGCCAGCACCCCTCGATCAGACGGGAGCTGAAGGGCTGCCTGGCTCTCCGTGACTCAGCAATAATGCTTTGGGTAGTTAACATTTCATTATCATTTTTAAAGGCTAAGTGGCTTTTACCACCTGAGAAGTATATTAATGGCCCCAGTAAAACACTCCCCTGAGTGCCCTAATGCTTCTGTTATATCGATTCATTTCCCCCCTCCCCCCTTTCCTTCTTTCTTTTTTAAAACATTTTTTCTCTCTCCCTGCATGTATTCCCCCATTATGAAAAATACACACTCATTTATACGGTGGAGACAGGGGGAATAATGCCGTTCTCCAACTAATAACACTGCCGAATCCTCCCCTCCTCACTTGCTTATTACTCTCCACAGCAGAGAGACAAGAGGCAGATGGTGACAAATTCCTTCCCAGCCCCCGCAGATGATCAGCTTATGCCCTGAAGCACAAGGGGTTTTCTTGGGGGTTGGGGGTGGTTTCCTTCAGGCTCTGGAAACCTCCTTTCCCATGGGTTGTGCTGCTGCCTGCATCTTCTTCCTTGTGCAGAGCCCGTTTCCCAGGACGGGGACATTGTGTGAAGGTCCCTTAGCCTACATCTTGAACCCTACACAAGAGATCAAGGAAGGAGCAGTTTGGTGCTGCATTTCAGGGCTAAACTGAAAGAAATAACTGAGATGAGAGTTTTGGTCATTTGCCAGGGCAGGTGTCAGCAGAGGGACATGGAGAAAGTCTTTGGATGGGGTCTGCTCTTCCTGGCACCCTGCTTACTGCTCAGATGGACGTCGTGCCATGGGGCACCTGGTCACGGTCAATCCCAGCCAGCTGTCAGGTCTCCCTCACCCCAGGCAGCACGTTCCTGGTGCCATCAGCTCTGGGGCCAGCACACGGGTCTCCTGCACCAGTGCTTTTCTCCTCTGCCCCTTTGCAGCCACTGTCCTCACGTGAAGGGTCAGTGCTGCCAGGCACCAGCCTGCTCTGTCCTCTTCTATACATGGGTCGCAGGCCCAGGAAAAGTTGGATCACTAATGCCATCTTCCCCTGGCTTCTCTTGTCCTGGTTCTCCAAGCAAATTATACACTTCCTTTTCTTAAATCTCTTGCAGTTCAGGGACAAATTAATAATATAATTAATACTCATTAGTAATCAATATTTCAAAGCCTTCTGTAGCCTCCAAGAAGCTTCCCAACATTCCCATCACAAAGGTGTCCATTTCCCTATCTCTGCATCAATATGCAGTAAAAGAGCCACCTCTCCCCTGCACAGCGTATCTCTCACTGCCCCATAGATAATTAGTTTATAGACTTATTACAGCCAGGGTGGGCTTTTTGCTTTTCCCTCAGGGTGAAGCATCACAACAGAGAGCCAGAGGCATCCTTCTCCCCAGGAACAAAGTTCCCAGCAGCCTGACCTCTGCCTGCTGTGCTCAGCCCATCTGCCCTTCCCCACAGACTGGCTGCAGCCCCCCTGATTTTGCAAGGCAGCTAGCAAAGTGGTAGGCTGGCTTCCAGCTTCCCCGCTTCTCACTCTACCTGCACAGTCGAGATCAAATGACCCCAGGAACACCCCGCACCGAACCTGCCTGCTGCGCTCCTGCCTCCCAGCCCTGCTTCTTTCTGCACAAGCTGATGATCTGCTCCGGCTTGAAGGTCTCCAGAGCAAGGACTAGCAGTAAGTCTCATTCCCATGCCCATCTTTTCTTCTTCTCTTTGCCCTACTGCTTCTCTCAGCTGTAAGGGGACATAAGGCAGCCACAGAAGAGGTCTCAGGAAGGCTCTGGGGGTGCTGGGGATACATCTTCACGCTGCCTGTGCAAACTGAGGGGGTAGCTTTGCTCAGGTGATGCGTGTGGTGGGGCTGGATTCACTCAGTGCGGGCTGATTGCACACAAAAGGAAGCAGCTCACGATATCCACACAGATACAGCCTCCATAAATCCAGATCAACTACATGCTATTTCCATGGGTTGAACTGAGTTCTGCAAAGACCCCATCCCTCATGCATGGATGTTACTGCTAAAAAGGTGAGCATTTGCCTTGAATGCAACCTGATCGATCCTGTCTTGAACTCTACAGTGTGCAGGGACCTCCTGAGCGGGGGGCTTATCCCAACCCTGTGACCTTGGCCTCGTGTCCAAGAGTCCGACAGCATCACCCCTTGTTCTGCATGACCCTGGTGAGCCCACAAATTGCTCTGCTCATGCCTTTTCCCAAGGTCTCTTGCCGGACCTCTCTCAGTGCAGAAGCAGAAGATGCCATCTTCCACCCGGGTCCTGGGCTGCCTCCAGCTTCCTCAAGAAATAAGAAAAATGAGGGAGCTAGTCTCCTTCATTCATGCTCAGCAGTGGGGAATGTAACAGGGGTTCAAGGCTCCGCTCCATGTTAGCTGCAAAAGCAGCTCCAGGCTGGCATGCACAGACCTGAGTAGGAGGAGGCAGGATGTCTCTACCCCTGAGAACATCCTCCCTGCCCACAAATGCAAACCCCAGATTCCTGGATGCTGCCAGCTGCACAGATCAGGCAGGAGCCTCCAAACCCACATTTGGTAGCTGCTGCTGCTGGGTCCCACAGTGAAGGACTTGCCATGTCACCAGTGGCACACATGGTTCTGTGTGAGCTCCTCTGAGCTAATGGACTGGGACAGCAGAGCTGCTGAGTGAGGAGTTGTTATGCCACAGGCTCTTGCATGGCAGCACTTCAAGCTTGGTGGCAACAGGAGGCTGTGAAAAGATTGTGATAAACATTCCCAGTAGAAGACTCTCAAAAGGCTTGACACATTTCTTACCTGCTGAACTTGGGAGTTGGGAAGGGTTTTTAAAACCCCAAACATTTTCACGGCGTTTTTTTGTGCTTTATGGAATCACTTCCCAAAAGTGGTTCCCCTCTTTTCCTCCACCCCTCCCTTTCATCAAAAAGCCATTTTCTAATAAATAAAATGCCAATTTTAAAAGATGGGAAAGCAGAGAGCATCCCTGACAATGATAGGTCTCAGGCTGGCCCAATCACCAAATGATCGTGTTCTTCTGTTGGTGAAGGTCACAACGAAAGATGCTCAACACTGTTCCAGAACCCCACAAGACTCCTGTGGCATCAAAGGGCCTCTGATGTCAGTGAAGGCTTTGTAGGAGGGGATATTCAATCAGCAATATTACCCACCATTAATAACCTCTCGGCCCAGCCAGCAAAGGAAACCCCAGCAGACATCTGCAGGAGCGTTGAATCTCTTCCGTGTCACAGGCAAGGGCTTTCCTCCCTAAAAGTTTTTCTTCTGCAGCTGGGATCCCTGTTTCTGCCCAGCAGACACCAAATGAAGATGGAGAAGCACAGCCCTCCGGGAGGGAACACCCAGACCTGAGGAGACATCTGCATGGCGAGGTGATCGGAGAGGAGAGGGCTGGCAGGTGGGGTGCTCACAGGCTCTCCGTCCCAGAAAAGGCTCACTCCAGAAAAGGGCAGCTCTAGAAAACCTCTAGAAGGTCGGCTCTGGGAGACACCGCAGAACCAGGCAGAGCAGAGTGCCTGGGGGAGCAACCCTTGGTATCACTACTGGGGGGATGAAGGGATTGAAAACAGTCCTGCTGAGAAGGACTTGGGGATACTGGTGGATGAAAAGCCAGGCAAGAGCTGGCAAGGTGTGCTCACAGCCCAGAAAGCCGACTGTATCCTGGGCTGCATCAAAAGCAGCGTGGGCAGCAGGTCGAGGAAGGGCATTCTGTCCTTCTGCTCCGCTCTGGTGAGACCCCAGCTGCAGCTCTGCGTCCAGCTCCAGGGTCCTCAGCACAGGATAGACATGGACCTGTTGGAGCAGGTCCAGAGGAGGGCTACAAAAATGATCAGAAGGATGGAACACCTCTGCTATGAAGAAAGGCGGAGTGGGGTTGCTCAGGCTGGGGAAGAGAAGGCTCTGGGGAGATCTGACTGCAGCCTTTCATACCTGAAGGGGGCTTATAAGAAAGATGGAGACAAACTTTTTAGCAGGGCCTGTTGTAATAGGACAAGGGGTAATGGTTTTAAACTGAAAGAGAGTAGGTTTAGACAAGATATAAGGAAGAAGTTTTTTACAATGAGGGTGGTGAAACGCTGGCACGGATTGCCCAGAGAGGTGGTAGGTGCCCCATCCCTGGAAACATTCAGGGTCAGGTTGGAAAGGGCTCTGAGCAGTGTGATCTAGTGAAGATGTCTGCTCGCTGCAAGGGGGTTGGGTTAGGTGAATTTTAAAGGTCCCTTCCAACCCAAACTATTCTATGATTCTGTGATTCTGTGGTTCTGTGAACTCCAGGTTCTCAGCTCAAGGAAATGCCTCTGACACCGGCTGTTCCGATGCACATGTCTCCATCCCTGATTTTGACCAGGAGTTACAGGAAGGTGAGGCACCCTTTGGTCAAAGCTGTGTTGAATTTGGCACCAGTAGCACCAAAGCCCACCGTGTAACAGAATACATCAGTCATGTAGCTCATTATTTCCAGTCACAAGACATGATTTTTCACAGGCAGTGGGGATGGACCTTGGGATATTTTAAACCCTTTTTTTTCCTGACTAGGGCAGCAGTCACCAAGCCAGATTCCAGTGCGACTTACTGCAACATGCTGCCCCATCTCAGCTGGAGTAACAAGAGCTTCGGACTTTTATTTTTCTTGAAAGTTTCTTGCTATTTTTCTGTTCTCAAAGCTTTTCCTAAAGACTGGCAGTTCAGTGATCACCACTTAAAGTAAGTTGTTTGGCTGTGTAACACTGTACAGCACCAAGACCCAGTGGTTCCTGCTGCCTAGCCACAGATGCTCTGTTCCCAGGATCCTCAGTTTTTCCTTGTCCCGAAATCTGGGGAAACGTATTCCTCCCAGCATTTATTCTTCAATAGGCAAAGCCTCTAATTCTTTGTTGCCTTTCTAAATGACCTTTCCCTATCTCATCATGATCCCCTATCTAAACTACGTGGGACAGGCAACTTCTTTCCATTGTCTCTAACATTTGTTGACATAAAACAGCTTTCTTATCTCTGATGAAATATACCTCCCCTTTTCTCGTCCAGTTTGTTACTATTTCAGGTGAGCTTCAGAAATTAACTTCAGCAGTTTCTCTCTCGGTACTTTTCTCCTCTAGGAGCTCAAAGACAGCTTCATGCACTGCCCAGCCCTATGGGAAGGAAGGCTTCAGGCATCCTTAAGAGCCACTGAACCTCACTCCAGCCTAGAGGGACTCAGCCCTCCCCTCCTGTCTTCCAGACCTTGACATCCTTTGCATATACATCCTGACCGCAGGCTCTCTGCGTGCCAGGCAGGGGTGTGCTGCCCTGTGACCCTGGCAGCTCCGGAGGGGCTGGGACAGTGTGTGGGGCAAGAGGCCCAGCAGCAGCAAGAAGAAAGGGAGAAGAGTTTTACCACACCGGCCAGGATCAAGCAGTGACTTCAGCAGCTGACTAGCCTGAGCCCACCGAGCTGCCTCCGGAGCAGCCCTGGCAGAAGCGGTCGGCTCTCAGACCTGACCACCCCCTTTAGTTCATCCCGGAGGCTTCGGAAGCCAACTGCACTCACCAGCAGTGGCACAAGCTATCGAGGAGGACATCTGTTTAGCATTGTAGGGGACATAGTAGGGGCATAGCAGGGGCCTTTCATTCCCAAGAGCCGAACCTCCAGTGGTCCATCGTGCCCTCCATTTCAGTGCCCACAAGTGATTCTCTGCCCGCCTCCCAGCCTCACCAGCCCCTCTCTCCACCTTGCCTGCTCCCCACTGGCTCCCCAAAGCACTAACCCCTCTCTTCCCTCTGTGTGCCCACTTTCCCACCCAGCTCCTGCTTCTTCTGTCACCTCAAGCTCAATGACATGCTGCTGGAGTGGAGGGGACACGGCTGCTAGGTGGATCTGCAAAATACGGTGAGATGAGGAAGCTGGCTGGAACTGATGCCCAAGTCTGCAGACTGTCACATTCAGAGCTGCTCTCCTGGAAGTGAGAAAATTTGGTCCCGATAGTAACACTTGGATCGCTGCTTTGCACAGATGTAACTCCTTTCTCCAGCTTCTGTTTTAATACGTGCATTGCTGCCTATTCCTGGAGATGCAATTCAGTGCACGCTGCCGGATGGAGGGAGCAGCCCATGAGACCAAGTCAGCTTGCCTCTGCAGCCAAGGGGCTTTCCATTGTTCTCCCAAAATGTTGGCCAAATCCGGAGACGTTCTGCCCCAGGGGGTCATGCCTAGTTCCCAGCATATCCCTCTCAAAAAAACCACCCAGCCCTCAACCTACAACCATTCCATTTCATGGGAGTGGGAGATTTGGGGACTGAGAGTAAGACACCATGCCCTCCTTTTCTTTTGCTTTTACCAGTCCACGCTAGCTGGGGCCAGTGGTGCTGGAGTGAGGCGGTTGAAGCAATCGGTGCTCTTCAACAGCACGTTGCTGCAGCCGTGTGGTGTCCTGGCAGCCGGAGGAGTCTCCACTGGAGCGGGATGGGCAGCTGCGCATGTACGGTGGGACCTGGATCGCGCTGCAGCTGCAGCACGGAGCTGCCTGGCTTTGGGGCTTTCCGATTCACAGCCCTAATGCAACATTAATGGGTTTTGCTGGCGCTGAATATTTATAAACCAGGAGCAAGTTCCTACCCATCTACCGAGAAACTGGGGTCTACAGGAGAGAGAGTAGACAGCCAGCCTCTGTCTCACCATGGGGGGCTGGCCAGGACCCTTCCCACACTCCGGGCAATGGGAATTGCCCTGTCTACCCACTCAGGAAGCGGAAGAAGATGCAGACAAGGAGGACCCAGGGCTGAGCTGCCTGCAACATCTCTTCTTCCCCTTTCAATACTACATCTCTGCCTAAATTTGTGGAAAACCACACAAGCTCACACCAACCTGCCTCCCTCCACTCTCCCATCTTCCCTCCCAACACCCCCATGCTGCCATACCTTTTTGCAACGCCCAGCTCTCCCAATGAGGGTCTCTTGTCCCATTCCTCTGCTCCCCTTAGCATCCCCTTTTCCTTCCCACCTCCCAGGCCAGACATCTCCCTTCCCGGTGCCTGCTCTCCTTGCCTCAGTATCAATTATTTCCCAGGGGTCCTTCCCCTCTTTCTGCACATCCCACATCTTGGAGATGCCACCAGGACCTGGTGGCCACATGGCCCCTTCCTGCCTCCCACCGTGTCCCCACGGCATCCCGCAGCGCTGCCCAAGCCATGCAAACCACCGGTGCACGCGGGTGGCACGTCACGCCAGAGGACTGTGACCACCAGGGCGGTGAGGAGACCCTGTGGAGACCCTCTACCAGGCCCCACAGGCTCCGTTTCACACTGCTGCACACGGCGGCCTGCACTGAGTGCTCCAGATAAGCTTTTTCAGCAGGAAAAGCACACAGAATAAATGTTTCTTTTCCATTTTTACCCAGTTTCGAAGGGATGCTCTGGTTTTTGCTTGGCTCTTGAAATCTTTTGTGTAGAGACAGAATGAAAAATCACCCTGCTATGGCTAACTGGCTGTCCAGAGGGATATGCCAGCCCTCAGGGGACATCACTTTTGGGGTGCGGGCACTTTCTGTCCCACCCAGCCCCCTTGGACCACTCCTCCTGGGTGGAGGGAAAGCCCAGGCAGGCTCCAACCCACCTGGGGCAACCTTGCAGCGAGGAGCAGGACTGGGCTCTGCTCCAGCTCGCCTTACCTTGCACCGGGCACTGCAGCTGAGGGGGGCTGGGGGGGGGTCTCAGGAGCCAGGCTCATCCCCCCTCCCCATCCCCACCGCCCAGGGAGCGCCCGGCGGCCCAGGCCACCTCTCGCCTATCTCGTTTGAACCGTCAGCTGCAGCAATAAAAGCACCTCCCCTCCCCAGACCTACATTAAAAGAGCTGGACCTAAAATTAATTTAGCCCTGCTCTTTGTTGTGGACAATACAGAGGGGATATTGTGTGCGGGGAGAGAAAGGCTTTTTGTTTGGGTGAGGAGACAGCGGCGGTCTGTTCTTGCGGACATCTGAAAACAAGGCTGGGAAGAGCGGCCCTTTAAGTTCGGCTGAAGCAAAAACACACAGCCCCATCTCACAATTAAACACAGTATCAAACCGAGAAAGGATCAATTGAGCCTAAAACAGAAAGCTCCCCATGTGACAGATTCCAGAAAGTACGTGATACACCATGCCCAGGGCTAGTACATGCCTGCTGTGTTTCCCAGTACATGATTAATTTGACTCAGGGCAGGAGGCTGCAGGCAAGGGATCTGCAGCACACACTGAAAAGTTTTAACACTTTGAAGACTGGAAGCGCGGCTGAGCGTGAGAGACAAAGGCAGGCTGCGAGAAGGCACGGGCTGGCTGGACAGGCAGCCCGGTTACTCTTCTTTTCTGTTCATCGCCAGCAAAGGGTGTGTTTCCTGCTCCAGGCCAGCACCAGGCCCACATCCTCCCCACCGAGCACCCCCGCCTCCATTCCCTGCGGGGGGCTGCTCCCCATGGCCACGCTCCCCGAGAGGATTTCGGGGCTGGGGGGCTTGGGGTCCGTAGGGCAATCCCTGGGCTGCAGCCTCTTCCCTTGGGGCGGGTGACAGGGATTACTTGGGGAGGAGGTTTGCTTCCCTCGCCCAGTCTTACAGGTGACCTTGGAGATGCGCGGATTAGAAACAATTAATATATTACTCCCTTAATTGCTGGAGAGCGCCGATGAAGCCAACGGGCACTTTCTCCGGGAGGCAAGGGGTGGCGCTGCGACACCAGCAGAGCAGCCTGTCCTGGTGGGGTGCAGGCTGGGGACACTGGGGTGGCATCCCCAAAGCTGCCCCCTCCCCGCCCTCCACTGGCTGGCCACGGGGGGGACACAGCTTTTCTAAGGGCAGGATGCGATCTTGGCCAAGAGGTGCAGGCTGGGGACACAGGGGTGACATCCCCAGAGTTGGATGCCCTCTCCCCTCGGATGCAGCCCTTCCGACAGCGGGACGTCACCCTGGCTGAGGGATGCAGGCTGGGGACATGGGGGCAGCATCCCCAGAACTGGGTCCCTTGTCCCCCACTGCCCAGCTGTGGGGGATGCAGCCGTCCCTCGGGCAGAGCTCACCACCCCGGTCAAGGTCCACGGCACCAGTCCTGCACACCTCGCTGCGCTGATGGTCCTCGCCGCCAGGCCCCAGGCTGCCATCCTGGGGGCAATGTGGGGTCTGCAGAGGCCTCGGCCATGGGACCGGGGCAACCAGCATGCAGCGGCAGGGCTGGCATCACCGGGGCTCAGACAGTGCAAGTCCCCCCTGAAAGCAAACCAAGCCCAGGCTGCGACTGCGCTTGCTGGGATGGCTGGAGACAGGACCCAGCAGCTCTGCTGCTTGCTGCCAGCCTCTTTCCCCAGGCCTGGGAACCGCGCTAGCATGAAAGCCCCTGGGAGCCATATTCCCCATCCTCAGCCCCAGCTGTGGACCCTGCATGCTGCTGCAGAGGTGCTGCAGCCCACTGCAGGGAGCCAGCCCCAAGCCACGGTTTGGGACAGGAGGAGCCCCAAGAGTGCTTGTCCCTGGGGGAACATCCCAGGGCTGCTCTGTTCCCTGCCAAGCTGAGCCCCAAACCTGTACTAGTTTTCCCAAAATAGCTCTGTCAACAGGGCAGCTCAGGCTGTCTTGGGAAGGAACCAGACCCACAAGCTACTGGGGAATGAGCCCCACAGGCATTTGGCACCATCGCCTCTTCACGCGACTCTCCAGGGTCATGCTAAAGCAGTTGAGTCGTCTGCATGTGGGATGCCGAGCAGGACAGAGCCAGTGAGCAGTGGGGTCAGCCCGTCCTTGGGCTCCGCTCCCCCCCAATAAAATGCAGACACTCCTGCCTGCCTCACAGAGGGGCTCCGTTCATTATCCGCTGCAAAGTGCTCCGAGATCCTCGGATCAAAGGTGCCGTCACAGCGTCGAGCCTGATTATTATTGATTATCTGTTTCAAGCCAGGTCCCAAACGAAGCCAGCGAGCCCTGAACGCGGAGGAGCCGAGGGAGGGCCCAGCAATCGACTGGCGATTTTTACTGCGGATGACCCGAGCCAGGGAGCAATTTCTGTTCATCCATCAAGGAAGATCCAGGCGTGAGCAAACAGTCAGGTCATGGGCATTCATTTTATTATTAAATCCTAAAGGGGCCGCGGCTCGTGCAGCTGGATGTAAGTGATCTTCGTGTTAAAAAGACGAGCTTTGAATTTAATTTTGCAGCCAGGCTGATAGACCTGGGGATGACTCAGCCAGAAGAACCAGCCAGGCCTTCTCTTCAGGGAGGATCAGATGCAGCCAGGGAGAGTCAGGGGCCAGCTCCCAGCACAGCACAGCCCTCCGGTTCCTCCTGAAGCTCCCATTGTCCCCACTTTGCCCTGCCATCCTCGCTCAGGCTGGCTCCCCCTTGCACCGTGTGCCAGGGTGGCAGCCTCTCAGCCTGCATTCACGTAGAGGGTTGTGCCTGCGCTGGGGACAGGCTCAGAGCTGCGCTGCTCCAACATAAATGCAGGTGGAGTGAATTGCAACAGCGCTCTGCTGGTGTGAGGCGTCCCTGGAGCAGGAGCGCGCCCCGCGCGACGTGCGGCTGCACCACGCACAGCTGCGCCCCGCGCACTTCACCATAAAGACCGCACGATGCATGGCTATACCACACACGCTACACCATAAAGACTGCACCACTCGTGGCTGCGCCACACGCCCTGCACCGCGCATGGCTTTGCCGTGCTCGCTGCACCATGCGCACACACGGCACCACACGTGGCCGCACCACGCACGACGCGCCACGCGTGGCTTTACC
>JAVJGG010000043.1:590632-649552 GCA_035590195.1 Aviceda cuculoides
CGCCCCGGTGCAGCAAGGCAAGGCGAGCTGGCAGCCGTGCGGTGCGCAGGCACGCTGGGGCCGGGTGGGAGGAGGGTGGCCCTGTGGCCTCTGTCCCTTGGGAAGGGCCCCGTGGATGCCGCTTTGGCCGTGCCAGGTAGGGGGGACGCAGCAGATGCATTGGCTTTCGCGGAGAAGTGCCCCCTCGGGACCTGGTTGCTGGGGGACCAGGCGCTGCCTACCATTATAAGGGCCAGGGGACTTTTTCAGTTTTAGTTCTTGCTGCTTTGTGGTTGTTTTGATTTAAAAATGCAGCCCCGGAGAGAGCCTGGGTGGGTGCCCAACCTGCTGCGGGCTGGGGGGACTCTCCAGCCAGGTCCGGCCATGCACCCTGCCCCGCCAGCTCCCCAGCACACCAGCATCATTTCCTCAAGTTGTATTTCAGCCCCATGAGCTACTGCCTGTCTACCTTCAGCAACCTCTGGCAGCACAGGGCAGCCTCTGCCTGTGATGCTGGACTGACCCTGGCTCTGCCGCAGCTATCACCAGCAGAAGCCAGCACCCATGGCCCATGCCTCCACGGGGCAGAGACGAGATTGCAAGCTCAGCAAGAAACCCTTTGCAGGGCACCGTTGCAGGCAGCAAGGGTGCTTGGTCATTAATGTCATTTTTCTAATTGCAGTTAGACCTGGGCACAGCGTCACCACCTGGGAAAAGCTGCTGGTGCTGGCCCGGAGAGTAGGTGCAGGAAGAATTTGCTTATGAGCTTTTTTTCTTGTTTTTTTCAAGGGCTGGCAGTTAGAAAGATCAGTCTGCGTGACACAAAGAGAGCTACGCTAAGATGGATCTCACGCCACAGCTCTGATTTCTCTGTCAGGTCAAGGCCAGTTTGCTAAACCTCATGTTCTGCCATTGTATAAGATTTGGGCAAAGTCAGGTAAAACCTTCACCCTCCCTGTGTCTCTCTGAAGTAGCTGTATTAGCTCAAAACCCAGATGTATTCTGCTCTTCAGCATATCTATCTAACATAGCATCAAAATGGCTACAAAACTGCCCTTCCATGTAGGAAAAATGTCAATCCTTCATTCAATAATATTTTTACAGGTTCTTGGTTCCCAGCAAACACCCTGAAGTTCCAACAGTGCCAGTTTTGCACAGTTTTTTAAAGGCCTCTTTTCAAGTGAAGAAACAAGCTTTTTTGTGTAAAGAAAAAAAAAACCCAAACCCTCCTGCACAACCTAACAAAGATGGTATGGTGCCGTTTGGTATTGAGGACCGCTCTGGCTTCCAGAGCGCACATGGGCAGGGCTTTTTTGGTCCCTCCAGCCCTGGCCCACCGCGTGGACAGCACTTCTGGCTGCCGGGAAAGGTGCTGGGAGGTTGGCGTAGCTGCATGCGCAGTCCCATCTCCAGGGCTGGAGTTTGAGTACTGATCCTCTTATCTGTTGGGAGGAGGGATGGTTCCCCCCACACCCATCTTTGCCTGGAGGCCCCCAGGGAGAGAGGAGAGCCCTTTTTGTTGCCAAGCTCGGCCTCTGATGCTCCCAAGTTCCGATGTACTGAGAAACTGGTGCATGTTCCTGTGCAGAAAGTGCATCAAGGAAGGTGGCGGGAAGGAAGCTGGGGAGGGGCCGATCACCCGATCCAATTTTACACCAGAGTGCTGGACACATGAAGATGGTCCCGTGTCCTCCGGACAGGGAGGTTTGGACAGCTGCTGCCTCTGAAGGGGAACACCGCAGCTTGCTGGGTCATGCTGGCAAGTGTGCTCCACCATACCCAGTACGGAGACCTGACTAACGTTACACCGACTGAGTCACATTTCTCCCTGACCTTTGTCCATAGGCTCATTAAAATAATTGATCCTAGCCATGACAGTCACACAAGGACCAGATGCTTGTCACACTGCCTCTTCGGTGGCTCCTTCCTTCCCACCGCTCTGGCCAGACCCAAGCCTTTTTTTGCCAGACCTTCCCTTGCCCCGCGTCCCGCTGGGGCCAGCGTGGAGCAGTGCCCCAAGCAGCATGCCCCAAGATCAGCAGGCTCAGTCGGCTCAGGGGGCTTGGGGAAGGTGTCTAGCTGCTGCCCGCAGGGAGATCCAGCCGGTTGTTTTGCTGGCTTTATCTCCAGTGTTAATTATTGCAGCCCCAGGTGGCATTGTCCCTTACTATTACATGGTTGACCTGTGTCTAATCTGTCATCATCTGAAACCCTCTGCCCCGTCCTGGCACCGCTGTTCGCCCACGATCCCCCCGGCTTCCATGCGCCCCTTCCTTTACTACTCCTGCTTAAACCAAGTTCCAGTTTCAGGACAGAATCAAAGAAAAGCTCCTTAATTTTCATCCAGCAAAGAGCGGTGAATCTGGAGACCCCTGGGGCGGATGAATCCCAACCAGGCAGGAGCTCAGAGCTTGCCCGCGGTGGCAGTGGGTCCCTGCCATCCCATCCTCCTTACCCCCAGCGGCGAGCAGAGATGTCTCTCAGCTCGGGCTGGCTTTTGGGTTGCTCCCCACTGCGAGAGCAGCACAAAGGAACCCTCCCTGCTGGTGTCCAGGCCAGCAGCATCTCTAGCGCATGACTTGTAACCCGCCGAGCCCGCCGCTGGTCCTTCACACGCCGTGAATGATAACAGGGAGCCGCAGCCCATTGTCTGCCGGCCGTTGCGCCGGTTTGTCAAGTTTGCGGTTGCATTTTAATCCTGACGCCTTTTCAAAGCCCAGCTGCGCATTGTGTGGGCACAGGAATTCTTGACTTGCAAATCCCCCTAGCATTAAATTCAACCTTCTGGGGCTATGGTGATCGTCCGCACATTGAATGGGGGGCGAGGGGGTGGGGAGAGTGGGGGGAGCTTCTTGCCCCCTGCCATGAATAACAAGCAGATGAGAAGCAGCAGAGGACAGCAGAGGGGCTGGAGGAGCCTGGTGCAGCCAAGGTGACAGCAGTGGTGACTGTGAGGCTGGGTACGGTACTCAGCAATGGGATTTGTCGCCAGCTTGCCAGCTCCCCTCATCCCTTGCCTGCCACGCTCAGTTTGGTGCCTATAGCCGTTAAAAACCATATGCGGTCTCCGGCAAATAGGGTTCAAGTGTGCCTTGGTGTCGGACCACAGGGACAGTCCTTAGTGCCGAGCCAGAGAGAGGAAGGTGGAAAGGACGGGTATGGGATACCAAAATCCTGCCAGTGCAGTGCCAGCCGATGGCTGGGCTGGGTCACGCGGGTGGATTTTAGCCTTTTCCTGCCTGTCTCAGTCTGTTTCCAGAGCTTGGGAAGTCACCCTGCAGGCTGGAGGCATAGATGCTGCCCAGACCCATCCGAAGCAGACACAGAATAGGAGTCTGCCCATGCGGGTCTGGGTCCAGCCTCGATGACCCAGGCGGTCCTGTCCAGTCCTCTGGTTTAATGCAAGCCATCCTCCTGCTCTGAGCGGAGAACAATAGGCAGCCTGTGTACGAGGAGATGGGCCTGCTGCCCCAGCTCTCCTACGGGCTGGCTGAACCATCCTCAGACCAGTCGGGCAAGTTTTCAATGCAACGGAGTTGTTTTTTTCATTAAAAAAAAAAAAACAACCAAAAAACAAAAAAACCACACATTTGTCAAAGCTGAAATGTTTCATAGAGCTGTATCGTTCGGGCAGACTTTTGCCAAAAGCCGGGCAGAGTTTTGGTGGCAGCCTGCCCGATTTCCTAACCCTTTGCCTAGCAGACAGCCTCAAAACCCAGGTTCCCAGGATGCCTCCAGGCTGCCAGGGCTCGCGGCTTCCCGGCCCCATGCTTCACGGGAGGTAGCAGGCAGCCGAACTGCCTTTCCTTGCTGCAGTGGGAGGACACCGACTCCAGGCACTGCTTTGCACAGGACCCCATGCTGCAGGAATCCCACGCCTCACCCCACGTCTCTTGTCTCTTCCGTGACGTCTCTTGTCTGCTGGAAGCGGCCCCAGCAACCCTCCGGAGCTGGGGCAGCGCGGGAAGTGTCAACTGACAGCTCTGCTTTGTTTCAGGGGGAAGAAAGAGAAACACAATCCCTTCTCATCTTCTCTGGTGGCCTTGCTTAACTTCTCAGTGCCTCAGTTTGCCAGGTTCTGGGATCATAAAGCCCTGTAAAAGACTCGGAGATCCTGGCACTCAGGGGAGGAAGGTAAGAATTGAAACAATAAGAACAACTGGCTTCCAGACCCCTCTGCCACCGCCTGGACCAGCACTGTCCTTTCCCCTCCCCTTCGCACGCTATCATGTGCATGTCCTCACCGCCCCGGACCCCTCTGTGTGTTCTCCCTGTCCTGCTTTCCTTCTCTCCAAGGCCCAGGTATGCTGCAGCCATCCCTGCTTTGGCCAGGCTTCCCTGCCTGCTCTGCTCTGTGCAAGGGCTCAGACAGACAAGGTGGTTGTCCCCAACTCCTTCTTTGTGTCCCTGAGCTTTCTTCATCCAGGGAGAGCCCCTTGCTCTGGGCACAGACCACAGTCAGGCTCAGGAGAGCCTGGGAGCAGGGACCGCTCACTGGGAGCCTGGAAAATTCAGGAGTATGAAACCTGCACAAGGAGAAAAAGCATTTAGGTTCCCCAGGACTTTGGGCAGGAAGCCAGACCCTGACCCCAGCTGTCCTGTCCCAGCACAAAGCTGGCCACTGTCTGTTGGCCATACAGGACTTGGGGCCTTGGAGTGACAGCTGTCCCCAAAGCATCGCTCTCAGCTCAGCAGCATTCCCCGCACCAACCGGAGAGAGAATTATCCACTGTTTGTTTGCTCTGATTTGTTTTTAACAAAACTGTGCTGCTGGCTGTTTATCACTTCATTTTCCTCCAGGAGATGAGGCAAGCGAAGGAGATCAGCCAGAATAAAACATGACCTTTATGGGCTGTGCTGTGGGCTTGGACTTTCCACCTACCGCCTCTATGTACCAATGGGGTCTGAGATGAGCAGATGCCAGGTGCCATGTTTGGTGCTGGCAGAGGAGCAGCATATGTAGCTCTGAGCTCAGGCCCACGGGATACTCCCCAGCGTGTGCTCATGACACCCACCCAGAGAGTTTTTGTGCCACAGCTCAAGTCACTTCCTCACACCCAGCAAATTCCTCCTCCTGGTCCTCGTCCCCCCCCTCCCCAGTGAATCTCAGCAGAGGAGGGCTGAGTGCTTGTGGGGGAACATCACACAAGACACTGCTTCTGGGTTGCTGCAAAGACCCAGGCGTGTAGGGGCTGTCTCCCTGGTCTCGTTCGGTCCCCAGATGGGCTAACGTGTGCAGCATCCCTTAGGCTGGGGAGCTGAGGGACTTTGCTCCCTGAAGTGCCCTGTGTGTGAAGGCAGAGTCTGCACTGACACAGCAAAGCACGGCCACGTGGAAAGATGCTCTTATCAGCGTGTGCCGAACACCCAGCCCATGCCTGCCTCTCCACTCACGGCTCTCCAGCCCAGCCTGGGACCTGCCCTGTGAATGTGTGTGTGCTCGTTCAGGCAGAGCTGACTGGGTTCCAGCCAGGTGCTTACCAGCCTGGGCTCTGAGCACAGCTCAGGTCTTGGCTATTGGGAAGAGTATGGAGCAGGCTGGCTGGCTCACCCAACTCGCCCGCCATGGCCCGCTTGCTCCCCAGACCACCATGCACTGGCCAGCCTTCCCATGGGCTCCTCCTGTGTGTGCATGGCCATCCCCCTCCCTATGCGGGTAGAGCTGGGCTGTGGGCAACAACTTTGTGGTGAGGGGTCTGGCTTGGGGGTAGAAGTGATGTTTTAAAGGGAGGCTGAGGAAGGCAGGGCTCTCACCACAAAATGTCTCTGTCCACCCAGTAGCCAACATTGAATGCCAGGGTGTGGACCACTGGACAGGGCCACTGGTTCCTACAGGGTGCTGCTGAGCCTCCTGGGTGTCCAGCCGCTCCTGCTTGGGGAATCACACCCAGTGCTCCTGTAGCATCCTCCCCATTCTTGTCTGGACCCAGCCTGTCTCTCCTTCCCTTTCCTCAGAGAGGGTGTGAGGCTCTCTCCATTGTCATTGTCACTGCCTCCAGCCCCAGGCTGTTCTGTCCAGCAACCCCTTAGACTTGTCATTATTTGGAAGCATAGTGTGTACAGCACATCTCTTCCAAATGCATGGCTCTAGGCGGCCAGATACCCTCGAGATATGTTCTTGGTCCTGAGAGGGGCTGGGGGGCGCCTCTGTCCTGGCTTGTGTGGTATTCAGACAGGAACTGAACATTCATTGCATTTATGACAGACTCTGGCTGTGAAAAGGCCTTCTCTGACCTGTTTTGGGACAAAATCCAAAGCCTTTCTCACCATGGATGCATCCTGAGTTTTGAATGCTTTTACTGAGTAGCAATGGACATCAGAGATGTGACAATGGACCAGAGAAAGGGTACCCTGGTGGGGGTATCTCTAAGGGGAAGATGGGAAGAGAGTCCTTGTGGTTGCCACCCTCCACTCCACATCCGAAGGCCAGCCTGGAGAGAGGTCCCCAGTCACGTGAGCCAAACACTGTCTGTGTGTGGACACAGCCTGCTGAGCTCAAGAGAACGCTTTGACATCACCTGCCTTTCTCAGCATTCGACTTGGGCGGCCTCAGCTGGCTGCCTGCTTTCTGAGTACCCCACTCTGAAAGCGATCTGCCCGATGTCCTAGTGGCTTCTGGGGGACTAAAGAGCACTGAGTCCCAGGCCCAAAGGGTAGCCATGGGGATCTCTGTGAATGGGAACAGTGAAGGTGACAGTTTTGAGCTTTTGTGAGAACAAAGCATTTTTCAATGACATGTCTTATCTCCTGCTTCGGTGTTTGGGTGAAGGTCCTGAGCTTCAAAATCCCCCACCTGAACCACCAACAAAGTTGTCTTCCATGCCCCCCAGACATGGTAAATTCAAGCGATTTTTGGTCAGAGCTAAAGAATACCCCTTCAGGACACAGGAGAGCCTTTGGCCATGCATAGGGAAGCAGGAGGGCATGTGTCCTTGCCTTGGCAACTCCGGGAAGGAAACCAGCTTTTTGAAGGCATTCAGGGACACCCTGGGAGAGCAGTGGGGATGAGAGCTAGCCTGGAAGACTGCTCCGCAGCCTGTCTTCCTCCTCCCTCTGCTGAGTCCCTGGCAGGTAGTGACATAAACCAAGCAGGTTTGTTCACAGTGACATTTTAGAGGATGCCTCCCAAAGATGAGTCAGGCTGTGCCTGCTGCAGAAAAACAGTGATGCAGAGTCTTGTGGGACAGTTTTAATGGCTGTGGAGGAGGCAGACTCACCTGAGCCAGCCTCACTAATCTGGTCCTTGGGAACAGCCTGCCACAGATAGAGCCACTGAGTCCTGCAAGAGCATCCCAAACACCTTTCCCTTTCTTCCACAAAGTCATTAAGGCTCTTAGAAACTCCTGCAGCAGCTAGAACTGAGGTGTCCTTTCAGTGAGGTGCCCACCCAGTGGTATCCCATGTACCTCTGCCTAGAGTATTCCCATCCCATCGTTGCCCCGTTGCTAAGGTGCTCAGCCTAGCAATGACTGCTGCTGACATGAGACCCTAGATACTGCCTATCACATTTCCCGTGAGCAGCAGAGAGCAATGAAAACAGAGATCAGTGAGATGAGGAGAGAAGCCTAACCTGCTAATTACAGTGGTAAAGCAACATTCAGCACCTGCTGCTGGCAGTTAGGTACTGCTGCCAGGGGCTACATGGCAAAACAGGTTTGGTTGGTGGTGAGACAGGGCAGCAAAACAGGATTCATTAGGGTCAGGAGTGGTGTGGAAATGGTCTTACAACAAAGGAATAAGGCAAACTGTTGGGGTTAGAAGCTGGATGTGCATCACAGATGCACTCATGATCCTGCTGGTCCAGGTCTACCCCCTTCAGACAAATTGGGTTTGCAGAGAGGCAAGTTGTCTTGATCATCCCCCTTCTGTTATCTCTGTGTTCACCTCTGTGCAAATCACAATGTTTTCTTCCTCCTGCCGTTCTGCCAGGGTGATTTGTGTCAGCAGGGTCTCTGGCCAAGGTGATTGCAGCAGCCTATTTTTGGGACTGCCCTTGAGAGTTGCAAGCCAGGAAGTTGGAGCCCAGCTGTTCCAGTGTCCCTGCCCTGGAGAGGCACTAACACCTGCAGTCCGTGCTGGCTGCTCTCCAGTGCCTTGCTAGTTGTGTCGGGGTCCTTAAATAATACAGCGGCCATGTGCTGAAGGGGCTGCCTGCTGGCTCTCCCAGTGCTTGGGAGGGGACAGAGTGGCTCAGCTGGGGGCCACTTCAGGCTGCAGGAGATGGGAACGTCCCCATTCAGATCCTGGGATTTCGGCTCTAAAGGTGCTCTCTGACTCAGCTTGGTTGCTGGATGCCTGCTGACTCCCTAGGATATTTATTTGGCTCTGAAAGTCAGCAAGGGGCTTATAGATGCTCACTCCTTTGAGGCCATTTTGGGTAAAGACAGGGATTTAAGGGACAGGTCTGTACCTGCATGAATGTACATCCTATACTGACCATGGAGATTTATTTATCTCATCTTACAACTCCAGGTAACATCCCACTGAGGTGTTGTCCAGCCCCAAATCTGCCCCACCACCTGAACATGGCAGGGATCTGAGTAGCTTGTTCCTGGGCCTCCTTTGATCTGTTGACCTGCAACACCACGAAATGAAGGTAGAGACCTCAGTGAAAGCATGATGAGCATGCTGCAGCTTTGCCTACTAGACCTGCCCATGCAATGAACACTAACAGTCCTTCCTGGAGCGGGTATCACCCTACGGGAGCCAAGTCGACAGTGACACATGGGCTTCTGCTTCTTCCTATGTTGTGTTGCACCTCAGGGTCTGAAATTTGCCTTGCATGAGAATGACGTTACTGCCAGCCCAAAGGCTCGTCTTGCCTAGGTCCTGTCTCCAACAGCAGTTGATACCTAGGGAAGGATATAAGAAGAAGATAAACGCATAGTACTTCCCCCAGCACTTGCCCAGCCCCTAGCTAGTCTTCCTGAGCCAGATGTCATCTGCAGAGAGCATACTTTTCAGTGGGTTTCTCTTCCATGATGTTCCATCAATGTTAATGCTATGATGCCCCTTCTCAAGGAGTTCCACGGCACCACAATAAGTTGCTTGAAAAATTGCTTCCTCCCATCTGCTTTGACTTACTGACTTTGCTTCATGCCCCTGCTTCTCCACTGGGAGTGAGAATGAGCAGTCCCTGTTCACCTTCCCTGTGCTGCTCATCTGCTTCTGGATCTCTTGGCTACCCCTCAGGTGTCTTTTCCTGCTCTGACTGTTTATGAGAGGTAGCTACAGCTCAGTTGTATGGGTGAGAAATGCTGTGGCCTGCAGATTTACCTGTGTGAAGCTTTAGTCTTGTGATACCATCCAAATATTGCTGAATTTATCTTTTTGGCACACCTGCCAAGCTAAGAAGTCCTGTTACCCCTATTCTAATGCGGCACAGCCTGGCCAGGTATCAAACACTCCCCTAGTGCAAAACAAGTGGTTGAAACCAAGGGACTGAGCCTACACCTCCTTGTTCTCATCCCAGTGCTTTGCTAAGCTCACCCAACCAGCTGACCAAAAACTGTCTTGTAATTACAGTGACTGATCCACCAATGCTGCAGCTTGAATGGTGTCTGTGAGCATCACCTGCGGTTGTCATCTGGCTCAGACGCCAGCAAAAAGCTAGCTGAAGTGAAGTCGCATTTCACAGACAAAGGGAAGGAGAGGAGGGAGGCAGGGGAGCAGCTGAGCCAGTGGAACTGTTTGTGCAGCCATAATCACGCCATAAAGCAAGGCAACAGCACTTGGAAAACAGCCCTTGCGCTAGCCTGGCAAACAGGCCCTGGTGAACAGAACTGCTCAAAGCGAAGCTGCCTTTGCTGGGGAACTTGCTCCCCCGAACGACATGTGCTTGCACACTGGCTGCCCACTGGGGCAATGCTTTGCTCCTTTTTGTCCATGGAAGAATTGCTCCCTCCAGGTTTTAACTTTACATCTGTTTGCCTTTATTAAATATTTTTTTAAAAAGAGAGGAGGGCCAGTTGTTTTGGGCAGTTCGAAAAGGTCCCACCCGATGGAAACAGAAGGGAGGAGAGGATGGACGAAGGCTAGGAGGGAAGGTGTCACAGCCCTGCCTGGGGCATCTGCCGCTCCCTGTCGTGTGGCCGCGGTCCGTGTACCCTCCAGCTCTGACACCTTCCCCTGCCCACATCCCCCTCGCTGGGCTTCCTCCGGCTGACCCCTCCGTAGGGCCAGAATGATGGGGTACAGCAGAAGGACTCGGCGCTCAGCTCGTCCCAGCAGGAACCGGGATGCCAGCCGAGGGCAGGAGTGGGAGAGTGTGGGGCCAGACCTCGTAACCCACCTGAGCCAGGCCACGCACCTCCATGCTGTGTGCGGTCCAGGTGGACACTGAGGCCCGTGGGGATGCTCATCTCTCTCACCAGGAGAGAAATTGCTGTCCCAAGCATTCAGAGATGCTCAAGTGCCATTCTGGGAGGCACAGGCGGGGACTGGGAAGAGCACATGAGCCAGGCATTCTCCCAGCAGCTGAAGCAGGTGGGAGAGACAAGCCAGACTTTCCCTCTCTCTCAGCCCTGTCCCCCCCACACACTTCAAATGAGAGCTGCAAAGACCTCTGTTCTCTGGACTGGCCTCCCCCTCCCTCGGTACTACTTCTCTCACTCACTCAGCAACTCAGCCCTGCATCCAGGTTTACATATAAATAAAGAGTGAGTGTGAAATCCACCCTGGGGTCTCTCCTGACTCCCACTTGGCTCCCTAATTGGAAAGTCTGCCAGCAGGAGATATTGCAATGAGCTAAAGCAGAAACAAACTCCCTTTATCCCAGGCAGAGATGGCGGGTGGGTTTAGGTCCCCAGCCTGAATCACACTGGCTGAGAAGGACACGGAGCAGATTTGCACAGGCTCAACCAGGCTCTGGTTCTCCATCAGGATCTGGGGGGTTCACCGCTCTGCTGTGCCCGGAGGAAAGGGACATCAGAGAGGATCGTGCAGCAGCTCGTTCCTCAGGGCAGGGCTAGTCTAGCACTTCGCAAGCCCTGACCACTTGATGCCCATAGGGAGAGACATTAGAACAAAGATGTGATCTCTGTGCAGTACTGGGTAGGTGCGTGGCTCAAATATCTGCACCTTCAATAAAAAAGACACCTGATTTGCTCTGTGCTCAGGAGAGGGGATTCCCCAATGCATACACAGCTCCCATTGAAACATTGCTGATCTACAGGGACACCCCCTCTTGATTATTCAGCCTAAAGGAATCAAGAGTCAGATTCTCATCTTCATCTCCTTCCTGGTGGGGAAAACTGACCCTCACACCTTGGGCCCTTCGTTACCACCAGCCGAGCCCTGTATCGTAGATGGTGTTTCTCACAGGGGTGGCAGCACCACCTTCCATGGAGGCAAAGTCCACACACCTCACCAGGCTACACTGCACCTAAGACATGCATATCAACAGCCAAGAGCCACCTGGCACTGTGAAAGCAGCTGGGAAACCTCTTCCACCAAACCCCCATTGATTTTTTTGCTGCCTCCTCTAGTTTTTGGAAGGCCTGGAGGCACACACATTGCCTCCAATAGAGCTGCTTCAAAAGCAACAGTGATGTCAGTACAAGTAGATCAATGTCCCAGAGCTTTATGTTTTCTGAGTAAATAACACAGCTTTTCTGCTCCTGGTGTCAGGGAGGTTTGTTATCCACATTAGGATGCTATGTTCACCCTGAGATGAGGGGCTAAGTGCTATACAGATTCATATTATTTTGGTCTAGCATCACCCAGCCTCAATGAGTGCAACAGATGAGCAGATGGGGAAGAAGCCCAGGGAGGGAAGAGGAACAAGGTGTGGTTACATAGCATGCCAAAACAAGAAAGGAGTCAAAACAGGCACCCTGAGCTGCTGGCCACTGTTCCTGTGCAGAAATTAACTACTCCCATGAAGGGCAGGGGAGAGACGATGCATTCTCTCTGAAAGTTCATCAAAATTTCTGATGGATGTAGGACCCAGACAACTAGGAAGTTAAACTTCTTCAAAGAGAAATTTCCTTTTCTGACCAGTTGTCTACAGGAAAAACAATACTGACATATGAAATATAATATTATTGCTCATATTGTCCATGTGAATTAAAAGATCAACTGACACAGCAAATGGTTTATACCAAAACACCAGCAAAATCAGTAAGCTCACTACTTTGATCATGACATTTGGAGCAAGAGGCAAGGTGATGCAGTAGACTTGTATACTTCTCCTGTACACACAAACATGGCTTCTGTGGCCTTTGGAGAGTTTCTCATAATCATTCCCATGATTTACCCTCTAAGATCAGACAGGAGCTTGCAAAGACACCATTATGGCTATACTTTTTTCACAGTGAGATACCGCCAGCTGAGTATTGCACACTCTTCCCTTTACTAATCCTACCTCCTGGAGGCACTTAGCAACTAATCTGGATTACCTATTTCTACTGTTCTGTGGCAAAAGAAACCTTATTGTTTCAAGTCCTGTGGGCTCACTCCAAGGCAGTGGCCCATGGGAACATCCCCTTGTCTTCCTAATTTGATTTAGGTTGCTCCTTTGCCAAGACCCTTCAAGACTCACGTGTATTTAAGTGGGCCATTGCACAGGCTCCAAACACACACTGTAGCTAGGGACATTATCCTGTTGTAGCAAACCACCCTCAGACCCAGGCTTGCAGCAGGAGGATTACCGCTATTTAGCAGTGGCTTGTTAACAGACGCCTTAAGGAAATATAAACAGCACAATGCTGACCCACAGCATGGATCTGGAAACGCCTTCCTGGTCTGATCCAGACAGGAGTTTTCTACTTCAGAGCATCCCTTGTCAGGTTTTAGCCAGCCCACATCACCGCGGGTCAGAGCATTCAAACAGAAAAAGTCCAGTTGACTTCACCAAACACTGGAGCAAGCCTTTGGCTCCAGTCACCCAAGAAGCAATCAGCAGGAGTTAGGACTCCCAGAGCTTTGCAAGCCAAACGGGCCCAAGCTCGTGCATATAAAAGCCCGCGGGTCTGCCAGTCTTGGAGATATTTTCCCAGCCCTCCTCCAGATCCTTCCCTGTGACTGTCATTTGCGGGGTGGGATGCACAGACCTGCCCGCAGCACTCAATGCAAGGTCATCGTGACACCACCCACCTAACACCTTTGTGAAACTCCTTACATCCTTCTCTACAGTCTCCTCCATGAAGCCTCTCATTTTTATTCACCTTTTTGGTCACTGCTGGGCTCTTGATCAGAGGTCCTCATTCAGTTGTCACAAAATAACCTGATTCCTGGGAGGTCACAGCCAATTCAGAGGCCCTCAGCATAGAGAGTGACTTTACAGAGGCTCGGGATGGGCTCTGCCTCCCTTTCACATGCACTGCTATCTGCTCGTGCTCACATCTCACTAAGCCCATCTCCAATTCCTGTTTATTCCCCACCAGGGCACACAGGTCTGCCTATTCTGTATGGCATCATCTTATTCGCAACATGGGTGCTGAGCTGTCTCTGTACGGCGCTGAGCTCGGCTGCGTAAGAGCTCTTGCTCTGCTCAGCCTGACCACCCCACTGAGCCTGACCCTCACAAGTTTGGAGCAAATGAATAGGACATGGTCTTGCTCCAGACTGCTCTCCATGCTCTCTCATGTGCCTCAGCTTGGTGCACATGAGATTTTTCACAGATGCTGCTGAGTTTCATGTAAGAGGATTATTCCCAGGGAATCCCATTTCTCACTTCCACTTCCACATCCTGGTGGCCCCCTCCTAAGGACAGCAAAAGCCCCAGCCTCAGAGCCTCTCCAAAGAGCGCGCAGCAGATCTTTTAGCCCAATTACATCAGGACTAGGACAGTGTGAAAATTTATTCCACATACTGTTCTTGGGAGGGAGCAGCCCGGCTTTGTGACCAGGGGTGACCTGCTCCAGAAGGAAGGATGCTGGTAGCTGTACCTAAAGTCTTCAGCTCGTTCACTGAGCCAGGAAAGATAAAGGCACCAAGCAGCCATGTCATGCTGGTCGTGGTGCCAGGATGCCGCACTGCAGTATGGCAGTTCCTAGGAAAACCAGCTCGGGTGGGGCTTGTGGTGTTTGCAAGAGTTCAAAGCTGGTTGTCACAAAAGCTTTTCCACCTGCCTGCCAATCCACTCCTACCTTCCCAGGCACCTCCAAGCCGCCACTACTTCATATGTGGCTCCAGAGACGGCAAGCCCCTTGCCTGTCCTGGTGAGCCAGCACCACAGGTGAGGTGAGGCTGGATTTCTCCAACTCTTCCAGCCACTGCACCAAGCTCCATCCAGCTATTTTGGGCTCTGCCCTGGCTGTTTCTGCTTTAGTGCTTACTGCAGCAGGGCAGGCAGTGGTTCTCCGTTGCAATATGCCATTGGCAAGAAGCAGTGAAGCTGGGTAGCTGGAGGACAATTATCTCTGCTCTACATGGGTGAATGAAATCTCTGGTGGTGCGGCAGGACCTCGCTGCGGACCTGGGTATCTCTGCTGCCTCTGGAATCTTTGTCAGAGCAGCTTGGAAATTGGGGAGGAAATTGTCTTCCCTTTAGCACTGTCCTTGAGGGGTTCCCAGGTGCTGGCTGAACGGCATCAGATGGGTCTCCTTCCCCCCACGCAGGGCAGCCAGCTCCTCCGGGCAGCACTTCAGAGCAGCTGAAGCAGCTTCTTCCTCCTGGTTGCCCTAGAGAAGAGCTGACCTCCTTCAGAGTGGAAGTGCCTTGCCAAGCTAAAATTAGCTTTTCTAAATATCCTGTCCTCGCCCTGAGGCCCCAGAAGTACTTCCGAGGCCCAGCACTTGTGATGGCAGCCAACACACTGTCCCACGGGGAAGCCCCACATTCCTCCTTCCCACCGCAGCACATCCCACCCTGGCCTCCACATAGCCCCAGCTCTGCATCGCCTGCCCAGTCTGCAGCAAAGGATGCACCAGAGCCTGTGAGTAAACTGGGCAAAGCAGCCCAGGCCAGTGTCCACCAACGGGATAATCTCGTGCATTGTGCTTGGGAAGCAAGACACCAGCCTGTCTGTGTGGTGGGGAAGGACCAGCCAGGACCACTGCCTCCCCTCCACATTACAGCGCCCAGGACTGCAGCCCCAGGCGGATTCTCTCCTCGCTGGATAACTTACATGTATCTTCCCTGCTCCATATACTCAGCTGTTTCTCTGATATGGTGCCAGTCTCAACACATGGAAACCAGGCCTTCAAAATCTTCCATAAGCTCAAGTAACTTTACATTAGCACATTGTCTACAATCTCAAAGCCTACAGGCTGAGACCAGCAAGCCTTCCATGAAATATCTAGCAAGGTAATGGTAGGTTTGCATGAAGCAGAGTGAAATGATGGAGTCGTCCATCTTTCCAGCTACCACATTTTTTCTGGGCTGAATAAAAATTTTATTTAATGGTAGCATTAAATCCAGTGCTACCTGTTTTACTCCTGTGTCACCAGGACCTGGAAGGAATGCTTTTCTCACAGATTTCAATGCTATTTGCGAGGATGCGGCTCCTAATTGCAGCTCTGCTATGTTAACATTTCCAGGAATTTTCATCAGACCATTCAACATGAACCCTTGGTTTCTGGGAGTTTCCCTTCTCTTACGAAACTTTTGCTATTCTCCCAGTGTTAGTGAAAAATCAGAGGGGAGAGGGGAGGTAAGAGCATTCAAAGTCTTCATGAACCAATTTCTCCAGCATTTTGCATTTTGGGACTGTTCACCCCCAGTGACTAATTCCTCCTTGCTCCTCCTGACAAAGCTGCATTTGTTCCCCTCAAGACCACTTTCCACCCTACCCCTTTCTCAAACTCCAGCCCACAAGCAATCCTGGAAAACCATCCCTGCTCTCTTTCAGGAAGCATAATTAATGGAGGAGAACTGGACAACGACCTGGCCACAGGTCTGGTCTGGCAAGAGATGCCCCCTCCCATCCCTTCCCTGGGCTCCTGCTGCGTGGCTGAGTGATGGAGGCTCTCAGCCTGCTCGCAGGCGATGGGCGGGCCAGCCGTCAGCAGGGTCTCGAGGATTTCACTCAGCGTCTCCTGGGCAAGCCGTTGCCCTGTACCCCTTGGCTAGGCGGGCAGCAGCTGGGTCTTGCGACCCTGGAGCAGGTTCTGGCTGCCCAGCAGGACGGGGAGGGAGCAAGCCCTCTGCCAGTGCTGGCAGGGCTGCTTGAGGTCCTCAGCACCATGGCAGTCAGGTGCAGCTCAGAGATGTCTCCCTGCCCCATGGATTGAGTCCCCTGTCAGCAGGCCACCGAAAATGTCCCTAAGATCAGCTGTGGGTTGACCCACCTGGCTGGTTCCCATGACTTGGCAGCAGTTGGCTCCCAGAATCCTGCGGTCTCTGCTCCCAGCAGACCTGCTCCCCACTCCTCATCCCTGCTCCCCGCTCCTAGTCCCACTGTTGGTGCATGTTTGCAGATGGCTTATCCCACCCCTGCCCTTTCCAGCCCACCCGGAGTCCGTCTTCTCCCATCTCTGTCTGGACTCCAGCACCAGCACTGCCTGTGCTGTCCCCAGTGTGCTTCGTGGACCAGCCTTGAGTGTGCTCCAGCACCTGCTGCCTTTCACCGTCTCCCCCGCAAAACCCTTGGCCCAAAGCCCTGCAGGCAAGGCTGACCCTCTGGAGATACCTGTCAGCACAGCCTGCCCGGACTCACAGCTCTCCCAGGAGGCAGGTTTCCTGGGGGGACAAGCGGGAAGGAGATGCTAGTCCTCTCCTTCCTTGTGTCAGCACCCCCTGCCCTCGTCCCTGCGTCACGCCGCATCTGCGTCTCCCGAGCATCCTGCAGCGCCCCGCCACCGTCCGCCCCCAAGGCCTCGCATCCCACTCACGAGAGCACCGCAAGGGACCCCACGACGTTTTGATCGCTCTGCCTGGGGACAGCTTGCTTGTTCGTGTTACAACCCCCTTCCCTGCAAGCTGCCAGCCCGCCTGGGAATCCTAATCCCATCCCTTCATGCCACGCAGGGGGAAGAGGACAGGGGTACCGCGGCAGGGAACCCCATCTCGCCTGGCACTACAGAGCAGCAGGGTCTGAGGGCAGGCAATGGGGGCTCAGATTTCGGTTTCTCTGCCCTTGGGGAGCCCATGCGGAGAGGACCGAGGAGTTGCTTGGACTCGTCTGCCTCTCCCCGCCTCTGCAGGAGGGTGTGTGTGAGATCCTTCTTGCCAAGAGAGCCCCATGGCTTGTCCTTTTTGGCTGTTTATGGCTTGGACCAGATCGGGTTTCTAAGCTCTTCCCAAGCCGGTAACTTTGTTTTTAGAAAAAAAGAGCGCTGATTTTCTCCTCTCCTCACCATCCCATCCTCCACCCTGCGATTTGTGGCCTGGCCTGAAGATGGTGAACGAGCAGCAGTGCTCTGGAGTGTGGCCGGGGCTGAGCCGCCTCTGTGTCCACCCAGGTCCCCCCTAAAACACCCACAAGCCCAGGCAGGCAGCGAGGGGGGGCTCAGCATCATCCTGCTGGACCCGGTCAAGCAACCTCCCCATGGTCTCCTGCATTGTCTCTCCTGGCCTCCTAAGAGGACATGACCCAGGAAGGGAGGGGGGCAATGTCATGGCCCCTTCAGCCCCCCAAAAGACGTTTTCTGCTCCCTGCTGAGCTGCAGGCTTGCAGCATGAGCAACCATGTGCCTCAGTCCCCCACCGCAAAAAGGGCTGGGAGCCCTTTCCCAGGGTGCCATGGGGATGAATACAGCAGATAGCGTGAGGTTCCCGGAGCAGGTAACGTCCCCCTAATTAAGATAAATACTAATTAAGTCTGGGACTTTCAAAGAAGCCCTGGGAGCAGACTCCAACTCTTGCTGAATTTCAATGGGAACGAGACACCTGACTCCAGAAAAACCCAGCCTCTGATATTAGGCTTAAATGGGCCCTTCTCTAACGTTGATATATTGCTGCTCTGTAACTCATGAGTGCCTTCCCGTATATCCGAGCACAACATCAATGTCCTGGAAATGCTAATAAGAAGCTTTAGGAGGGCAGCAGCAAACAGGCTCCGAGTCAGATGCCCGTGATCATCCTGTGCTATTAAACATCATGGACAAGCTTTGAGCGGAGCTTACCCGTATCGCACACGAAGCTCTGGCTGAGCCAGGGGTGCTTCGTGCATCCTTGCTACTGACAGCGCTGCCTCCTCCTCCTCCTCTTCCTCCTCCTCCCCGGCTGTGGAGAGCTTGTGCTTGGCAGTCCTGATCCCGCACTGTCTGGGAGACCTTTAGCGGGGTGAGCAAGAAGAGACGGTGCTCACCTGATAGCTGGTCCACGCACAGAGCTGTGCGTGCTGGGAGCAGCCTCCCAAAGACCACCAAAGGGCAACGGCAGGCAGCAAGCCCATCCCCTTGCGAGCGGACCCCCAGGCAGCCACAGAGGGACGGGGGCTGCAGCCCCCATTAGCATCCCCATCCTGTGCTCGCGCATCCTTCGCCTACCCTCCCTTGCCTGGCAGAAGGTGCGGGCCCCCCCTGCGAGGACCATGCCGTGGGGGCTGCGCTGTGTGGCCACGGCAGCAGGAGCTGTTTGGGGAGGTGGCTGGACATAGCACCGGTGTAGTGATGGAAAGCGCTTGGGATTTTCAGTGACGGTGATCCAGGAGCTTGGACCGACGGTGCTGAGCTTGGGCTGCGGAGCCATTTGGGAACACCAGACCGTGAGACCCCTCCGCAAGCCACCACGTGTCCAGCTGGCTCAGACCCAGCATTGTGACGGACTGGACTTTGCAGGCCCATTGCCAGCCCAGAGGTCTGAAAAACACAACCTCCCTGTCCTCCTGTCCTGCTCGCCAGCGCCTGTTTCAAATTAGCATTTCCCCTGCCCCCACCTCCAGCCATTTGGGCAAATCCCCTCAGCTGTCTGCCAGCGGTGCCGGGGCGAGACGAGACCAACTCAGGAGCCCGGTTTTGTTTCCAAGGACTTTCCCAAGTCCCCAGTACACTTTAGCAATTAGAGGGTTAAGTTTCCTCCCGGCCTCGCTGCATTAACTGGAAAGGAATGAAGTGTCAGGCATGTTCTCACCACAGCAGGCTGTTGGAAAGCAACTCCCTTCTCCACGCACACACACCTCCCACTGCTGCGACCAAATTATTTTCTATCCTCCAGAGACCCAGTATGCCAGACAAAATCTGCAGCATGACTCTGATTCATTGCAAAAGGATGCAGATGTAATATTCCCTTTTTTGCCGGGGCTTCTCGCACGCTAATTCACACGGCATCTCGGCGTTTCGAGTTTTACAGCTCTCCTTCTCGCTTTATTATTTTTTTTCGGAGGGCTCTGACGCCCCTCACTGACCCTTGGCCCCACGTCCTTTCTCCCAGCACCACCAAAATAAAGACACTAAGCCTCCCATCTCCAGCGTGCAAATAGGCAGCTCTCCCCAATGTGCTAATTAGCTGAGTGTTTGGAAGTAAATAGGTATGATTGGTGGTAATTTCCTGGCTGAAGGGGTAATTATTTGTTTCAAACAGGCTGCAAAATAACCCCTGTAAGGTGAGATAGGAAACTAAATTCAAAAGAGGTTTCCTATTCCCACTAAGCAGGATTGAAAACTGGTTTGAAATTCCTTTTTTTATTTATAGTACATGGTATCCATGGAAACCTACAGAGGAGGTCATGGTAGCTAGGCCTCCGTTTCACCCTGCTCAGGGGATTACCGTTGCACAGTGGTACGCAGCCGTGTAAGAAAGTAGATTCACAATTCCCCGCAAATAGCCCCCCCTGCCAGCCCCCAGCCCCAGCCTTCCTCGAGGGCTGCGGGAGAGCGTTTGGGAGGCTCATAAATCTGCTCCGAGATGGGAAAGTGATGGGAACTCTGCCTCCAGCGTCCCCCAGAAGCGGGAGGCTGCCCAGAGCACGCAGGCTCCCCGCGGTACCCTGCCAGCGACGCGCTGCGGGACCGAGCCGCTCGCGGCACGACAGCGGGATGCTCTTCCCCTCGTCCCGGCTCGCATCCCCGGCTCCCAAACCCTGCACGAAGGGGAGGAGCACTCCGGCCAACGCTTCACTCGGCTCACCCAAGTGAGGAAAGCCCAAGCGTGGTCCAGATCCCAAATTCCCATTTGCAAGCAGTGATGTGCAGGCAGGGCATCTTCTGCGTTCACCTTTCCTTGCTGTTCTCAGGAAAGCCATTGCTTTAAATGAAGAAAGGCAAGTGTGGGGAAAGGGATGCCGCAGAAACGACTGCGGGTTTTGGCTGGATCCTGGAGGCGTGGTGCTGGGCACTGCTCCCCTCATTGATTTCAGTGGGGAAACAAAGGCTGTTTCTCACCCTCGGGAGCTATTTGGGCTCTCTCTGGTACGAACCTTTTGCCGCTGCGGACAAGAGCAACTCCATCTTACGACTTGACTGCCTGTGATTTAGCGGGAGAGAGTGATCATTACTTTTTATGCTGTATGTAAAAACCCAGTTACAGTCCGTATAGCGGCTGATGCTCTATAAACAGTCAGCGGCAGCAGCAAGCGAGCAGCGCAGAAGTAGGTGCGCGCTGCCAGCTCGCTCCCCCGTGCTGGCAGGGCCACAGCGGCTGGATGTTCCCTGGGAAGGCAGAGGTGGAGCACGGATCTGCTCCACAACCATTTTCCACCCCAGACGAGCCCGCCGTCCAGACCCCCACGCCATCCCCTTTAGTTCTTCACGCTCTGCCCCAGCAGCGCGCAGAGCGACATTATGCCTGTGACCTTCACTAATTCACTTTCCCTCTCCACGCCGCCTTTCCTCCGCTTGCAGAAAGACACGCTTTTTCACACAGCATAAAAATAGCCTGCGTAAGGCGTTGCCAGAGGAAGCTGCGGGGCCAGCAGCGTGCAGGCAGACAGAGGGACGGGCTGCTCCGTGCGCGTCCCCGGCCCTGCTCACACCACCCCTTGCCCAGGCAGGTCGCTCCCAGACCAGCCTCCCATCATCCAGACGCCCGTGGCCTTCCTGACATCTCAGCTTCTTCCTCTGCCGCTGCCACGCTGTGGACTCAGTCTCAATGCGGTGAAATCCAAACGGTGGAGGTCAGCAGCAGGGATCTTTTTGCCCTCTGTCTTGGGAAACTGAAGGCTGCGAGCATCAAAATTAGGTGAATTGGGAGGCAGATTTTGGAGGCTTTCTAAACAAAAGATTGTCCAAAAAATAATTTCCATGTCCTTTATGGAAATTATTCTGGTTTGAGTATCTGTCAGTGGGAAATAGTACTGGAGCCATTACCAACATGCAAAACTGAACTGTTCGTATCAAACCAACTTCATGTCACCAAAAGCTCTATTCTGATAAAACACCTCCAACTGCTCTTCTCTTCACAAGCCCTTACCTTGACTCTTCCTCTGCCATCCCTCCAGCTGGCGTGTACGCGGCACCGTACGATGACAGCCACCCCCAGCCTCTTGCTTAGGCTTCAGGCCAGTACTGTGGTGTTTTCTCATTTCCCGTCACCATCCCTAACGCACCCCCAGCCACCCCCTCTGCTCTTCGCGTCCTTTCCTACGCCTGTCCTTTGCCAGAAGGAGAGCGCCCCGGGAGTATCTCATCTGCTGGGCAGGGCTTCAGCTGGCAAGGGGGGAAGCCACCACCTGTGAAGTAAACCTCTGGGCACAGCTCATGGCTGATTTGAGGAGGTGAATTATACCCTAGAAGTGTCCTTCTCTCTCTAGCAGTGGCTATAAACACTGGAGACGTCAAAAGGTAGACGGGATGAGTCCAGCTCTGCTCTATCAAGTGACCAGCCAGTGCCATCACACCCCTCTGTGCTCCGTATCAGACTCATCTCCTCTACCCTCCCCACCCCAGGGAGCTGCGCCTTTCCCCAGCTCAATGCAAAATCTGCATCTACCCCATATGTCTTTTCTCACATTAAGTTCATCCACACGGCTGGTGGTTTTCTAGTGCTAACCACAATTTTGTGCCTACCTTGACGCATGCTATGCTATCGCAAGTACAGTCAATCAATCTTGCCTCGGCCAATAAGCAGGAGAGAAGTAATGTTTTTCCTACTCCCTCAGCTCTCTTCTCCTCCCGTTCTCCATCAGGCACTCAGCAAGTTCACAAGGGCAGCCAGCTCTCGGTTTCCTTGGTCACGCACAGCAGCTTGCCCTCCTAGAGTAATAAAAACAAATGACACGTTGCTGTTTGTTGTCAGAAATGTTACTGGGCCCCTCCACGGAGAGGTTTTGGGGGAAGGAAGCATTTGCATTTTTAGGTTTCTTCTTGCGCGGGTGGAGGAAAAGTTGTCCGTAGATGTTAGTTGTCAGTAGACATAATGCCAGAGTCAACCGGAAAGGATGAGTAAAGATTGAGACGTATTGAGGGATGCAAGGCTGAGACATAGGGGTGTGCTTGCTTGTAGGTGCTGGAGCTGGTGAAACGACCGGGATCTGATTATCTGGGAGCAAGTGAGACCCAAGAGGTGTCTGTACCAAGTCCTGATGCCTTCCAGAGGGGGGAAAATCCCCAGCCTGTAATGCTGCCCTACATGCCCTGCTCCTGGCGATGAATTTAGTGACCTTAAAGTGTGGACACTGTGTCTAGTAAGATGAAGAACAGATTAATCCTCCCTTGTGGCTGTAGCCAAGATCTGCCCTACTTCCATTTGCGGTGTGTCTGTATTCTCTCCTAGTTCAGCATCCTCTCCACGTAGGCACACGGAGAAGCACTTGCCCGTGCACATGTGCACATGCACTTAACGGCATGGGAGGGAGCCCTGGACCCCCAGCAGAGCTGGAGCTTCGGCGTTCAGGAGCTGGTCGTGCCAGGAGCCAGGTCTTCCTTCGGCTCACACGTAGCTCAGGGTGATCAAGACCCTGCCGAGCTGGCCCCCTGACCCAGGAGCCCTGCGCCACCCATCCTGCAAGCTTCGCATCCCATCCCACATCGAAGCGACTGCGCAGGCTGTCCGAGGCCGCCGGCCCTGGGCCTCAGCAAGCAGCCCGCTTCAGGCTCCGGCCACCCTCCCGGGCACGACGGGTGGCCAGCAGTGAGCAGCGCCGTGCCCGAAGGGCTTCACCATCTGGCTGCTGATTCAGACACCAGCCCCCACTCCGTGACGTTCCGAGGCTGCAGGATGGGAGGACTCGCGACACCTTTATCTTTAGCTTTGCTTCTCCCTTTTTTCCTATTTTTATTAGCTGGGACTCATCCCATCCTTTTTATAGCTCTGAATTCGAGGGTCATCAGATGAAAGTGTAGTGGGGCTCCTGCATGGGTACATGTGCAGCCATAAGGTCAAGGCACCTGAAGGAAAAGTTTCCAGTTTTCACAGCCCAAAAGATTGTCCCATAAAATTACTCATAAAATTAAAGTGGGGTTTGGGTTTCAAAGTCCTGAGAAACTTGAAATAGTCATCAGTCAGTTCTGGTATATGGGAAGCCTCAAACCTCTGCTTATTGAAGCAGAGGTTAACACTGTGCTGTAACATCTGCTGGGGACGGGGGAACACGTTTGAGATGGCAGCATCCAAATCAGCTTGGAGGTTATGGCTTAGGCAGTGGGTGATAAGTTGTTTTCACTATTACAACATTTAGCTGGCTCCATGCTATGGATCTGAATTGCTTTGGTCAAATTCTTCCCAATAAAATGCAGAGCCACCTTCTCAAACCTTTCTGCAGGATTTATGAGGACTGGGTCCACTCCAGTTTTCTTTCCGTATCAAAGTGATGATTTAACTAATTGATGATCTAATTTCAGGCTGGAACTGAAACTAACCTGCCGATTTGTGAATTTGACCTTGGTGCAGATTAACAGCAGCAGCAGTTAGTGTTAGTTTAACAGCATTCATAACTTTTTTTCTTTGGTCATACCTTCTCTGGACTTTGCTTTTTAAAATATACCAATAGCATGGTAAATGGCAAGCGTGAGGGACAGTGGTTCAGGCAGCTCCAAGCATCTCTTGAGGGGGGGAGACCCTGGCTGCAGATGTCACTGTCACACCTTTGGCAGCAAACGCCAGCTTTGAACCAGGCAGGGGAGCTGATCTCACTGAAAAATACCCCCGGCAAAACAAGGGGAGGTTCTGCGCGGTGGCAGCAACCAGGTCAGGCGAACGCGTGGCTCAGCACAAGATGGAGGGAGAGGCTGCACGGGGGGAAGCCGCTCGCCCGCCTGCCCCTGGCCCAGAGACCAGCCCCACGCCAGCAGAGCCAGTGTCCTGTGCCGTCTCTGCCAGGCAGAAGGCAGCAGCTCCAGGGACCGTGACCTCCAACCCGCGCCATCCCTCCCTCGTGTCCCTCAAAACACCGTGCCAGCAAGGCCGTGGAGCAGGGGTCAAACGGCTACTGAGGAGTCTGTCTGCGTGTGCTAAAACAGCCTCGGCACACACCTCGCACACACACCCCCCCCGGACACCCCCCCCCTGTGTATGCGTGGTTCCAGCCTGTAACCTGCAGGCATACATACACACGCTGCCTCTGCACAGACTGTGCACACAGACACACGCGCACAGTGCACGGACACACAGCCTTTGTCCCTCACACACACGTGCACACACACGTACACACATGCACACACATCCAAGCGTACCTTCATACACGTGAACACACGCACGCCTGTACGTGCCAACAGATGTATGCACTCCCAGGCACACAGGCTGCCCGCCCCTGCTCCCCATCCTGCCGGAGCCACGGCCCCACGTTCCTCACCTTCACCCTGGGACAGGGCTAGCGGTGCCCCAAGACCCCAGACAGTCACTGGGCTGCTCCCGGCTGAACCCAGACCTGCACCAGGGATTTCCCGGAGCCTTGCACCAAGCGTAGGGCCCCACTAGCCTCCTCATGACAGTCCCGGCTGCACCAGGCAGAACGTCCTCCTGCCACCGTCCAGCAGCGCTTTCCACCTCAGAGGCACTAATGCTTTGGGACATTACTGTCTGCCCAAAATCGAGAGGCAATAAGCTGTGCAGCAGGACCCGCGTGAGCTGGGGCTGCAGGATCCTGCTGGGTGGTGGGATGCAGGAGCAGAGATTGCAGGAGAGGGGAGCGCGGAGCTGGCGCGGGTCTGCGCGCACGTGGCTGGACACTGCCAGCGGGTACAGCATCCTGACACTCCTCTTCACAAAAAGCCACCCGGCGTTGCTTGTGCTCGTGTTACTCCATGTAAAACAAAGCCGTGCTCTTGGTCCCCAGCGCTGCCGCGGCTCCTGGTGCAGCCTCCGCGCACTTCTGCCTTGGTAGGCAGCACACACAGGATCGGTCCTCATGATCTGGGGAGGTGAGCCACGAGCGATACAGCTTTGGGGTGGGAAGCTGGGGGTTATTCTATGTGAGCAGTCCCCGTGGCTGCTGGCATGGGCAGGCTGTGGCTCGGGGCGCTGCAGGAAAGGCCAGCAGGTTAGGGGCTGGTGGGCACAGCCGGCGGGTAGGACGACGAAACCTTATTTCATTTAAGCCAAAGTGCAAAGCCACTCTGCCGGCTGTGGGAGCTCAGTCCTGCGTGGCCACAGAGCTGCCTGCAGGCTGCCTGCCCTGCAAGCAGAGCAAGCATCTCTCACCGGGGCTCTTGCAGCACAGCACCGAGAAGGTGAAACCAGCTCAAGCTGCAGAGTTCGCCGCTGGGGCGGGGGGATGGCTGCAGGCTAATAATATTCCGTGTCTCATTATGCTGCGTATTAAGCTGAAATTTGCAGATGCTCTAATCACCGCGAGGCATTCCGCGCACACAGCCTCTCTCCAGCCCGGCAGCTCTGTGCAAACACCGAAGGAGAAGCCCTGCTAACCGTCCTGCCACATGGTGTCCTGGAATCTTTACAGACCATTTCACCTTCACAAATAGCCTTGGAAATGTCTGTGCATCGACAGCCCCTGCGGTAGCCAGATAGCACAGCCGCCTCCTCTGCAGCTCCCCGGGCCCCTCTTAAGCTTTTTCCCATCACGCCATGCAAATGTGAGGCTCCAGAATTTACACCGGGGCTGGGTAAAGCACCTCACGTCGAATGTGATCTGCGCCCCAGGCTCGCAGGAAACGTGAAATGTATTTTATAGAGGTTGAGGGAAGCTCCTGCCTGAATTGCTTTATTTTTTTTTTCCTTTCTGGATCTTCTCTTTTTTTTTTTTTTTTTTTAAATGATTTTCTTTTCTTTTCCCAGATCTCTGCCCTTTGCCCTCCTACGATCAAAGGGGGCACACATTCAAGTGCCGTGGGAATACTCGGTCCTTGGGTGTTCTGGGCAATCTCACGAGAAAAGATGCTTTTTCCCCAGAAGAAGAGAAACGCACATGAACCAGGGTGTGGGAAGGAGGGGTGTGAAGCTGCTGGTTGGCTGCGCGTGGGAAGGGAGGAGAGGGGAGCAGCACGGGCAGGCGAGGTAAGGGTTAATCAGAGACTGTCCTTGCTGTTTTTTCCAGGCCTGGCTGCACCAGATTCTTCCATTTCTCTTGGCAGGGATTTAAACCGTGGGGCTGAGCTAAGCATGTGAGCCTGGAGAGTCCCTGCACTCCGACGGTGAGCAGGACCCTGAGCGAGAGGCTGCAGCTCATTAGCAAAGCAGCAGGCTGGTCCAGGGCAAGCAGGTGCCAAGCAGGCAGCAACAACGGCAAAACAGAGACGGTCCCGCTGTGGAGAGGCAGAAATGCAGCTGGATGGGGAGCCCCTTCCCTCAGCAGCAGCCTTTGCCGCTCTGGGCACGCACACGCAGGTGGATGCTTACTACAAGTAGTAAAGCGGAGGGAAACCTCACCCTCCCTCTGCATAGGGTGAAATGTAAGGGGTTTGGAATCGGGCTCAGCCCTCTTCTTGGTGCTGGTTTGGGCCTCCCCTTCTGGTCTCAATTCATATGCATTTGGCAGCTTTTCCTTGCCGGGGGGCTCGTGGTCTCCCTCCCCCATCCTCCCACCCCGCCGGGGAGCAGGGGTGCGGGGGAGTGGGGATTTGAGATAACCCACCCCCAGCCTGCCAGGCAGTCTCAGGTAGGGCCGTTTGCTGCCCATCCCTGGGCTGGCAAAACGGGGCGACCTATGGAGCCCCCTGACCACGGAAAAGGGCTGGGAATCATTCCCCGAATGAGCACAATGGCTCCTCATCCTGATGGCTTGTCTGGCTCGGTGCTCACAGTTGCCCAGGCGACTGCTTATGGAAAAGCGCGCATGGCCGGAGAGGCTCTGGCTGCTTGTCCCAGCGGGTCCTCAGCCCCCGCTCGCTCCTGGAAGGGAGGGCACTGCCCTGCAGCAAACCCTCGGCACACACGCTGAGGGTCACCCCGGTGCCTGCCACCACTTACACCGACCAAGGTTCTGTACTTTGCAGGTGCCCAGAATCTGCTGCTTCCAAAGAAAGTGAGTTTCAGCCCCGAAACCCCCTCCCATGGTTCGATCGTTACCGTGTGCTGCTGTCTCCATCGCCACTGTGCCTGGGTGTTGCGCCGGGTGCTGTACAAATGCTGCCCATGCCAGCGCGGTGCAGTTAGCCTCTCAGCAAGGACAGCACTGACTCTATTGCTTTTGATATTGGTCTTTCCTTCACCTAGGACATGTTTTTCCAGGTGGATCCAGAGCTGGATGGTCTGCTGTTCTCAGCTGGTTGTGCCACAGGCTGCTGCGATGCCGGGGGAGCAGGAAAAGTTATGGGCAGAGAGCCCAGGTGACCAGCAGAAGTGGAAGGATTCAGGATCTCCCAGGGTCCTATGAAAATCCAAGCGGGCATCTTGCAAAGAAGTGTTCCAGGTGCCGGCTCCCCCAACATCCCAGCCCCAGACTGTCACGTTACCTTGTTGTCTGTGCCCAGACACAGCACAGTACCAGGCAGCTGAATGGCCCCGGAGAGCGGCTGGCTCATGTCTTCCCAAACAGACAACCTTGTCGTGTCCGGTCCACTGCCTGCTCAGTGGAACCTGAGCACCTCTGTGGTGGGGGCCTCCAGCACCTTCAAAACAGACCATGTCCCCATGGGAGCTGGTCAGGTAAGAAGATCTGGCCGAAACATACCCCCTGCAACCTGCTTTTGCTAAGGCTAGCAGGGTGGGCTGCTTTGTCCTGTGGCTGTGTGAAAAAGGCCGGGAGCCCCTGAGCTCTTGGTCTCGGTCCCACATGGTGCCTCTGTGACCATAAAGTGGAATAACTGCTTTTTGTACAGTGAGATTGCCATCCTTCAGGCCGGTGTCTGGCGTGCCCTTGCAGATGGGCTGCAGCCACTGGAGTGGACCTGGTGCAAAGCCATGGATAGCAGCTTCACCTGCCCCTTTCTGCCGGCCACCCACCCTAGCCCTGACCTGGCACCTCTCTCTGGGCATATCCCCGCTCCCCAGCCATGTTGCCTCCAGCCAACGCATCCCCACATTTCTCCATCGCAGGGTGTGCTCAGGGCATAGCCACAGAAACAGCCCCAGCGTCCATGCACATAGCCATTTGGGAGCAGATCCAGAGACCAACGTGTTCCAGCTTGGACACCCTTGATCCAACATCCGCTCTGCACAAGCATATCCCTCAGGAGAAGGAAAACAAAAGCAGGGATGATTTAAAAGGAGAATAAACCCCCTCCTTCTGTTGGACTTTGTCCTTGCCCAGAGGAGGAATCACCTACTGCAGGAGTTTGATTGGGGTAAGTAATAGACCACCTTAAGCGGAGATGACATCTCCTGTGAACGCTGCATTCAACAGTGGACAGGCCATATGCAGAAATAAACAGGGACCCAGGACACACTGGCAGCTCTTTAAAAGATTGTTAATAATGTGCTGTTCACGTTCCTCAGAGACTGCTGCCATGGTCTGCCAGTAACAGACGCTGGCAGTCCTGATGGGGAGTAACTCCTGCCGTGACAGAGCCTTCGCCTGGCATCGGGCACGAGCCCAACCTGCCTTTCCCCTGGCCTTGTCCCATCATGACCATCAGCACTGGGGAGGGGAACACAGTCCTGTGGCAAGGACCCCGGTGACGCAGGCAGCGCAGAGGAGACGTGAGTGGGCACCAGGGCACAGGACAACCTCAGGTTTTACACCCAAGTCCTGGTGGGCTGAGGGAGCCTTGTGTGTAGGGCTGGTGGTTCCCAGCCTGGACCCAGACCTTGAAAGCAGGAGGGGACTCTGGGGGTGGCGATAAGATGCTGCTCCAGACCTGGCAGGGTAGGGCTGTTAAGGGGGCAGGACTGGACCTGCAGCTAATGAGGCCAGAAGGACAGTACCTGGAGAGCAGGACATCAGTAGGACAGCCTGGCATGACATGCATCCACCACCACTAGCCACTTGTCCCACTGCGGCTTGTGAGCCAGCATCTCCATGGTCGTCCTGGAGCCTGAGCAAATAAGGTCCAGCTCAGAGCGGTACAAGGGAGGGTGAAATAGAAAATCATTCAAACTGCCACACTTCTGTGCAATCCACCTCCCCAGGCCCAAGTCAGCCTGAATTTGGCCCATTAGCTCCCAGCACTGGGCATGGGGACGAGGGAAAGAGCACAGAGCTTCCCCCCTTTCCCGTAGACAGAGATCAAAATGTGTCAGGCTGGAAATCTCCCAAGAGCAGCTCCCTCCTGGGCTTCACTGCTGCTTCCTGTTCTCGGGGGCAGGAAATACCAAGCAAACAGCTCCGTGCATGACTTCAAAACTTCCACTTCCAGCGCCGGCTGCAAGATGAGGATGGAGGAGTCTGCATGCCGGGAGCAGCCTGCCCAGAGACTTTGCTGCCGTGGACGAGACCCCCTCCATCTCCCCTCTGCCCCTTGGGAAGCCAGGTGCCCAGGAACAGCTTCTCCTAGCCCTTAAGGGCTGACTCAAGAGGTGGTTGCACTAAGCTCCTAGGCTGTCAATCCTGATGCCGTTCGTTTGCTTTTGCTCTCTGCCTCCACTCAGAGCCAGGCAAATAGATGTATTAGTAACTGCACAGAAAATGAGACCGCACTGTGCACCGTGAGGCTGCTGCACTTACCCCTTGTGAGCATGGCTAGCCAGCACAGCACAAGAGCTTTTGCAGTCTCCCCACTGCTGTCGTCATGGACTGCACACTACAAGCTTTGCATGGGAAAAAACCTCATTGCTGCTCCCCTTCCCCATTAGGTAATAGCCTCCCCTCCCCACAGCCTGGGGTGGTGTGCCCCGTCTTCTTTTGAGGGTTGGATCAGCCCTGCCCTGCTGTGCTAGGAGCTGCACAACAGCACGAAGTGACTGCCAGTAGATGAAAAAGGTCTGTTTCCCCCACTTCGCTGGTCAGAAATAACAAGGTAGTGCCTGGCCTGGCTCTGACAGGCCTTCCAGTTGCTCTGTTGATCGCCCAGCAGTTCATTAGGCCAGGCAGCAAGGAGCGAACCAGGGATGGGAGCTGATGGCTCAGAGCAGGGTCCACCCTGTGGTTCTTCATCTCTGTGTCCCAGCTGCCCCAGGGCGCAGGGAGAGGCCCCTCCACATGACTGCCATCCAGCTCTCACCGGAGCAAACGTGCCCTGGGGGGGTCCTGCATCAGAGCCGGGCTCTGGGGCTGTCCCCAAGAGATGCTGGTCTCCTCCGGGGCACCGCTGGTCCCTGCCAACACCCTCCCGGGGGCCCCGCCGCAGGGTCCCCACAGGCGGAGGCAGGAGCTGGCAGCCCACCCCACCTGCGTGCAAGAGCCCAGATGTGTCCAGCACGACCTGAGCCTGGCAGGGGAGGTCACTGCCTCATCGCCTGCCGTGAGCTCCCCACGCTGCTCAGCATCTCTGCTCTTGGCCCGGGTACGGATGGAGCCAGCTGCTCCTGGCGCCGGCGCTCGTCTCTGCCAGGCGCTGAGCCATCTGCCTGGCAGGGCCAGCCACACCTGCTGGGAAGGAGACAGAAGCTGGGCAACCTCCCCGCCTTTGCGGCTTCCCGGCTGGCGGCATCACACGGCGGCTCCAAGAGGGTTCGTGTGTTTGCACAAAGAGAGCAGAGATAAGGGGATGCTTCTCCCCCACCACCCCCAAAGCCTGGCCGTGGCTGGGCACCTCGTGAGAAGGGGGGGTACCAAAGCGAACCTCAGGCAGCGCCGTGCGCGGAGCCATGCGACCTCTCCCGGGACCAGCCGAGGGATGAGACGCGTGCCCCAAGCCCCTCCGTGGCGCTGCACGGCACAGGCAGCCCCATCCCCAGCACCGTGCGGAGGGTGCTGCCAACACCCAGTGCAGGAACCAGCAAGGACCAGAGAGCGGCTCTGCCCCAAGCAGGCAAGGGGCTCTTTGCTCCCAGGAGGGCAGGGGTTTCGGAGGAGACATGCTCAAACGGCTGGCTCGGGACAGTAATGATGTGTCAGGGCTGGCAACTGCCCTGGGTGTTGTTCAGAGCCCACGCGCACCCGCCGCCGTGGTCACTGGTGTGATGGAGAGCAGCAGAAGGGACCCGACGGCTCTGCCCTCTCCTGCTGGTTCACCCCATCCTGCTCCTCTGCACCAGGAACTGCAGGAGCCAGAGATGTGCCACACGCTGCTTCTCCAGCTCCCGGCGCATCAGGGCCAGGCGGCACCATGGCACCGAGGGTGCAGGATGCTGCCACCAGCCCTCACATCCCAGCCTTGCTGCCAGGAACAGCACCAGTTAGGTGCTGGGATGGAAAGTCCCTCCCAATCCGGGCCCGGGTCTCCTGGCCTCTGGGGTGGCAAAGCCAGGCTGCAGGACAGGCAGAAACGATGGAGAGCATCTCCAGACGCCCCATTGCCGAACATCCCGCAAGTGGCTCTTCTGCCCTGTCTTGTTTCTCCTCGGTGGGGTGAGCAGCCGACAGGCATCGCAGCGTGGTGCTTCCCCCAGTCTGGCTGGCTTCTCCCACCCCAGGGGAGCTAGGGCTGCTCTGCCGCTCCGGCACCCAAGTGTCATGGCTGGCAGCCTGGCAGCCCCTGCTGCTGAGCCCAAAACCAGCCTGGAGAGCTTCCTCCAGCACCCCGCGGGGCCAGGCCACACCAGACCTTTGTCCGCAGTCCAGTCAAGGCAGGGAAGCGAGCCCTGCTTTTGGGGGGTTGGGAATACAGAAAAATTTTCCTCTGAGAAGGCCTCCTTACCCAAACCTCCAGCCCCAGCAGCTCTCTTGGGTACCCACAGCTAAGAGGTGTCTGCAGGGAGCTCAGCTCCTCCTGGGCATGGTGCAAAGGCAAGCCTGCCAGCTCCCCCATCCTCCGGGGCAGCTCGCCCCTGGGCTGCTGGCACAGGGGACCTCAGCAGGACCAACCTTCTGGCTGACAGAATAGCAAATGGGGGCACAAAAGATCTTCCTGGATGGTTTGGTCTGGGTTTAGTAGCCTGCCTAGGAATGAGGAACCACGGCCCTGCCCGTTCCCAGCTTCACCTTCTTCAGATACGGTAGCAGCCTGCTGACATGGCTGCAGCTTTGCTCTACACAGGAGAGCCTGAGCTGGGCTGAGGAGAAGAGAGGGACCGATACGAGCACTGTCAGTCCAGCAGATGTGGATGGCCCAGAGCAGCAGCCTGCACAGTCCTAGAAACGGAGGCCATTGCAATCCTCTGCACACACCTCCATCCCAGCAAGTATCTTGGCTCTGCCAGGGAGGCAGAGGTGCTCTCTGGACATGGTGCATTCAGCCCATTTCTTCTGACGTCCTCAGAAAAGGTGAATTGCCTCCTGGCATCCACTGATGATGTCTCCGCCAGGCAGAGCAAGAGTGGAGGGTGACAGCAGACACGGCTCCCACGCTACAGATGCCACAAGTATGCTGAGGCCGGGCAGACAAACCCTGTGACACCCCATGTGCCCAATGTCCCTCCGTCCCAGCCAGCTGACACCCCAGTGCATGCCACAAAGCTCTGTGCTGGTCACGGGTCTGCTCAAGCACACGATGCTCCTGGCTGCAGCAGAGGACTTGGAGGAACAGAGAGGTTGAATTGTGAATCCAGCTGCCCTGGGAAGCACCCGTGACACCCCAGCCTGCCTTTGGTATGGCACAGAAAGCAGGTAGGCAGCAGCACTGAGGAGCTTGGCAGCAGGTCCTAAAGTTTGTGTGAGCGTTCCGGGGGATGCTGACCCCAGCTGGGGTCCTGCTGAGACCCAACACTTTCACTCAGCCCCACCTAGGTGCCTGCTCCCCACCATCCCACCCACTTCAGGACCAGCCTGCCAGCCTGCGGTGGAGGGCTCAGGCTGGTTCTTGCCCATGCCCAGGGCTTCCTCGCCCCATGGGGCTGTCCTGCCCCATACGATGAACCCTGCCAGCTGGTGCCACCCACACCTCCCGCTGACAGCAGCCCAAGCCCACCCGAGTGGGCACCCGATGGCTGCTGCAGCATTTTGCAAACCTCCTCCTGCAGCAGCTTAGGAAAACTTTGTTCCAGGAGAGCTGCTTTGACCTTGACCTGGAGTAACTCTGTGGTGGTGGATGCAGGAGGGGACATGAGCTCAGCAGCCTGTCTGACGGGAAAAAAACCACACGGAGCAACCTCTCTCCTTCCTTTCTTCTCTCTCTGCCATCCATTTGGTGGGCAATGCGGCCTCGCTGCAGCTTTATCTTGGTTCTTTAAAAGGCTCCCTGGCTGACATGCACACCGTATGGGAGCAGTCAGCCGAGGAGAGCTGTAAATCTCTGAAGGCCTCATCTTGCGGGGCACATTAGCTGTTTTAAACTTGTCAGCTTTCAGCGATGGAAATTGACTGTTCAAAGCCATTCTTCCCTCCACATCCTGCTCCATTTTACGCAGTGGAGAACGTGCTGCATCCCCGTTGTGTTGGAGCAGGGGGCTGTGCATCCCCCACGTGCGTCCTCAGGGACTGTGTGCACTTTAGGGATGCTTCTCGAGATCTCACCAGGGCTGTGAATGTCTCCAAGCCACCTCCTTCCATTCTCTCCCCTGCAATCCTGCCCTCACCTGGAGGTGAGGATGGGGATATGTAACCCCACAAAGCACGCCCGTCCACGCCACCTGGCTTTCCCTTGTCCGTCCATGCAGGATGACACCAGGTCCCACTGAAGCCGAGTCTGGGAAGGTTTATGAGAAGCAACCCGAGTTTCAAGGTGAGCTGGTGGGATTCAAACGCAGCGCTCTGCGTGTGTGTGTGTGCGTGCGTGCGTGCACGCGAGCTCCAGTGTCCGGCACAGCCTTGCACGCGCAGCCCAGGGACACGCAGCCCGGCTGCTCTGTGCCCACCCGGGGAGGATGCTCCCACCGCCGCTGCCCTCGCGGCGGCTCTGCCGGCACCAACAGCTCACGAGCCGTGTCAGGAGTGCAAAGCGTGGGGGCTGCGCGGAGGAAAAGCTCTGCTTGAACAGCTCTCCCTCCGGCGAACTCCCACACAGGCATCTTCTCAAAAGGGCACGTGGCCCTGTCCACACATCCAGCCTGGGCATCCCACAGATCTGCCGTGGAGCCAGCGCTTCATGGGTGCCCACCTCGCCCCCCCCGCCCCTGCGTGCAGCTCAGCCGAGCACAGCCATCCCTCTCCATCCTGCCGGGTGCGCAGTTCATCCCCGCGGATGCTCCCCGGCCCCTGTACAGGACCCAGGGAGGAGACGGCCCTTCGTCCCCCTCCCCCTGGGACAAATCCCCGTGTCGTGCTCTGCAGCCATCGCCCCAAGGAGCCCACCTGCACGGGGGTGTCCGAGGAGCAGCTTCACCCCTGGGACGAGCGCGGCCCCCCCCAAGCAACCCCCCGCGGCGCCCGGCGAGCGGCAGCTGCGCCGTGTCTGCCGAGGGAGCGTGACAGCCGCGCTCAGACCCAAATCAGCCCCGGGTCCCTGACCCTCCCCGCGCGTGGGGTCAGGGCGGCTGTGACGGCGGAGGCGAGGGGGGCCCGGAGCAGCTCCTGGCACCGGGTGATCAGCCCTGCGTCGGAAAGCACCGCTTCCCCCCCGCTGCTGATTTCTCGCCTCGCTTACGGGCGGCAGGGGGAAGGGGTCCGGGTGGGAGTGGGGGCGTCTGGGCCGGGGAGCGCGGGGGCCCTGGCGCAGCACGCGGAGCGATCCGTCGCAGGCGCGAAATAGTTGCCCCCGAATTAGCCAAGCGCCGGATGACGCACGGCGCTCGCAGCCGGCGGGGAGGAGGGGGAGGACGGTGGTGGCAGCGGGCAGCCCACCCGTGTCACGGCCGGCGGGCAGCGGCGGGGCGAGCGACGGGGAGAGGCTGCCGGGAAGGCGGGAAGGCGGCCGCCGCCAGCACAGTGGGAAGGGTCCCGGCCCCCCCCAGCTGCCAGCACCGCCGTGCCCCCCCCTTCCCCCCGCGCCCCCCAGCACGGCTCCCAGCACGCCCCTGCTCCGCAGCCTGCACGCTCCCTGCGGCGTCCGTCTGCGGCGGTGCCCAGAAATAATCTGGCAGCAAAGCGGAGCCAGAGCCGCGTCCACCCACCACTCCACGTGAGCGACGGGGAGCGGAGAGGGCGAGGGGAGCCAGCTGGGCCCCTCGCCGACGCTGCGGCCCTCTGATAACGCCGGATTTGGGTCCTGCGAACCTGTGACAAGAGGGGTGCCAGCGTAGGGGGAAGCAGTTAAGCTTCCTATCACCTGCCGGGCAGTGCTTCCTCGGAGACCCTGCCAGCCCACCTCCCCCAGGGCAGCGGAGAGGCTCCAAAAGCGGGGAGGGTGCTCGCGCACCCCGAGCCCAGGCTGGCGTGCCCTCTGCCGAAGCACGGCACAGGTCCTGACGCTGGTCCCGCGGCCTCGGCCCCGGCCGCAGGGACAGCAGGGCCCGCGCGGAAAGCCTGATTTGCAGATTGCTGTTCGTGACACGGTGCTCCAGCCCAGCTAAGGCCGACGGCTTGGTTATTATATCGACAGCATAAACGCGTCGCAAATTGCCTGAATTAGCCGTGTGCCATGAACAGGTTTATGGATAATGGGATGCAGAGCCCTTTCAGGAGCAGGCAGCTCGCAATCCAGTTAGACAGCTCCAGCCCCAGCCGTTTCCCGCTGGAAGATGAAAGCCGGTCGGATACACCGGACAAAAGCCAACGTGCCTCTCGTGTGTGAGCAGAAGTGCCCCGCGGGCAGGATCCAGCCCAGCTAGCGCAGCCTGCTCTCCCAGCTGCCGCCACCTCCTCTGTCCTCCTCACCTGATTTTTTTCTTCCTTGGGGAAAAAATTCTCCTTCCCTTCCCCAGAAGATACTTTCCCTTAGGGTGTGGGGAGGGGGATGCTGTTACACTCCACTTTTGTGTCCAAATTGCAATAGCAAGGACTTTGGGCAAAATATCCTGTCGCGCACCCAGGTCTGTCCTTAGCTTGGACTTTTGAATTAAAACTCACCAGCTGTACTGACTCAGCCCCAAGGCTGACCAGGTCCAGGGTCACACCTTGCTGCAGCTCTAACAGGGTACAAGGGAGGATCTAAGGGCTGAAACAGCTCTTGCTGGGTTTTCTGTGCATGGATTGACCTGATCTTTTTTTTTTTTTTTTTAATCCATGTTTAGCTTTTGGGTTTCCTGCAGCAAGGCGTTCCCCAGCTTCTTCCCAGACACTCGGCCGGACTGAAAGGAGTTGGGTCACTGTGGTTAAAAGGCGGCCAGTCTGATGTCCTTGGCTGGGCTTTCCTCCGAGTCTGCAGCCTCTCAGCCCGGACCTGAGCCCTCCTGAGTGTTTTCAGCAGGGCATGGGGTGTCACACCACAATCTGGAGAGCATCACCGTGGGGCAGCAGACGGTCTGGAGGGGCCCTGGCTCCACATGCATCCCCGCTCTGCACCTCTGCAAGAGAACCGGCTTTAAAAAGGGGTTTATTAATGTCCACCGGTGTCTCGGTGCAGCAGGCACCAGGCGGGAGTGCGCAGGGGAGAGAGACAAAGAGAAACCCAGCAGCGGTGGGGAAGGGCCAGGCTTGCCTCCCTGCATAAGCGCTTTTCCTCAACCGAGTGGCGAGAAAGCAAAACTGAGAAGTGCCTAAAATTAGAGCTGCCAAACCCCAGCTGGGGAAGCCTGGAAAGATCCCCAGGCCCTGGAGCCTTGGGCGAGCTGCATAAAAGGCAGTGGAGGGGAAGGGAAGGGAGCTTGGGGACCACAGCAAGTAGAGCAAGGCACAGTGGGAGCGGGGAGCGGACGGCTGCTTTCCCCCGCCCCGACATCCCACCGCCTGCTCATGACACCCCCCTCCCTGTGCGCGCAGGGGGACGGATGCACGCCCCACGCCACAGCCCAGCGGGACCCGCTGTCCCTCTGAGGGCGTCTGTTCGGGGATGTAGCTGTGCTGGCGTGAGCGGGGACAGGACGAATACGGCCCCAGTGCTGTGAGCACCCCCCAGTCAGACGTCCCAGCTTGTTTGCCTCTCCAGGAGACCCACGGACATCATGCTGGTGCCTGGAGAGGTCCATGCACTTGGGGACGACTCCCTCAGCCCAGGGGCTGAAAAACACATAGCTGGGGCATTCCTCAGTGGGGCTCACAGCCCCACGCGGTATCCCCTGCCTTGCACCCTGCCATAAAGCCAGCTGAGCTTCTGGAGGAGCAGGAATAACTGAGGAGGCTAGAGGCTGGGTGACCTGGGCCACCGGTGTCTTCATAGGTGGGCATTCACCTCCACCCAGAAAACCAGGATGGCAACCCTATAACCCCCCAGCTATGCACCCCAGGGCATCTGCCTGCCCAGGAAGACACAATCGATGGGTCAAAAGCACCAGCTCTGCCATCAGCCGAAGGCTCCAGTGCAGCTGAGGTCCAAGACACGATCCGTCAGCATCCTCCAGGCCCGCTCCTCCCGCAGAGGTGGGAGCAGACATGGCCAGGACCATTCCCACCAGCATCCCAAGGCTCCTCTGGATTCACAGAGCAGAAGCTCGGATGGTGACATCCGGGCCCCAGCGGTGCGGGTGGCAGAGTCACCAGCCGTGCACCAGACAGACAACTAAACCCGAAAAAGCAGCAGCTTCACAGCCGGCCGGTGACTTTGCACTGAATTTGGCTTCCCAGCTCCTATTTGTCATGATCAAAGGGACCGAGGTTTAGCGCCAGCTTCACTGAGCTCAAAAGATGCTATAAAATGGCTGAGTCAAGGGCAGGTCTATATCATTTCCCTCGGTAAAAATCACAAAGGCAGCCATACCCCGACACTTGGTGAAAGCCTGGTCCCTGCCTTCCCCAGTGCTAGCACCCCACTCTAACCAGTCCTTTCTGCATGCCACAGAATCAGACCCTAGCCACTTAATGCGGAGTAAATCAGCCCCTGCTTGACATTTGTCCATGACTCAGTGCTAGATATGTGCAAAATTACCCAAGGAGGAGGCAGACGCATTGGGCAGGAGCTGTAGAGAAAGGGTCTTGGGGGGAAATTCGCGCCGGAGGGATGTCCTGGGAGTGGCTTGCCCTGAGCTCGTTGCTGCCTGTCCTCCTGGCAGCCTCTGGTCCCGGTGTGAAACCAAGTGTGTGCTGCGACAACCAAGGGAGAGTGTCCTGGCTCTGCTCCGCCACCCCAGCTCCTGCCTTCGGCACGGCCAGCACTGCAGGATGCGCACCCAGCGGGAACAGGGCCTGGATGGAAGAGAACCAGGTGGCCACGGGGGACTGGTCGGGACCAGAGGCTTGCATGAGGTTGGTCACCGGGAGATGCAGATAGTGACACAGCTGTTGCTGGGGGGAGGATAGGATAGGACAGGCAGAGTGGGATGAGACAGCCAGGACATGATGGAATGGGATGTCATGGGAGAGGACCGTTGGGACGAGACAGGGTGGGACAGGATAAAACAGAGGGGATGGCATGGCATGGCATGGCATGGCATGAGAAGAGATAAAACAGAGGGGAGGGGATGGGATGGGATGGGATGAGACAGAATAAAACAGAGGATGGGACGGGATAAAACAGGGGATGGGATGGGACAGAATAAAATAGAAGGGATGGGATGGCGTGGGATGGCATGGCAAGGCATGGCATGGCATGGGAAGGAAAAAACAGAGGGGATGGGATGGGATGGGAAAGGATGGGATGCGGTGAGACAGAATAAAACAGGGGATGGGATGGGATAAAATGGGATGGGATGGGACAGAATAAAACAGAAGGGATGGCATGGCATGGCATGGCATGGCATGGGAAGGGATAAAACAGGGGGGATGAGAATGGGATGGGATGAGCTGAGACAGGATAAAGCAGGGGATGGGATAACCTGGAATGGGATGGGATGGTACGGGACAAGACAGGATAGGATGGATGGGACAGGGTGGACAGGACATGATGAAGCAGTGACTGGATGGATGGGATGGAGGGGACAAGAAGTCCTCCTGGGAACCAGCTCCCAGAACACTGGGGTGGCCCAGCCAACACCTCCTGGCTTGGGGCAGAGCCCACCACAGTGCACTTGCCCAGCAGCCCCAGCAACCCCTGCCAGCCCCGCTGGCCTGCCCTCCGTGCCCTGCTGGGCACTGCACCGCGGGTGGGGAGCCACGTGCGAGGCCCAGCGCAAGCGTCTCGCACTTTCCCATGGGGAAGCGAATTGCTCCCTGGAGCGTGAGATCTGATTAGATTCGTGACACACCGCAGCGTGGCAACGCCGTGATAGCCAGGCCCGCAGTGTGTGCCCCGCGCCCGACCCATGTCCTCCCGGGGCTTCGGGGGCTGATGCACGGCAGGAGGGTCAGCAACAGCTTGGGGAGGGGGCAGTCTGGCATGCTCCGAGATGTGTCCAGGCTGAGAGATGGGAGATGGCAAGGACAGGGTCAGGGCTGGCTGGCCGCGTGGCTGGGTGATGAGTTCGGCTCAGCCGGCTGCACGCTCCCCTGGGGCAGCCACCAGCCCTGGGGACTGTGGGAGGGATGGAGGGGGTCTGAGGTTCCCCCGCCCCGCTGGTTGGTTACCCCATCCCTGCCTCCCGCTGGATGCGAAATGATGCTGTCCCACCTCTGGCTGGCACGGCAGCTGCCGTGCTGTGGGCAAGCACAGCCTGCCCGTCCTGCTGGGGCAGCAGCTCACGGAGCCCCGGAGAGCCCCAGGCAGCCAGAGGTCAGACGAGATGCACGGCCAGGAGAGGAGGTATCTTCAAAGGCCTCTCAAGGCGACGAACAGTACCTGTTCTGCAGTTTACCCTTCACATTTGCTGCCTCTAACGGTTTCTGAGCGATGCCTGCCTCTTTATTTGAGATCTTTCAACAGCTGTCTGATAGAGAAGACCTTTATCTTGCCTCTCCTGGGCTCCCATCCAACACCAGTCTCTGGAGGTGGGGAAGAAGGGGAAAAAAAACAGAATTCACTCCTGACCGAGAGCCTCACCTAATCCACTGCGTGTGGAAAATTACTGCCACCGCACGGCGCCCAGCCCTGGCCCCTTTCCCACCCTCACCAGCCAGCGCCTGCTCCTGTGGCTTTTGTGCCTGGATTTTTTTTCTCTCCTCTTCCTGCTGGGAGAATGGGAACTTCGACGTTTGGACAAACCCTTGAGAAAACAACTTTACACGTGCTTGGGGCACTGAGTCGTTTTTTTTATTTAGTTTTGTCTGATCCTGAGACAGACTTGCCTGGAATCACTGTGCAGGCTGTAAAAGCTCCCACCCAACGTGCCAGCCCACCACCCAGTATCAGCAGACCAGGGACCACTTGTGCCAGTAGCATTGCTGGGAGCCTGCTAAGCTGTGCCAGCGGTGCAGGCTGTGGCACCAAGCTTTTCCCCCCTCTAGGCACAGGTCCAGCCTTGCAGTGTCACCAGGTCCAGCTCAGCGTGGTCCACAGCCCTGCCCCAGCCCTGGCCGCCGCACAGCCACGCTTCCACCCCAAAGGGGATGGTGTGAAAAAGCTCTTTGGGATGGTGTCAAGCTCCAGGGCAGGTGACCTCCCTCCTCTGCTCAGTACAGACACAAGGCTAGGAGTCACCTCTGCCACCTCGAGATACCTGCGTGTAGACCTCTACAGATGAAGATAGCCCACCCTGGATGGCTCCTTCACAGGCAGAGAGACCGAGGCACTGCAAGGCTTCCTCTGAGCTCTTGCAACATCTCTTTTGGCACAAAATGGATTGTACCCTGGGGTCCACTGCTTGGGCCCTTGCTGGCCCCAAGGGATGAAGGCACCGGACTGTGTTTGTGCTCTCCACAGCAGCAGCTCAGTGAGCATCTCCTTTTGTCTCCAGCATATGCAACTGTATGGTCCTACAACATGCTCACCAGCAGTTTGGAAAACACTTAGTCCTGGAATCAGGACTAAAGACACACAGGTGCATAGTTTCTTCCCATCTGGATGCTCTGGACAGAGCCTTGCCTCAGGAAAGATGTGCGCAAACTTTCCCATACTGCTAGCTGGGAGGAAAGGGTTGTTATCCCTAGATCACAGTTAGGGAAACCGAGTCACACAGTGGTAAATCTCAGAGCTCAGAGAAAGGTTGTTTGGCTAATTTTGTCTTGCCTGTGAATATCAGGCAGAAAAAAAAGAAATGCAAATTGTTTCCTATGGCAAATAAACCACCAAGAGCCACCCAGTTTACCTCCTGTATTCTCTGTTTCACATCATCTGATGGACAGTTCAGACCGAGGCATTGCAACCCCTGCACCATGTGCGACTCCAGACTTAGCATCACCTCCTCATCGCTATGTGATCGGCTATGTAAATCACATGGGATTTGCTTTCTTCATTCCTCGAATGGTTTCCGAGCTATAAAGCACTTCCAGCATAGCTGCCAAGCTAAACCTGTGTGATCTTGCCCCAGGCCACTGAGATCTGAGCCCTGGACACAGTCCGTGACTGTACCCCAAAAGGACCTCACCAGTATGGCTGATGGCACTCACCTCACCCCGAGAGCTGAGGGGAGGGAGAGGACAACGATGCAAACCCATTTCCTAATCTGGAAAGTGTAAAGGCAATACTGCCCATGCACACAATGAGTGTACAAAGAAAAAGGCGGCACAACTGCAGTGTTGTTGGTGCCAAATATTCCTAGTTCGATTGCACCTGAAGTCCCTCCCCAGGCCTGGGAGAGGGGAGGCAGCTGCAGCCTGGCTGGTTGAGTGGAAAGAAGGAAAAAAACTGCTGCTTTGGGCAAATAAAGCAGGGGGAGGCTGGATTCATGCTTGGGTGGGTCAGCGTGGTGCTCTCAGGCAGCGTGCTTTGGAAATACCAGCCCCCTCCACAGCCACCCCGCTGGCGCTGGCAGCCCCCTGCATGGCCAGGGGTCAGCTGCTGTCACTGGCTGGATGCTCGGGGGTCCACGGACTGCCAGAAAGGGTGCTGGGGTAATCTTTTGCTAAGAGGGGATGCTGGATAACATTTTCTGAAGTGTCTTCAGGATTTAAGGGCCCAGCTCTGCAAAGGAATGGAAATTGCAGGAATTAGGTACCTAAATAAGAGTAAGGCACTTGAAAGCCACTCTGGATCAGGCTTTTAATTTACTCTTTAACCATACAGTAAGAAAGCCTCTTGAAAGATAAGGGCTGTATTATAGGCACACAGTAGATGTTCCTCTAACCTGGTCCCCCGTTTCCATCAGGGCTGATGCCAGGTGCCTGGGGAAGAGATTACAAATGTGGCTGGCGTGTGCAATGCTTCCTTGCTCTCCTGATCCCCAGACATTCATGGAGTGGGGTTTTCTGAGCAAGAGAGGTGCTGCCTTTTTGCTTAAGAGCTCTCCACAGGCTTTTTTCTTCTGTCTTTCAACTCTCACACCTCCCATGCGAAGTGGGAGCACCCGCTCCCCATGCAGCGAGGAGCTCCCCTTAAGGATGCTCCACAGAACAAACATCTCCTCCAGTTTCCTTTGAACCTGGCGCCTGCTAACTTCATTTCACCGAGATCTCAGCTGGTATATGACAAGAAGCAGCAAACAGCCATCCATTTTCTCCCTGCTGTTCAGAGGTCTCTGCTTCCAGGAACCACACCTTCCACCACAAGAAAGGATGGTCCCAATGACAGGGAACGAAACCAGTTCACACCCCTTCTCATGGACGGCTTTGGACGTGGTTTTCTTTTCCATTCATGACCAAAACAAAGAAATGCAGGAAGAAAATCTTGTCCTGCCACATTCGCTGGCTCACTGCATTTCACAAGTGACCTTGGAGCTCCCCACTGTGCTGAGAGCATCTCCGAGGCCCAACACTGCTTCCAGAGGTGGGGAAACTGAGCCGCCGGGCAATTACTTAGATTTCTTCTGATCACCTAGTAGCTCCATGTGAGAAGGTAAAAAAAGGCTCCCAAAGCCTGGTCATTGCCTTTGGAGGTCAGTCCAGCCAACAATGCTGGAGCATTCATGTTCTACTTTTCCTTGGGTGGATTTATCCTCGCCTCTACTGCTTATTCTCATTACTAGATTTTAGCATCCAAAATAGCAAGAGCAGGTAAACTGAGGCACGAGAGGGGCTCCTACAGCCTAACCAAAATCGCACAGAAAGGTGGTAACACAGATGTAGCTACACCCACACCTGGACCCTTCACCCTCTGGCCTGGCTGGGTACTTGGGGAAGTGGGATGGCAGCGGTTGGGTGGAGGGGCCACAGTGTGCCCATGGCCCCACGGCTCCCCGAGGGGCCGCGCGGAACCCGGGGAGCCTGGCAGCAGAGGCAGGGATGCAGAGGCAGGGACATGAGCATGGGCTCACCAGCCCCAGCCAGGCAGCTGATTAAAATGCAGTCCGGCCACCCCGGGCCTGTCCCCACCGTCTCCCGGCTTTAAATAATAGCTTAATTATCTCATTTACATTTGGCTCCTTTCAGGGAGGCACTGCAGTTGATTAACATTTTCCCTCCCGGTGTCTCGCTCTGCGTCCCCGTTGCATCCCACCCTTCCCACGCTGCCGGTCCCACTCCTGCAGGCACGGGTCCCTGGTTCCTCTCGCGGTTGCCCACTGCAGCTGCCTCCAGCCCCACTCCTCTCACCGGGTCTGGGCTCTCCAGGGCTCTGGAGATGCGGAGACCCAGCTTGCAGACGGCCACAACAGACACAGATGCCGGAGGATGGGAATGGATGCCCTGGCTGGACCGCTGCATGTCGAAGGCTCTCCTCGCCTTCTCCCCACCGCTCACCAGTGCTCGTCGGTGTCCTGCCATTGCTTTGCTGCCGGAGCTGCCCCTGATCTCTCCCTGCGTTCCCATTTCCACCCCTCGCTGGGCAGCTTTTAACTTCCTTTTTTATCTTCTCTTTTTAAATCTCCTTTGAAAGCTCCAGCCAAACACTGAATTCCTTTGAAGAAGAAGAAAACGTCTCTGTGGGTTGCCCTTTCTCACCGGCTGGAGCTGCGGGAGATCCCAGTGCCCAGCCTGGAGAGGGGAGCTGCTGCCCAGTGGCTCCGCCAGCCCCTGCCACATCCCCAAGGGTGTTTCTGGAGAAGACCAGGACTGGAGGCATCACCAGCCCTCATCTCCCAGACCCTCCAAGCCCCCTATCCAGTTTCCCAGAAAACCCAGGTTGTGCTCCTGTATCACTTGGGGTCTTTGGGACAATTTGCCAAGCTGAAGGGCAGATTTTGCAGCAAATTTTTGTGTAATTAGCTCCCCAGGCACCCAAAGCAGGGAAGTGGCCAGAAGGACGTGTGTGACACTGGACTGCCGGCTCCCCCCACCAACTAGTCACACCGCATGCCGAGCTGGGACAGGACCTCACGGGCAGGGGACAGGGAGGTGATGCCACCAGAGCCCCATACCACCAGCACTGGCCTGGCACAGCCAGCCTGGGGGAGATGAAGGTCCTCAAGGCTCCTCAGTAGACTTGCTTATTGCTGCACGAGCCCAAGCCCTGGCAGCCCCTTTCCCCCGCCTGCTCCGTCCCCTCGTCCCCCTTCCCCGACTCAGTGCAGCCCCCGAGGCTCCGTCCCTCCCTGGGCTTGGCACAGGCGGCCGAGCCACGGCACAGCGCTGCAGGCCCTGCTGCTGAATTACAATCTCCTGCGTGAGTGGCAGGCATTTCCAGATAGTCCTATTGATTTTGCGTAGCCTCCAAAACCCCCGTTCCTGCCGCTAATTTAGCTGGGATGGCCGCGTCGTCCCTTCTCCCGACGAAGTGTGCAGCGAAACCCTTTGATCCGCTCCCTCTCGCTCCCTTCAAACAGCCCCCCATTGCCAGGAGAGTTTGTGCTTCAGTGCAGAGGTGCTCTTTTTGGAACATATATTTTTAATGGGTATTTCAGACGTGGCGCAGGCATGAGGGAGTAATTCTCCTGTGCCCTGGTATTTACATATTTTCCAGCATGCACGGCACAGGCAGGGGAAGGTTTCACAGAGGGAGCACAGCAAACAGGAAGGAAAGAGCTTTGTGCTTTGTATCGCCAGGGCCCAATTACAGCCTGAAAGGCAGGGAGCCCATCCGGGTATTGCCCTCTCCAGCCAGTCCAAGCTGCAATTATAGTCCTCGCCAGACTCGGCAGGATCTGGGAAAAAAAAATCTCGAGAGCTTCAGAAATGATCACTAGCTCACTCTTCGGGGCGCAGGGATTTTAGGGCACCATCTGCTCACTCTTCTCTGCCAACACATATCCTAAAAACTACTGAGTTTTACCTGGCTTCTGAAAGAAAATAAGGGCTAGGGAGAGCCCAAACACTGACCACTGTGCTGGCAGTGAGGGCCAGGAGACTGGGGAGATGATGCTGCAGGGAGGGGGCTTCAGGGATGCGGCTGGTGATACTGCCAGGGAGGGCTTAGGGTATGCCGAGGACGTGGGAGGAGATCCTGCACAGCGAAGGCGATGGGAGGTGCACAGGGGAGCTGGGACGAAGTTCCCCCCTCCCGCTGCCAGGGCTGACAAGATGGATCTTCCCACAGATGCGCATGACTCCCAGACCTGCGGCATGCCCAGGCGTTGCTCTGCCAGTGGTGCAACCCCAGGAGCTGGCGGGAGCCCTCTGACAGCACCCGTGTCACCTGGAGGGACAGCACACCGCCAGGTACCCCCTGGGGTACGTCACACCACAATTCAGGTCACTTCTGAGGCCACTCTGCAGCTACTGCAAGCCATTTGGGCCACTTAACACCCCCCACCCCCCCCAAGCTATTTGCCCCAGCAGCCCTGCCTCTCCTGCAGGCTTGGTTGCCCTCAAGGTGGTTGACACTGTGGGGACAAGGGTGCGTTGAAGCAGAGGACGGTGGCATTGCTGCTTGAGGACCCGTGCTGGGGACCAGAGGCGGCAGAGTGGTGGGTCTCCAGGGGAGCCTGTCTCCACAATCAGTCCTGCATGCTGCTGCTCCCAGCTGCATGTCATTGACCAAAGATCCTCTGCCAGTGACAGCGTCTTCCGATTTTGCAGGGCAGTTTCTAGGCAATGCACTGAAAAAAGTGAGCTGCAGAGATAGTAGGAAGAGAGAAAAAGAGCTATATGGGAATGTTGTGTATCGTGCTAAACCCAGCAGGCTCTATTTTTGAGCCATACCAACAAATACTTAAGTGGTGCAAGTTTCTCAGCTGAAGCAAGCTCTTGAGTGAGCCAGACTTGACCTTCAGGCACTGCTAGGACTAAGTAACACGCAAAGGTAGGGTTTGTCCCACTAAACTTAATGCACCGAGTACCACCACACTGCTGTCAAGGCATATGAGTTCTGTTTTCTTTGAAGCTCTTCCAGCCTCAAAGTCCTGCCTGGCAATTATACACATTTTCAGGTCTAAATTTGTTGGCCTGTCTCTAGGCATATGCTGTACGATATGATATGGAGCATTTGGGCATAGATTTCCGTGCAGCAGCACCGTCTGCTTCCGAGCACTCACGCTGTGGCACTCTCTGCTCCTTCTGCACTGTAAAACCTACGGATTAGCATTTCGATGTAGAGGAGACTGCTCTGCATCTCCGTATGGGCAGGGAAGAGGTAAGCCTTAATCCAGAGTTACCACTGCTGGAGCGGAGAGGGGATGACACGTGGGGGCAGAGTGCAGGAGAGGGTTCATAGTCCCATCACTCTAGCTGGGTGCTGGTCACCCACCTCTCCCATGCTTTTTCCCGTAACGTTGACCATACGCGTCCAAACATCACTAAGGAGCACCTGCAGTCAGCAAATGGGATGTGGCAAGCATTACGGGGTGCATTTAACTCAGCCCCGTGCCTTGCTTTCCAAGGCACTCTTTGCCTACCAGAACTGTCCACATGACGAACCACCCAGGACAGTGTTTACTGCTGCCCTCCCCAGCCTTGTTCAGGGTCTGTGGGCACAAGAATCATTCACAGCAACAGTGGAACAGGCGAGACGCTGACTCTGGTTCCCATCAGTAGGGTCCAGTGTTAACAATCAAGTTGTTACCATGGCAAAGGGGATCTGTCCCAGGAAAAGCACCCTGCAGACAAGGTCTGCACATCCAGCCGCGGCGGTGTGCTGACTGCAGCTCCCAGCACGCCCCAGAGGCAGGGTGCTGCTCTGACATCTCCCGCCTTTCCCTCAGCGCAGGCAGGCTGACGAGCTGGCTCTCTGCAGGAGCCCCTCCGTGCTGGTGGGTTGCAGCAGGGGACAAGGCCAGATTTCCCCCTTTGGGGTGCCCACCGAGGGCCTGACCAGGGTGAGCCATCTGGGCTGATGCAGGGGATAAACACCCCCGGATACATCCCAAAAGGCTTTAAGTAGCGGACAGAGATTTGGCAGGCCGAGTCCTGTCAAGCCAACCTACGATTTGGCCTGGAAAGGGCCCCAGATGTTCCCACTCGGCAGCCAGGAACCGAGCGCGGTTCTGGGTCGTGAGCAGGGCCAAAGCGTGTCCTGGCCGAAGCCCTGCAGCTCTCGCCAGCCAGCAGACCACCCCGTCTGACCCGTACGCCGTGCCCAGCCCTGGGGGCTGCCCGGGCTCTGGGGCAGCGCAGGACTCGTGGCAGCGGCAGGTTGCTGAGCGAGGAAGGCAGGGATGCTGGAGCTGCCGGCACAGAGATCCTCTCCAGCACGGGGTGCCATCCCCGGAGCAGGGAGGTGGCGAGGGCCAGTTTGGGGGACAGACTGGAGATGTCCCTTTCTGTGCCCATCTCCTCTCTGGAGAGCTCTCGTTGCTGCAGGGGTAAGAGGAAGGGCGTTCAGTGCCGTGGCTCCTGCCTGGGGATGCTCCCAGCAGCTGCCAGCTCTGCAGCGAGGCAGAGGTGACCGAGCCTGAACACCCCTGCATTTCAGCACAAGCGTGGCACCTAGTCAGTGCCACTGATTCCATCCCACCACCCGGCCACGGGCAGCTTTGCCTCCCTGTGCAGGAGGGAGACACTCGCTGAGCGTGGTGTCCAGCCTGAGGTCTCCACCTCTTTGTAAGCTGCCCTCAGAGCAACATGTAGGATGGGGGCACAGGAGGGGCTGGGTCTAGCTGGTTCACTGTTGTGCTCTCGTCCTGCTGGTTTGGCCCTGCTGGAGCCATGATTGGTGGTGATGGCTTGTCCATCCCTTCTGATGAGGTCTCAGAGCGCAGGAGACCCTACAGTCCTCAGGCCAGAGGAAACCAGAGGGTGGATCAGAGCCATTTCTGTGACCCTCCCAGGATCTCAGCACTGAGAGCCTTCACCCCTGTTTAGGGGCTAAAGGGGGTCCCCAACCACACAGTATGAAATGTCACAGGTCTCCATATCAGGACTTCTCCAAGTCCCGTGTACCAGGAAACTTCAGCTGAGTGAAGTCCTGCACCAGGTTGCTATACCACTGAAACCCTTTCCAAGCCCCAAACACCATGAGTGGCATCAAATCTGCTGGATCACCCCACCAGCCTGCACTCGGAGACACATGAGGATGAAATCCCCTCTTGAGCCCATCATGCTGACAACCCCCTGGTCCCCACCTCCCCTGCACACCACTGCCCCTAAAAAGCGAGAGCCACGTGCCTTGCTCCCAGCTGCTGGAGAACAGCCAGGAACCACTTCCAGACTGCGTCACCATATTCACGGCTTCTCTTGGGCTATATATAGTTGTGTGACTGCAGGTTTTTCTGGACATCGAGTTGCTAAAGAACTAGCATTCCCCAGCCAAAGCAGCACACATCCCAAAGGGGAGCTGAGCTGGAATGGGGGAGGTGGGCGAGCTGGAGGAATCCTGATCGTCCCCAAGGTGAGGTTTGCCTCACTGACAGGTATCTGCCCTGTAAACGACCAGCACACTGGGATTTTAGACCTCTCTGTCTCCTCAGTGGTGAAGTGCATGTAGAGCTGGGGAGTTTCTGTAGTGCCAACTTCGTTTTGATGTAGCCTGCAGATCTGGAAAGGATGTGAACCTCAGTGCAAAAAGCTGCCTTGCAAAGAGGTCACAAAACAGAGAGGGAGAAACCGCTGCTGTATTGCGCATCACATCCCCGGCCTTTCCAGCCGCTGTGGTCCGCAGGTTTTTTATGAGTCTGAGCTCAGAGGCACTGACTCAACCACTGCAACATCCCTCTCTTCCCCTGGAGGCCCTGAACGCTCCAGACTGGCCTGCAGCACAGCAGGGGATGGCATGATTGCATCTCTGTGCATCCCACTGGGTCTGTTTGGCTCAGGCACAGCCGGTCGGCTGCCAGACCTTGTGAGTCTCCTTCTGCTTCACTCTGACACCTGGGAAGATCCTGGGATGGGACACACGCCCAGGAGATGCCATGGGTGGGGTGTATAGGCTCTATCCAATGTACTAGCTCAGAAGAGGGCTAATCTCAGACATTTGTGGGAAGGTAGAAGAGATCTTGTGAATCTCCTTTTTCCTGGAAGAGTTATGAGCACTTTCTCTCCAGGCACTGCTTTATCTGTAAGCACTTAGTTTAACCCCTGCTACCCTAGACCATACTTAGGTGACCCAGTGCCAGCAAGGAATCCCAAAGCAACACACAATCATACGGCCCATTGCTCTTCAGGCCATAGCGTCCTGGTGCACCAGCTTCTGCAGAAGCCACTGGTTGAGTCCACCCTCTACCTGACCTCTTCTTCACACTGCTGTGTGTTTACTGTGCCTGTGATTGCACCAACTGCTTCCTACGGCCATGCTGTGAACAGCTCGGTAAAATCATATGGACTAAAAAGCAACTCCGAAAAGCACAAGTACAGAAGAAGCCAGTGCGTGGTGATCCATGGCCTTAGACATGGCACAGCCACCTACTTCCATCTTTCAGGAACTCAAATAGCTGCTTGTTGGAGTTAATCATCTGAGGAGGTGGAGCAGTCCTGGAGTGTTGCCCTTCCTATAAGCTCACCCGTGTTGACCTCATCATAGTGTCGCAGACTACTTCAGGTTGGAGGGGACCTCAGGAGGTCTCTAGTCCAACCTTCTGCTCAAAGCAAGGTCAGCTGTAAGATCACATTGTCCAGTGGGGGCTTGAAAACCTCAGAGGATGGAGATTGTACAGCTTCTCTGGGCAACCTGCTGATGCTTGACTGCCTTCACGGAGAAAAAAGTGTGTCTTTATCACTAGTCTGAACTTCTCTTAATTCAGCTTATACCCACTGTCTCTCTTCCTCTCACCATACGCTGCTCTGAAGAGTCTGGCTCTGTCTGCTTGAAAACCTCCTCATAGGTTTCTGGAAGGCTTCTATTAGGTCCCCCTGAGTCCTTCCCTTCTCAAGGATAAATCTCCCGCTACTGCTGTTGTTTTCGCCATCCTTTCCACCTGAGAGGAGGCAATAGTCTTCTCCAGCTGCCCTGAGTTCTTGTGACCCTCTTCACCCCAATCCCACTAAACATGAAGGCAGATGAGGAGAGCACATCCCATCATACTCTGGACTGCTCTAAGAATCGGGAACAATAAATCAGCTGAATTAGCTCAGTCCAAGATGTTCCTATCCCTCTGCCGACAAATTATATCACAGGGCTATGAATACTGCTAGCCTCGAACACCTCTGAAGGAAAAAAAGCCACTTTCTGTAAGAGCTCAACTTTCTCTATGGAAGCAGAGATATTTAGTAGGTAAAACAACGGAAAAGGAGGCTGGACAAGTCCCTTAATCCTACCATGCCTTCATTTTCCATGCTGCTCCTGCAGGAACCAGTGGCTGAATGCACTAAGCATCTGCACAGAAATGCATGTGCTACCTCCCCTCCTGGCTGCATTATCTGTCCCATGCTCTGTTTTCACAGTCCCTCAGCATAAGCCAAACCCAAAATTCAGTCCTAACATAGGTAAGCCTCTTCAGAAGGTGAGCCATATTTTTTTTCCAGGTTGAAGACAGAATTAAGAAGGGTTGGGGACACTGGGAGTTAGCTACATTGATCAGAAGTGTATCACCATCATCAACCACCAGTCCCTCTGCCTACAACAGTATCCCTACAACATCTTCTCAACAAGCGTTGACCAAGGCCAACTCTGGTTCACAGAAAAAGCAGTACTAGACGTGACAGCTATGGACAGGTAGGTAGGAGACTGTAAGTGAGCAGGGATGTAGGTGTGATGGAAACAGGTGGTTGAGAGCAGTGTGGAGAACAGGCCACCGCCTGTGAGGAGGAACAGGAGATAACCAGAGTTGACTGGGCAAGAGCTGACCACGAGCTTTGGATCTGCTGGAAAGGACCAAATTCCATGACAGAAGGCCATTTGTGAGCCAGCATGAAGGTGAGAGAAAGCCAGGAAGTCTTTGGAAGTCACCAGCAAGACTTAAAGAGGGTCAGGAGATCATAGGTCTCATCTCGAGCTACTCATTAGCCACAAGGACTCTGGCCTTTCAACCAGACTAATTACTGATTGCTCAAAGGATAACACTTCCCACAGCTGCTAAACTTGCTGACGCTGGGCCCTGGATGTCTTCTATTCTGGGAAGGGGGAGTGGAGTCTCCTAGTGTGAACTTGTGGAGCTGGGCAAAGCCACACTGGAGCAGAGATAAAGTCAAGGACAGCTGCAGCTGCTTGGCAATTGTTCAAAATGAGCCACGAGTCAGTGACTTGGCTATTCTGGGATGAGCTGAGGAGCCAGTGCTGGGGAGAGCAAATTCATAGCCTGCTAGCACATAAATGGACTGCAGCAAGCCTGAATTTGAGCAACGCCCAGCACAGAGGCAGAGCAGATACACATTTGTTGGAGAGCTGATTGGAGACCTACAAAGCCCTGTCGCTGGTCACCAGCGAGGAGCCATGGCTGCAGATCTGACATGGGATTTATCTACCAGACTTCACGGGTCTGCCACAGGGGAGAGCCACATAGGCTTTCCAAAAGTCACAGAGAGAAATAGGTGCTTCAAGGACTTTCCAACCCTCCAAGTCACCTGAAGTTGGATCAAAGCCTTAGCCTAGGGCTGGTGTACCCGACCTCAACTGCTCCTGAAGCCTGTAGTAAACCTGGTGGAGGTTTCCCAAGTAGGAGTTTATTGGGGATGCGGTGTTTCACTGCATGAAGCCTGTGATATTCCCTGAATCTGAAACCAGAGACCAGAGAAATCGTCTCAGATCTTTGCCTAAACCTGGAACCTGAATGCTTTATGTGCTGCGTTTCCCAGCTTTTGGGGGGGAGCACTAGGACTGGATGCTCTGATGTGCCTCAGCAAAGGCCTGTTCCCTGCCTCCAGTATTCCCATTCTGACCTGGGACAGCATGGCTGGGATGGACCTGACCCCACCACTCAAGACCAGTGCAGCTGACCTCCAGAGCTGCAAGACTCAGCTAGACAATTAAGCTCTTTGCAAGCTCACCCAAAGGACACCCGGCCTTTCGAGGTCACTCACTGCATATGTTGGAAAGCAGATATGATCTCATTAGGGAAATATTTATGATCAATATTGTCCACTCCCTGGCAATGAATAGCATCACTTGGAGCAAGGAGCTCTCCAGGGATGGTTAGAAAGGATGAGGGTTGACAGAACAGCCTAGGTTGAGCACGAACCACTGCTCACCTGGCTTGAAAACATCTACATTTATTCTAAATATTTTTTTCACAATTCACCAGGAGATTAATTAGCTGCTTGGAAACCCCAGACATTAATTATTGATTATGCAAAAGATTTTGTTCATCACAGTTTCTGAGCCTGTCAGTGCTGGGGGACTGGATGGCTGAGGACATCAGGATGGAGGGGAAGTCTGGATAAGCCCCGGAGAGTGGATTTGCCACCCATGTCCCATGGTGGGCCTCGCTGCGAGGTAGCACGGCTCAAAAAAAAAGGAGCCAAGCGTGGCAGCGAGAACCCAGCTCAAACAACGCTTGCCTTGAGGGGACAGGGAACTGAGGCAGAGGACGACGTGACCCGTCCAAGCGACAGATCCAGGACCCCCTGCATCCTGGGCTGCCCAGGCTGACGGATGGGGCTGCCTCCAGGGTGTGCAGCAAGGAGATAATTCACCATCGCCTGCCCCTCGCAGCGACACGCTGGCTCCGCCGCAGCGCCCGATGCGCACCGGGTGGAGAAGGGTGCCGGCGGGCTCCCCCGCGCCCCGGCTGCCCGGGCAGCACGGCGGCAGGCAGAGCAAGCCGGCAGCCGCGGCGAGAGCCACGGGTGGCAGTGATAAACCTCCTGCAACGCCCGGCAATTAATCTTGCGAAGCCGTGAGTCAGAGTCACCCGGAGCTTCCTCCCCTCACCCGGAACGAGCCGCTGCCATCTCCAGAAGCTCTCGGCTTGAGGGACCTGCAAAGGCCACCGGGCTCAGGGAGAGGGGTTCTTTTCGTGCTGTTGTGCCACCAATTGAGAGCCCTGCCCGCGGAGAGGGGCCGGTTCCCCTCCAGATCCCTCTGCCGCACCTAAGGGAAACGAGACCCACTGGTATCCACATGCACCGGCGTATCTTAGCAGAGGAGCGGGGTGCTTTAGTCCTGGCTTCTTTGGCCATCAGGAAAGTGAGAGCAAGATGCCATCCTCATGATAAAGCTTCATATAAAGAGGTGTCAAAAGCCAGAGGGTTGGAGGAGGCGGGGAGGACTGTAGGCATTTAAGTAAAGACCCCGGGAAGGAGTGGGTGGGCTGGGTGTTTAACTCAAGCCAGGAAAATGCCCCCTCGCATTTACCCCTGTGCTTCCTGCAAACCTGCGGTGCTCCCCAAGTTTGCCAAGCTTTTCCGGGGAAAAGCCTCTTCCCGCCTTGCCCTAGGCATGAATGCAGTTTGCAGTTTTAACAGCAGATGTCTCTCCTATTATGATTTATAAAAATGCTTAAAATAAATAATGCAAACATATTTACAGGAATGAATTCCTGCTCCCGAGCGCGTTTGTCACTCGGAAGCTCCCGAGCAGGAGCAACTCGCTGCCTGAGTGCCTCCCGCACAGCCTCCCGCTGCCCCCACGCTGCTCCCCCTCCCGCCGGCACCGCGGCGGCTGCCAGGAGCCCAGGGCAGGGTGGCCAAATCCCAAATCCCCCGCCCCCCAAGCCCCAGGTCTGGGCCCACACCAGCGTTTCAATACGAACGTTGTATAATCAACGTGTTAAATATTTAAAATGGTCGTGCAGGAGAGCTGCCCGGCAGTGCCTGATTTCACACATCCTGACAATTTCACGGACCTCTGGGCTTACGTTTCTTGGCAAATAATGAAAGGCTGTTGGAGCCCCCTTCCTCGAAGGGCACGTTGGGGAGGTTTGCCCTGGCCGCAACTCCTTCAAACGCGATGCGACTTCTGCAGCGCCTCTCCCACCTCCGCGCCCAGCCATGTCCAATGCTTTTAAGCGTGACCTTCGCGCGGGGCGGATGCAGCCGTCACGCCGCTGAGGTGACTCAAAGGCAAAGCGGGGGGCCGGAGAGGGGGGGGACAGCCAGGGGCAGCTGCTAGCAGAGCCACTGCTTCCAGCGGAGCAACTTTTGCATCGCCGCTCCCGCAGCCCCGCTCCTGCCGGCGTGCAGGCACACAAAAGAGCCAGGCATACCTGCCTGCGCGGCGGTGATGCGAGTGGCCCAATTACAGCTCCGCACCCAGCCTGGCCGTTTCCATAGCTTCACAGCGCAGCGCTTTCCTCTCCCGAGGCCATCGGAGCAGGACCTGGCATCTTATCAGCGATCATCCTGCAACGCGGCTCTCCTCCGGGCCCTGCCTGCCGACGGCCGGTCTTGCTAGCAACCCAGGATAATATCTTTTCCCACCAGAGCCGTGTGATGATTTTTTCCCGCTATAATTTTGTCTTGCTTCCAAAACCCCTTGCATAACCGGTGCCGAGGAAGCAGAGCACAAGGCAGGGTAGCTACGAGAGCTCCCTGGGGCAGGGGATGGGGCAAGAGGCTGCCCCAGCCTGGAGGACACCCCGAGTATCTCTGATGCTCTGGTCCCGCCTAAAGAAGAGCAAGAGGAGCCATCCGAAAGGACTAATGGGTCTCTGGGGCCAAACCCCACCTCGGGGAGGGGAGGCAGTCCTGCAGCCCGCAAAGCTGAGCCAGGAGGACAGGGAGAGGGAGGGCAGGAGCTTCCCCCCAGCGGGCCAGGTCCTGCCGGGGTGAGAGCCCCGGAGAGCTCAGAACAACACACTGCCAAAACAGGCACAGAAGCTAGGCTGAAAAGCCTGCTCCAGAAGGACATGGGATGTTTGTGGTCTCCTGAGGTGGTGGTTTGCTCAGGGTCCTGCCTGCTCACGGGCTGCCTCAGCAGGGAGTAGGAGAACTGGGTGTACAAAGGCATGGGGTGTCTTTGCTGGGACCTGTGCCACGGTGGAGATGCAGGTTCCAGGTGGGAAAAGCAGGGGTATCGTGAACTGCATATCCTAACACGATCCCGGTGAGGGTCCTACACCCTTCCCTGCCTCATCCAGAGCAACAGCCAGTGCTGCAAGTCAGTAACTGACCTTGCGTCTATTTCTCAGCTCCAGAACTGGATCTGCGGGCAAAGCCAGCAGGGTGAACTACCTGACACAAGCAAGTCGAGTCCCCATCCTGGCCAGAGGACCGTGGCTGCACTGCCAGCCATCCCACCAAGCTTTGCCTAGCGGGTGGTAGCAGCACACAAAATAAAGGTTGCTCAGCACTCTGCATCCTCTGATTGATGATGTAGGAAGAGCAGGTCCTGTCACGGAGCCATCCGCAGCTTCCCAACTAGATGGCCAGGCTGGAATTGTTCACACTAATAGTTTATCCACCAAAGTCTCTCATTTCAGAGAGACTATAATTAATTGTGAATTTGGGCTCCATTTGAAAGGACAAGGAGCATCTGTTATCTTGCAATAAACAGTGTTTCTTTCTGACTTACATGTTTTTAGAGGAACTTTGCAACTTTTGACAAGTAATTTATCTAGAAATGTAGTTAATACCAGTAGTCGATAAAACCAGGTGCCTCCTCCTGTCCAAGGAACACTTTTTTCTTTCAGAAAGAATACTTAGAACAGTTCCTTTTGGGTTGACCCAAAGTAATTTCTTTCCCCTGGGTTTTGGATTTAACAGCCAAAACAGTACAACCCCATTTACTCTTACAGCCCAGGTACACTTTTTGCCACACATCAGCTGCCTGCTTGAAATTTTCCATGCTTTGTGGCTAAGTCAGACTACATTTTTCCCTCCAAAATTTAAACAAAAACTCATTTCTGAGAATACATTTTGCCATCAAGCAGGACCACGAAGCTTTCCCACTGCCTCACCTGAAATCAGGAATGAGACAGCTGTGCTGGGCTCAGATGGGGCTGCTCCATTTCCCGAGGAGCTGCACACACATTTGTGTGAGTTATCAGCCCCTGGATATGGCTGTTTGCAGATTAGTTTGCAGACTGCCAGTGCCACAGAATATGCTCAACCTCCGGAAAACCGGGCTCCTCCAGCAGAGCAGGCTGCAGGAAGCAGAGGGCGGCCGAGGGGCCAGCCATGCCGGGGCTGCCGAAGATCCGAGCATCATCGTGCCCGGCAGCCGATGCCTAGGGAAGGCACACAGGCAGGGCAAGTAGGTATGAGATGCTTCCCAGCCCTGGTGATGCGTGGCTCAAGGACTTTGCAAGATGGAGTTGGGATGTCTGTTTTCTTGCTTCCTTTTTTTGCCCTAATCTCTCTATGCCAGGTTTGAAAGCCGTACATGCAGGACAGGTCGATGTCGAGTGCTAACTCACCTGCTTCACACCTAGACACTGAAACACCCTCCCGGCTCCCTCCTTGGGGCAAATGGAGGTGATGACGGCCCTACCTACACGGATGCTGCAGAGAGGACAGCTTCCTCCAGGACCTGCTGCCATGAGGAGGATTTCGTTTCCCAGCAGAGCTCAACAAGCAGGTGGAGGAGGTGGCAGCTGCTACCCGGCGAAGGCAAGCAATGGCTCACTGGGACCAAGCGAGTCCGCAGGACCCTGCTGGAGGAACAGGACAAGGCTGACAAACTTAGAGTGTTCATGACCTTACACAGCCATGTTTGCGATGGGAGAGATGGCCACAGCATTTTCTGGGCTATGTCCCCAAATTGTCCCGTGCGCCTTGGGCCGGAGCCTGCCCAGGAGCACCGGGGCGCAGGCAGGGCTTGCAGGCTCTGCCGGGAGACGTGCCAGCCCTGCGCCTGCCCTTCAGGAGGGCTTCAGAGGGCAAGCCTCAGGGCAGGTCTCCAGCTCCCTGCGGCTGCTGCTTGGGCTTGCAACCGCCTCGTGCTAGGCAGCAAAGGCATGTCCACCCTTGCCTGAGCCGGCAGCGCTTGCCTAGCCAAGCCAGGACAGGCTGTGACCCGATTCCTCTTTAGTGGGAGGAACAAAAAGTCTCCCAGGCAGCAAACGCAGCATCCCAGGTTGTGCTGGGTGTCAGCTCAGCTCTGCTCGGCTCAGACACGACTCAGGACAACTGGCAAACTCCGAGACAGCCAGAGCAGCAGAGAGATGGCAAGTGAGGTCCGTTTCCCTCTTTACCCTGCCCTTCTGGAGCATCGCCACCTCCAAAGAAGAGAAAAGATGCCAAAAAAATGCGACTGGAATATGAATATGATGTCCAGGCTGCAGCAGCGGCTGTAACTCAGCTTGAACTCTCCAGCCACAAAAGGTCCGTCCCGTGCTGCAGGCAGCAGGGATGACGGCCGGCCCTGGCTGACAAACCTTCCCTCCAGACCCAGCCCTCCACCACCAGCCCACTGGTGAGCTCCTGCTGGTTGCTGCCTGCGCCCGCCGCCCTGCCCGCAGAGCTCTCCCGCAGCGGCCGAGGCCCTTGGCTTCCCCGTGGCGCAGCAGAGGCTGCTGGCAGATGCCGAAGGAGAGGGAGTAGCCCGCGCGCGGTCGTGCCTGGGAACGGTCCAGACCGTTGGGCTTGGTTTGGTCTCGCATCCATAATGAGACGCAGGGGACGAAGCAGCCACACACGTCACAACTGAGAGCGGAGTCAGGGGTGCGGACATGAGGAATCCGTTGGCTCCGAGGACGAGGGGCTGCACCCACAGGCGCTGGCCACTGCCCCAGCGGGGCAGCATGGGGGTGCCAGGGCTGCGCAGCCCTGCCCAGGGGGCTGTATCCGGGGGGTCCCCACCTGCTTCCAGCACTTTGGCTCTGAACAGGGCCAGAAGTCCCAGGAAAGGCTGAGGCAAGGCTGCCATGTACCATGTCCAGCAGAGAAGGACCGCCTTGCCCTCCTCACCCTTGGCTCCCTTTGCATGGGCATTACCACCCTGCACTTACTCAGCCCAGGCACTGGAGAGCCGAGATGAAGAGTTTCCTCTGGTCTTCCAACCTCAACACACCAGAGCAGTGATTTGGGATGAGGCAGAAGAGCCCCATCAGGCCTACGGCATCCACAGAGCAAGACCAAAGTCCCCAGGATGCAGCATCCATGTGCAGCACCCATGTGTGAACCAGACCTTGCTTGTATGGGCCGTACCTAGTCCAGTCACATTTTTGGGGGATCTTTCCCCTGTTTGGAGGTGGCTGGCCCGGGACTTGTCCACAGCTAGAAGGATGCTCCATGGTGCTGCGGGCAGCAGGTGCTTTGCCTGGGTCTGGATGGTGCCTGTTCTTGGGCTGGGAGAGTGGACTGAGCAGGGCTTTGCTCTCCAGCCTGGGCAGTCCAGCAGCTGCAAGGGAAAAGGGGAAAAGGAGAAAACTCAGTATAAAGAGAGGCTGCTGTGGATCTGCCCAGCCAGGGCTGTGGCAGCACCAGGATCCATGTTAAGAACTGGCTTCCCCAAGTTTAGGAGGCTGAGAGATGTGTGGAATAAATTACTTGTGACACTGACTCCCACACTTCCAGACTCACGCGGGATTTAGCCACCAGACTCCCAGTTAAGTCAGCGCCAGTTATTAAGGTCAGGAGAAGTCGTGTAGCTAAATCCTATCTGGGGGCTGCGGCACGGCAGGGCTGTGCCAGCCCGTGGAGGCATCCCGGCACTCCTGGGGGACATGCCCCCCGGCACCGCTCCCCAGCACCCAGAGCAGCCTGGGAGCTGCTCCCATTGCAGGCTGGAAATCAAATAAATAAATTATGCATTGCATCCAGCTCCTTCAGGGGGCTACTCTGCAAAATGGAGAGGAGAGGAGAGGAGAGGCGAGGAGAGGAGAGGAGAGGAGAGGAGAGGAGAGGCGCGGAGAGGAGAGGCGAGGAG
>JAVJGG010000043.1:700287-715601 GCA_035590195.1 Aviceda cuculoides
CCTTCCACAGGGTGCCCCATCCCTCCCCCCCCATGGAGGGTCCCCCCACACGCGTCCCATCCCTCTGTCCCCCCTGTGGGGTGCAGCTGGCAGCGGGGCACAGAAGCCAGGGTCACCCCCGGGTCCCCGAGGTACAGAGGGGGGGGACCCCTGGGGTGCAGAGCCCCCCCCATGCCACCGCCACACCTGGATCCACAGGGATCATCACACTGGTCCGGGGGTGGGGAACCCCAGCGAGGGAGCCCCTGAGCCCCCAGCCTGCCCCTCGCCACCGGCAGGGACCTCGCCGGTCCCCGAGGTGGAACATCGGCTGAAATCCCCCTGAATAAACAGCAAATAATCGATGGTACCGATAAGTCACCCGGAGGGAGGGGACAAATCCCCCCCCCCGAGGTTTGGCCCCAGCAGGGGGGCAGGGGGAACGCCTGGCACAGAAGTTTTCTGCTCAACTTTTTGGCAGGATTTTTTTTTGGCTCCTTGGGGGGGAGATTTCGAGATTTCTTTTTTCCCCTTTGAGGGGTGGGCACTGAAAAACTGGAAGGTTAAAAAATTCATTAAACCCCCACTCCTCAGCTGAAAGCAGCTTTCCAGGGACAAACAGCCCAAAAAAAAACCCCACCACCCCCAATTCCCGCAGCCTTTTTGGTTGCCAGCAAAATACCCAAAACCTCCCAAAAGCAGAAGCCCTGACAAAAATGAAACTGGGTTTGTGTTGCCGTTGATTTTTTTTTTTTCGCAGGAATGCGAAATCGCTTCCCACCCCGCTCCTGCCTCAAAATGAAACAAAAAATGTAAGATGGGGGGGGGGGGCGAGCAGCACGGATCCGCTGTTTGTATTTGATCCACGTCTCGTTAATTATGTGCCTTTCGCATATTTAGTGACTGGGATTTTCAAACGCGGGTGCTGTAATGATGCTCTGGCTTCCCAAAAATCTCCCTCCCGGCTGGCAGTGATGGAGGGGGGCACTGCCCCGTCCTCCTGGGCACCCCCTGTGCCCGGTCCCCGGCTGGCGTCACCACCGGCCCTGGCTCGCCACCCTCAGCGCCTCTGCTCGCCCTCTCCGGCACGCTCCCCGCCTGCCTGCCTGCGCCACTCAGCCTCTCGCCCCCAAAAAAGAGGCGGCAGAAGAGCTTGCCGCCCACCAAAGGTCCTCTCCCAGCCGCAGCGGGATTTCAGTGCTCGGCATACGTGGAAAACTCATGTGAACGAAAATTGCCTTTACTGAGGGCTGAAGTCTCTCTAAGAGAGGGGAAACTGAGGCACGGAGCCGTGGGGACTTGCTCACAGTGGCAGCAGCAAAGCTGGGGCTCCAGCCCAGCGCTGCCCAGCAAATCTCCAGGCTCCCCAGCATCCCCAAGTTGATTCCCACTGCCCAACACCCAGTGCTCCAGCCCTGGGGAGGACGTGGTCTCCCAGTACCCCCAAACTGGCACATCCCCTCGGCAAGGGCGTCCTCCTGGGGATGCAGCTCGTGAGCCTCTGTCCTGCTACTGGACCCTTATCCCTTGGCATGCTGGGGGCTGTGGGGGACAGGGGGATGGGAATGGAGAGCAAAAGGGACAGGGATGGAGGATGACAGGGGTGGAGAGTGAGGGGGCTGGGGATGGAGGATGACAGGGATGAGGACGGAGGGCAAACAGAACAGGGATGGAGGATGACAGGGATGGGATGGAAGGCAAGGGGGGCAGGATAGAGGGCAAGGGAGGCGGGGGACGGAGGCCACAGGGGCCAGGGACGGAGGGCACAGGGAACAGGGACGGAGGGCACAGGGAACAGGGACGGATAGCAAGGGGACAGGGTGGAAAGCCCACCTGCAGACAGCAGCGCTGCCTCGGGTCTCTGCCTGCCAGAACCGGTGCCAAAATCTTCCCCGCCATGTCGGGCACGAGGCTCCTGCAGCGGGGTCTGTGCTGCCCCCTCCCCAGCCAGGGAGCGAATCCGGGACCCCTGCCCAGCTCCAGGCAGGGGCACGGGGCCGGGAATAACTTGGGTGGGGGACACAGGACGTGGAGGTGATGCTGGGCAGCCTGACCCTGCAGCGGTAGGGGGGGTCACGCAGGTTCACGGCCCCCCCCCGGGTGGCAGCAGGGCACTATGGGATAGCAGCTGGAGGGCTGCCAAGGCTGCGTGAGCGGGAGACGCATCCCAACAGCCTCTGGAGCGCAAACGCGCTCCAAAATACCCAACCCCAACCTGAACACCCCCCCCCCCAGCCTGGCCGCTGCCATCCAAGTGGGTTACAGAGCTGGCAGTCGCTTGTCACCTCCTCCGCACCGGGTGCAGGGCGTCTTCTGGTGCAGGGGACCCAAATCCGGCCAGACACTGTGCCGGGAGCCCCAGACCTTGGTGACATCCCTGATTTCAGGGAGGGGGCTGGATTTCTTCAGCTACTGGGGTGGGGGAACCTGGTGGGACCTAGCACTAGGAAGCTGGACAACCTCCTCCAGATGCTGTGCTGGGAGACCCCCTGCCTCAGCAAGCCGGGGTCAGGCTGGCACGAACCCCTTATTTTTTTTAAAACCAATTTGCTCCCTGGGCCTTGACGGTGTCAGAAAGCAGAGCTCGAGCAGCCGGCGTTTTTTGGGTGCCGACCCCCGAGAGCATGCCTATTGCACTTGGGGTCAGAGTCACCCACCATCACGCTCGGCCGGCTGCCCCGGGGGCGTGGGGCTCTGCCTGTGCCCAGCCAAGCCCAGGGGACACAACACCTCCCCGTCCCCCGGCTGGGGGGGCCACGGGAGCTCCCACCTTCCCGGCTGCAAAAGCTTTGAGTCCCAGGAAGGGGGTGCCCCGAGCCGCACGTAACCCTCCACCAGCCCCTGCTGCCCACTAATTGAGGCTCTGCCTGTGTTAATTTTTAACCCCAGCTGTCTCCCACATGGCGGGCGCTGGCCGCAGCGGCTCACGCCGGCCCCGCTTCCCGGGACGTGCCGCAGCCGCTCGGCAGCGCGGGGTCCGGCCGCCCTTTCCTGGAAAGGGCTGGCGGGGGGGGACACGAGCTCCCGCTGCCCACGGGATTGCTGGCTGGTTCGCGTCCCTCGTGGGAGCCCAGCCTGGGTCCCCGGGGCGCTCAGGGAGGGGGACGCGGGTGCAGGGCAGGCGTGTGGCTCTGGCCTTTGCAGCTGGGGGGGGCCACGGTCCGGGCCGTCCCCCAGGCTCCTCTGCAAACGGCAGCAGCCGCTGCCCGGGAATGTCCTGGCAGGAGGGACCCGGGCCTCAAAGCAAACAGACTCCGCGCCGGCGGTGGGGAGAAGGGCAGGAAGCCGTTTTCCCTCTGCCCGCTCCCGCCCGGCGCGGCGGAGCGAGGCTCGGAGAGGCGCGGGGGCTGGCGAGCACCCCCCCAGCCCGCAGCAAGGAGGTGAGGCAAGATGCCCACCCAAACCAGCCTTTCCTGGGGGCCGAGGAGCTGCTCGCGCGGTGCCAAGGGACACCACGGCCATCCGGGTGCCCCGCGCGCGCAGCCTTTGCCGGGAAAGGGGCGAGCAGGCGCGGCGGGTGTCCGCCACGGGGCCGAGGGCCGTGGGGGCTGCTGGGCGAGCAGGCCTACGTGCCAGGCGGCAGGAGAGCCACGGGGACACTCGAGCTGCAGCGTTTCCACCTCCGGGGACCCTGGCAGGCTTTGGGGTTTTTTTGGTTGGTTTTTTTTTTTTTTTTTTTTTTTTTTGAGCCGGGGATTCGCCTGGAATTCAGACGCCCACGTGGTCCAAAATAGCCTCGCTCCAACATCCGGAGCGCCCTGCAAAAGCCATCTGCCTGCGCAGGCAGGGCAGGCAGCCGCGGGGCTGGGGCACGTCGGTGCAGCTCGGATCCCTTCCTGGTGGCTCCTGCTGCCTACGTCTGCTGCTGGGGGGTTAGGGAAGCGGTGCTCAAGCCCTGCCAACGGGAGAGGGACAGGCAAGCGCCACGATGCACGGCCAGGCAGGGGACGCTGGTCCTGGGTCGCATTAACAAGGGGCCTTTCCTAGTGCCTGCAGATTTTTGGCTCAGCCGAAACTGCTGCTCAGCAGCCAGGTCTGGGAAAGACACTAGCAGCATGAGAACGCCTGTTCTCAGACCGGGGCGACAGCCCTTCAGGTGGGAGCTGAAATGCAGGGCAACCCAGACTCAGGGGGGAAATTAGTGCCGCTCCGCTTGTGCCCTCCCACGTTTCATCTCTCCTGGCCAGCCCTGTGTCACCATCTCGGATCCAGCATCAGTCCCGTGGTGGGACAGGATCCTTCAGACCCGGCCCCTGGGATGAGAGGACACCTGCTCAACATGGTCCTTCCTCACAAGCCCCCGCTGCCAGGACTGCGGGGCCAGATCGGGCTTTCCACACGGCTTCTGTCTGCAGCAGCCATCCACCCAAACAACCAAACATAGCTGGGTCAGGGCAACCACGATTTTAAAAAAAGACGTGCAAGTTAAATGATTTCCCTGGGAAATATCGGAAGTTACTTATGGCAAGAGCTAATTTGGGCAGGCTTGAATCAGGAGCCGTGGAGAAGCAACCATCGAAACTGTGCTGGCCTCCTCCTCACGGGCATGGCAGCCAGGACATCACCTGCCCAGCACACCAGCCTCCTGCTGCCTGCGCCCCTGGAATTACCCATATACCTTCCCAGCAGGCAGCCTCAGCAGGCAGCAGGAATCTGGGTTCCTGGGGATGATGGCGAGTCTCATCCGAGCATGTTAGTGCTTTACTGAAGGCCACAGAGAGGCGATGGCCTGGAGCTTGTGGTGTAAGACCTGGTTCACGGCAGCATCCCTCCAGACACGTTGGTGCACGTGGGCCAGCAGCCAGCTATGTCCATAGCCACAGGAGAAGGGGATGATCTCCGGATTGCCTATGCAGGGGACCATCCCCATTTTACAGGGAACCCTTTGCACCGCAGCAGGGCCCAGTCTGGGGGAGCTGGCCCACCAGGAGCCCTGGGAGCAGAGCCACACCAACCTGGGGGGGTGCTCTGAAGAAGTTAATCTCTCGGGAGCCCCAGAAGCATGGTAACCTCAGAGCAGAGTTTAACCCTAAGGGTTATGAGGCTCTCCATGAAAATCCCCATCGTCCGTCACATCCCTGCGGAGGCAGGTCGCGTCACCCTGCTGAAGGCCCAGGCTGCACCTCGTTTGGAAGCAAGAAAGTCTGAGTGAGGCTGAGACGGTCTGCCAGACAAAGGATGCTCTGTCGCCTCCCACAGTCATGAGGCCTCTGAGAAAAGGCACGCGGTGGGTCCCTCCGCTGTGGGATCCTGCCAGGACACATTCCTCCCCATTTCACATCCCCTCTTCCCAGCAGTGCTGCTGCAGCTGAGCCTTGACCGAGACACGACTGACAGAAGGGCTGCGGACCTGAGCCGTGCACTGCCTTTCCTGCAGAAAGGACTCTCCAACACCACCTTCTCTGCTTGGGCTGGGCTCATTTGCCCCGCTCCACCATCTTAGACCTGAGGAACAAACACCCCCTGACTCTTACATGCTGGAGCAATGCCCAAACCCACCGCACTCCTCTCTGCTCCCATTTACTGCCCGTAAAGATGTCAGCAGCGATGTGTGATCAATGCTATTGAAAGAAGCTGACAGATCTGACTCTATGGGTATAGGAAGCTGTCCCCCCTTGATCACCTAAACACCATCCATCATCCAGGCTGATGCCACCTCTGCACTGATCTGCAGCCTGTAATGGATTGGAAGATGTCGAAAGGACCTGTTATGTCCAGATGACTCTTCCTCCGGAAAGGAAGCTTAGGAGCTTAGCAATAACTGCATGTCTCTCGCATCACATCCTTAACCACCTAAGAAACCTCCAAGATATCTCTCCTCGCTTCATCTTCAAGGGACCCTTCAACATCAGAATTCAGCTACAAGGACAGCACCAAATTCCTGGGCAAGCTGAAATATGCAAGGGTCCCGTCAAGGTCTTCTGGGAGACACCCTGTGTAGCCACCTGAAAAGCAGGAACCAGCACTCACCCCTTCTCCTGCTGTCAGAGAAGCTGCCTCTTCACCAGGAAGCTCTCTGTGACCTGGCTGGGAACTCTGGTCCTTACTGGGAATGGGCCAGACGGGCTCCCAGTGCTCCCAGCCAGCTGCTCCTCCCCACTGCCCCATCCCACCTTGCTGCTCTCCTCCACTGAAGCCTTCCCTGCACTCACCCACACCCCATGCTCAGGGGGAACCTCTGCAGCCCCCCAGGAATGTCCGGTATCGAAAGCCCCAGCAGGCGGAGAAGAGCTAGGCCTGAAGCTCCAACTTGTAGCTCCATTTCTTCCGGGGCAAACGCAACCCAAGAAATCACGGCAAAGAGCCAGCCTAGAGTTGGATGGGAACAGACCACCATCTCCTTACCTAGGAAGACCAACTGGACTTGTCAAGAGGAAAGAAATTCATCTACATCTCACACATATGGTCTCATCCTAATGGATATGTATGAGCATAAGGGAAGAAGAATAACCTTCTGGTTAGGCTAAGGGCTTGGCAGTTGAGATTTCGCGATGCTATTCTCAGCGCTGTCCACACCTTGCTCCAAAGCCTTGGAAAACTCTTTATCCATCCTCAGGCCTCACGTTTCCATCTGGAAATATAACATGGCCGATACTTATTTTGCGCTTGCCGCAAAGGAGAGAGGAGGGACATTTGAGATGCGTCTCTCTCCCTCCTCAGGCGACTCTTGTTTCAAGTTAAAGAGAGCGGGCAAGAGAGACGGGAAGAATAAAGAGCCACGAGGCTCCACCGGGAAAAGTCTGGGACAGCACAGCTCGTCCCCTCCAATAGCCCAGGGCGAGCGGGAGCTATCAGAGATGGTTTTCGCCCACATGACCCGGCCCCAGATGCTTCCTGGGCTCCATGTGTTCCAGTAGGGATGCACTGCCGTGCACCACCCGAGCCGGGGGGAGCTCCTGGGATGACCTGCTGGGCTGCCAGCCGGGCAGGAGGCAATGGGCTGGTGGTGGAAACCCATCGGTTGTCAGCAAACGTGCACCTAGAAGCCTGCTGCCGCCTGCTCGAGGAGGACAGTGCTCGCCACTGGGACCTGCAGCGGCCGGTGGCCTTGCCCGGGGTGCTCCAGGTGTTTCGGGGGTCCGCGGCATGTGGCCAGGCCACGCGGGAGATTTCAACAGCTTCCCGGAGGCAGATGAGGTGTCTTCCCACCAATTCCCCATTGCTGGGAGACTTGGTGTCAAGCTGTGCCCATGCTGGGCAGCATTACCCAACTCCAGCCCGGCATGGGGGTCCCAACCCTGCCCTGGAGCTCCCAGCCCCACGGTTGCTGCAGACCCATAGGTGGACCAAGGATGTCCCTCCTCCTCCTGCCTCCTCCAGCCCCCTTGCTCCCCTGATCTGGTGCTGGCTGGGACCCCATTCCCCAGATGGACGCCAGCATGGGCTCCCTCCTCCATCTCCTCCTCCTCCTCCTGCGGGGCATTTATGCAGGAGCCCCAGCCCTGCAAGGAGAACACAGAGCAGCCAGAGCAGCCATAAATCCTTCCCTGCAGCCCAGGGCTCTGCCAAACTCTCCCTTCCACCCAAATTTATGGAAAAGCAGGTCCCTGCCAGCGAAGCGCAGTACAATCGCGAGGTAGAACAGGCGGTGCTCAGTGGCTGCAGAAAAGGCTCCTGCAGCCTCCTCCGCTGACAGCCCTTCTCTTTTTCTTCCTCAGGCTGTCACCCTTGGTGGCCTGAGGATGGACACATCCCTGCACAGCTGAAGCACCCATAGCACAGCTTGCCTCCCCCCATCCCGCTCCCCTGGGAACCCCAGGCCCCCAGGAGCATCCCAAGCCACAGGGTCCCAAAGCAAGGGAGACCCTCCACGGATGGGCACAGATGAGCTCAGCCACCGCCTCGTGCCACCCCCTTCTGCCCTGTGCCCCCGAGGGCTGGCAGAGGGGGGATCCCAGACGTAGGTGGGGGAAGACAAAGAGTTAGGGGAGGGAGGTAAGAGCCAGACGCTGAGCATCACCGGGGATTTCATCACGGTAGCAAAGGTCAGCCACGTGCCAGCCCTCTCCTCCGCTGTCACAGCAGAGGTAGAGCTGATGGTAGACCCGAGTATTTGCATTTCCTGATGGCTGCGTGCTGAAATTTGCAGTCTTAATGGTGCATTAATGCTGGCTCCTGCATTTCATTACTTCTGAGAGTGAGAAAAGGCACAGAGCGAAAATAAAAATTCCCCTCAACTTGGCCGGGTGAGCCTGGCCACTGAGTGCCTGCTCCTGCCAGCCACCCGCGCACATGGTCGCAAGGCGGCCCCCGGCCACGAGCCACACATCTGCAGAATTCCCATCACAAAACGTCACGTCTTTCCTTCATTTATCCTTAACCCCAGGATGCCCCTTGGTGGAGCCTGGACCCCACGCGCCCCCCCCCCCAGGGCTCCCTGGGGACACCCTTGCAAACACAGAGATGCTTTGGAGAGGCGACTCCTCGGCCGCCTTCCCATTTCACGTCCTGTACTGCACAGGTCAGGGAATTCAATATACTTTTTGCCCAAATCAGACTTGGCTGCTGCTTCTTTGCCGCAGCCTGGATGCAAATTTCTGGGCCTCAGCTTAAGCATAAAGCACTTGGAAACCTCTCTGGCCTGAAAGCACGGGGAAGAGGGGCAGCCAAGGCTTGCGCAGGAGAGCGGGAGGGAGCAAGCACAGCACAAGCATCAGAGCTGGAGGTGGCTGAAAGGAGGGATCAGGCAGGAGGGAACCTCCTGGATGCTCGGCACGGGCCAGAGCAAAGCTCGCCTGCTAGCCACGCTCTCTGCAATGTGCCTTTTGGGGTGAGTTCTGGGGTGTCCAGCATGCCAATGGCCAGCACCCTCTGTATCCCTCAGGACTTTGCTTCCCACGTATGTCCAAGACTGACCAAGGGCACACTGATGAAGTCAAATAGCCGAGGGCACGTGGAGGAGAGCATCTAGGCAGGATCACAGCATCTCCTGTGGCCTTCAGATCTGCAAACTGCTGTGTCTCTACCCGCTTCGACCTTGAGATCCACCGTCAGCAGGTGATGGTACCTCTCTATCCTCCCCCTTGTGTGAGACTTATGGTCTCAGCCATCGACACCAGGCAGGGATGGGAGAATTAGGCTGGCTGAATGTGACTCCACAATTGCCAAAAAAACCCAAACCCATCCACAGGCTCTCCAGACCCTCCATAACCCTACTTGAAAGCGACTGGCCAGAGCTGACCCCAACACCTCCGTCTGAGCAGCCTCACACTGTCCTCCAAGCCAGGGAGGACCATTCATCACCCTTGTGGCATCTGGGGTGCATCGCTGGGGGGGGGCTCCGTTCCTGTATCCACCCCCACTGCTGGGTGACTTTCCTGATGCCCAGTCTGAAATTCCCACTTGCTCTCCTGAACCTGGTTTCCATCTGCACGGCCAGCCGGCAGCCCCCTCCTGCCCAGGCAGGCCTGCCCTGCCTTTCCTGGCCGTAAAAACAACGGGGCAGTGGAAATATTTCGGAAACACCTTTTACAGTTCTCTAGACAGGGCTGCAGTTAACCCCTAAAGGAGCTGGCTGCCATCAGGAAAAACAATTTCATTCCAGCCAAATTATTGCACAGGAAAAGTCTGATTTTGGTGCCATTTTTAACGCAGATGACTTCAGCATCGTTCCCTTGGACTCTGCCATCTTTTCCTGTTCTCAGGTTCTGCAGCGACCCGGTGCTCTGGCATTATCTGGATCAAACATTTTCCCTCGCTCCGCATTCAGCAGTTTCAGTTCCTCGGGGTTTCTCTGTCGAACCGCCCTGTTTGCTGGACTGTGGTGCTGCTCCGTCACGGCTCCGGTTCGGGAGCCCTGCTGAAACCCAGCCCCTGCAACCGCCCTCCAGCTATTTTCAAAGGCACCTACAGAACATGAGGTCACAGCGACCAAAATAGCAGATTCTGGTCCGAACAGGGGTGATGAGCACATTTTGTCCAGCCCTGGCCTAGGTCCCAAGCGTCCGAACTCCTGGCCGGGAGCAGTGGCACGGCTCAGAGCAGGCACACCAGCCACCCCGCGTGGGTGCCTCCCGGCCCTGCACTCGCTCACGGCACCTTTTGCTTTCAAGAGGACTACCTCTCCGCTTCAGACCCGCTCGAAAAGTCCAGCGCCCGGTCAGGATGAGACCCTTGGCAGTCAGCTGGGGACTTCCACTGGCGTCCAGGCACAGCGGGGTGGGAGGGACACAACCCACAGTGGGGCAAATGGGAAGGTCTGGGGCTCAGACACCCCCGGGGAGGTCCTGGGGTCCTTTTGCTCTGCATGAACGGCACAGATGATGTCTGAGGGGCTGAAGCCGGTAGGCTCGGCCCATTGCAGCTCCTCATGCTGCTCGGGCACCAGCAGCGCTGACCTCCAACACGTCCCAGGCCCCTCAGACGCTCCTGGAGACGGCAGCGCCCGGACGTGACATTCCCTTCATTTTATCTTCACACATGGGCAGTTCTCAACAAGCGCTTCACTCTGCCCGCAGCGGCCAAACTCTTCCACCACCTGGCACGTAAGCTGGGGCGGGGGCAACGCCAGGCTGACAAAGCGTGTGTCCCACAAGCAGCCAGGAAAAGGGGCACCCGGTCCCCAGCACCCGGCTTGAGCCCACCAGCAAGGTCCCCGGGAAGGGACAAATGCTGCCTGGAGGTGGAAACCAGGTTCCTTCAAGCAATGTCCTGGCTGTGGGGTCAGATTTATGGGTCCCAGAGCAGCTGGGTCCTCATCCCAGGAGCCGTGCTTCGGTGCTGCTTTGGCCACGGCACGCTCCTTGGCCAGTCTGGGGATGGGCGCAGAGACTGTCCCAGTGAGGACCCTGTCTACACGTGGCACCAGCAGGTTGTACAAGCTGCCCTGAGCTCTCCAGGCACGAATGACCTCCTGGAAGGGGACCGCTGTGTGCCCTAGCAGATGCTCCACGGAGATCTGGCTGCTGACGCTTGCTCCAGTTCACAGATGATCCCAAATACCCCTCTCCGATATGGTCCTGAGGAGGAGATCATCTCTGTCCCCTGCTCCCCCCCCACAGCTAGACCATCTCCTCATGCTCACGTTGGTGTCCTGGGAGCCTTTCCACTAATTGCTCCCCCTTCCTGAGGGCTCAGCATCCTCAACGGGTGCTTCAGAGGCAATCAAAAATTGCTATTTTTTGCCTCTGGGAAAATTCAGCAGCAATTCAGAAAAGAGCCTGGGATTTGGGCCATCTGCATTCGACATCAGTTACCACCATGTCACATATGGCTTGACTGAGTCCCTAAATCATCCTGTGCCTCAGTTTCCCACCTTTATAAAACACTGTATAAAACTAACTTCTTTCAGTTGTTCCACTCCTTATCCTCCCTTTGCAAATCCTCTGGGGCAGAAGCCGCCTCTCTTCATGGGGACTGGCAGCATCCTTGCTGCAGAAATGAAACCTTCGGACATCCCGCTGTAGTGGGGCAATCTGTCTGCATTTGAGAAATGCTCCTACCCTCATCCAGAGTGAGGCCTGGGCTTCCCTCGTTCAATTGCTTGGCACTGCAATTTGCTTTCCCCTTTTAAAAATGCACAGACTGTGGGTTTCCAGCAGCTGGTTTGGGAAATGGGCTCAGTGAGGAGGCAAGGGATGGAGAGGGTATCCCCCAGGGCTTGGCTCTCCCAGGAAGGAGGAGAAAAGGCAGCACCACCAGCCAGGCTGGGGCTGCAGGGGTGGCAGGTGCCCAGAGGGTCTGGTGGGATTGGTGGCCTTTGGAGAGTTGTGGTTATGCCCCAGCATCCCAGTCACACGGGAATCCAGGAGAGGGTTTGGCAAGGCACTGAGTCGCTCCAGGCCTTCAAAAAACCCCAGTATTTCCCTTGGTGGATTTGTGCCTTTATAAATGGCAGGGCCAGATGATGTAAGGACAGTCTCTGTAGCCCTCCAGTTTCATTCCCTTCCCTTTCCTCTCCAGCCTCAGCTGAAAACCACCTCCTCCCACCTCCTCCGTGGCCCCTTCCAGTGCCCACAGCTCATGGAGCCTGGACCCACGGTTCCTCAGAGAGCCCCTGCAGCAAGGGCAGAGCGAGACGACGAGTGCTCAGGGTTCATGGGAGCTGCCCGAGGGTGCTCGTGCTGCTCAGCTTTCAAAGGAACACCAGACATGCAAGGACCTCCACACCCAAGAGAGCATCTCCCATTTCTTCCCCTTCACCTGTATGAGGTGAGGGAGAGATGCCGGGGCTCTGTACGACGGGCAGCACCCCCCCCATCAGGAGTCCCAGGGCAGGATGCCCAAGTGAGCGGTGTGGACTTTGCACCCTGTAGCCGGGCTCACTGCTAGCTCCAGGCTCAGGAGCCCTGGCCCCGTTGGACGTCATGTCGCTTCCCTAAAATTCCATGTACACACACTTTGGAAGGAGCAAAGGTCTCAACTCCAGCTGAGACACAGGGAGGTTTGGCATGTCCTGACGGGATGCGTCAGGGAAGATGGGAAAAGATCTGCCCTCCCTGAAACTGGGAGCAAAGCAGAGAACCACCCCCTAAATTTGGTGAATCCCAGACCTCACCTCCCACCGCTGGTGGTCTGAGACATGGAGCCCCGGCAGGGAGGGATCAGCCCCATGGCAAGGGGCTGCCCCGCAGCAAAGCCTTCCTTTCCCAGAAGCTGATCTCCGAGGGCACCAGTGGCCTGTCCCCACCGTAGGGACATCCTGGCTGCGTGGGGGGGAGGCAGAGTCAGAGTCCCCTGTCCCCCGTGGAACAGGGATGGAGGAACCGGCAGAGTTGCCATGGAGATTTTCTCCCTAGCAGATGCTCTGGGCAGGTGCAAGAAGAGGCTCTGCCCCCCTCGCTGCGCGGCACGATGCCAGCCGGATCCCGCAGAAACAGGAAGCCTCTGCCACCGCCCGCCGCCAGCCCAACGGCCACCACCACTGCCACCGCTGCCACCGCTGCCACCGGCCTCCCGGGGAGCAGGCGGGGGCAGCCGGGCCCCCCCGCCAGCATCGCTGCAGGGAAACTGAGTCACCTGCCAGAGCGACCCCGAGGTCCCGGCTCCACCTCCCCTGGCCGCAGCCGCCTGTGGCGATGGCACATCTGGGGTGCTCCAGCCCACCCTTGGGACCCGCCAGCCCCCCTCGCTGTCTGCTTTGGCTGTCGCCCGTTGCCTTCTCGCTGAGAAGAGTGGTTGCACGCAGCACTCGCCCAACAGGCTGTACGATCTATAGGGGCCCCCCCTCACGCTGCCGCAGTGCTGGCATGGTCCCTCACGGGCAAGCAACCTCCCCAGCCTGCCCCCAGGACTGGAGGGGCACTGCTGGCCTCGGGGAGCGGCATGGGGCATCCCAGCAGGAGAGGGGTGATGCCAGCCCAGGGTTGAGGTTCCTCAGTGGGGACAGGCGCTCCATGGCTCTGAACCCATCCCGGGAACCCCCAGCTTCCCACCTTTCCTGCTGCTCCCAACAGTTCTCCCTGTCTCTGTCCCTCCAGCTACTCGCTGCTCCTTAAAACCATCCTCTGAAGTTCTCAGTCCGGCAGCATTAGATACTCAAAAATCCTTCTTGCCCGGCTTTGTCACGAAGGATGCCTCAAAAAACACATCACCGGTGCTCTCATCCTAACGTACAGTTGAAGCGCAGCTCCTCCGGTGGGACTTTTATTAGGAGCTTATTTCAAATCAGGCTCTGGCCAGCCTTGTTTTTCAACTGTTTGCGTTGCCGGTTGTAAAGCGGTTGAGGCGAGCAGCGGGAGGGTTTCGAAAGCGTTACCCACACAATCAAAAGCTGCTCTATTAAGTCGGCGGCGAGCGTTTCCGTGGTAAGCTAAAGTTGCCGGTTTGTGTACCTAGCGCAAAGGCTGCGTTTCAAAACATGCTCGGGTCGCTCTCCCGCTTGCGCCGAGAACCGAGGAGGAGATAATGGAGGCAGTGTTTGGACATATTTCGGTGCTATCGCGGAAATAACGCCAGCCGGCAATCCTCCTGCAGCTGCACGACGGCCATGGCACCCTACCGGCGCCACGGGCACTTGGGGGGGACCGCTGGGATAAAGCCAGGCGAAGCCTCCGGCTCCATGGGTCGGTTGCCTTCCCAAAATCCCAAAGGCATTACGGGCAGTGGGGTACCGCTGCGCCCGTCCTGGCAGTCCAGGGACGGCAGACCTGTTGCTGCTGCACCCAGTTAACCATGGGTGGTGGGTGGCACTTGCACCCTTAGGACAGGCTCTCGGGGCGGCAGCACCGGGCAGGCGCAGGAGCAGTCCCTCACGGGTGCTAAGGGGAGAGAGCTGCAGCGTTGGTGTCCTTGGGGGCACACGTGCACCCTCCCAGGGGTCTGCCGGCACAGGGAGCAAGTGTGAAGGGCAGCAGGGTGCAGGGTAGGGACCTGGCACAGCGTCACGCTGGGTGGCAGGGTGGTGTGCTGGGGTGGGACTGGAGGAGGGGGAATGCAGCGTGGGAGCAGTGGTGCAGGGTGTTGGTGTAGGGTGATGCTGCGGGACGGTGGCGCAGTGTACGGCAGCAGTGCGGTGCCTGGTGCAGCAGTGCCCACTGCGATGCCCGGTGCGGTACAGCACCCAGCGCGATGCGGTGGTTATGCCCGGTGTGGTTACGCTTGGTGCAGCGCAGCCCGGTGCAGTGCCTGCCGCAGCGATGCCCAGTGTGGTACCCGGTGCCATGGTGCCCAGTGTGGCAATGCCCAGTGCAGTGTTCAGCACCGCACTGCCCGGTTTGGTGCTGGTGTGGTGCTGCCCGGCACTGTGCCTGGGTTCAGTGCCCGGTTTGGTGCCTGGCGTGGCGGTACCCGGTTTGGTGCTGCCACGGTGCTGCCCAGCATGGTGCCCGGTTAGGTTTTGCGCCCAGCACAGTGCCTGGTTAGGTGTCCGGTCCGGTGCTGCCTGCTTCAGTGCCAGCATGGTTCTGCCTGACGGGGTGCCTGGTTCGGTGCCTGGCAGGATGCTGCCCAGCCTGATGCCCTGTTCAGTGCCTGCTTCAGCAGTGCCAGGTTCGGCGCCCGGTTCGGCGCGCGGCCCAGCGCTGCCTGCTGCAGCGCCTGGTTCTTCGCCTGGTTTGATGCCCAGTTTGGTGCCCGGTGCAGTATGCGGTGCAGCAGTGCCCGGTACCCTGCTGCCTCCTTTGCCTGGTTCTGTACCCGCTTCAGTGCCCGCTGCAGCGGTGCCTGGTCCGATGCCCGGTTCTGTGCCTGCTCCGGTGGCCGGTTGTTTGCCCAGTCTGGTACCCAGTGGGCTACCCAGTGCCATGCCCAGCCTGGTGACTGCTTGAAAGCCCGCTTGGGCGCCCGGCACCGTGCCCGCCTGAGTGCCCAGTGCCCGCTGGGGTACCCGGTGCCGTGCCCGGTGCCGTGCCCAGCCCGCTGCCCGCCTGGGTGCCCAGTGCCCGGTGCTGTGCCCG
>JAVJGG010000043.1:730785-759162 GCA_035590195.1 Aviceda cuculoides
AAAAAAACCGGTGATTCCCGGCCCGGGGACGTCCCCCCCCCCCGCCCCCGGGGAGGCCCGCTGCAGCAGAGGGGATCCCTGCATCCCTGTCTCCCGCTCCTGCAGGGCCTGGGGGTCCCCGGAGATGGGAGACAGATGGTGTTGCCTCCAGCTCAGCCATGGAGATCTCAGCCCCCGCACCAAGCCCCCACGCCGTCCCCGACCGACATCCCCCCCCCTCCCCCACCAAGATGCCACCAAAGATGCACTCATTTGGGGGTGGCTGCAGGTGGCACAGGGCTTCCGTGAGGTGCAGGGCCCAGGAGCTCTTTGCCCAACGTTTTTACGGAGCTGGGAGATTTGTGCGTGAGATTCCCTGCACACCTGAAGAAAAGGCATTAAGACAGAGACAAACGGAGTAAGGTAATAGCCGAGGAGACAAAGCCTCCTTTCATGCCCTGATCCCTGCTGTCTCTATTTAATAAACAAGTGCTCTTCCCCTGCAGTGGTTTCCAGGAGGAGTCAGTTTAATCTCAAAAAAGTGGCTTATTGGGGTTTATTTTCAAAGCTGAGCCTGAAGCATCTGTACTCACAAAGCGTCGCTGCCCAGATGCTACAGTGTGGCGGGGATCTGGGATGCTAAATTAGCAGCAGAGGATCTCATATTTGTTGTTGCTCTAGATTCTGCATTGAAGGAGAGCGGCCATAGTCCCATCACGATGGAGGTGACCCAGAGGCAGGAAGGCTGGACTCAGCCTTCTCTGAGGCGATGGGCAGGGGCACAGCCTGTAGCAGGGATGCACAGCCCTGCCTGTGCTGTGATGGAGACACAGCCCCCACCCCAGTGGCTTTACAGCCTCTAGGGAATCCCTCAGCATGCTCCAAAAGATTACAAGAGCCAGGTCTTTGGGCACATGGGTGAGAGCAGAGGAGCACAGATGGAAGGACCAGGGTTTGCTCTCCATTTTACATAGTGCAGCCAGAACCATCAGGAAAAAATGGGAAGGGAGCAGAGCTGCTGTGCCCGGCACAGGCACCAAGCACTGCCTTTCCTCATGTTGCCCTGGCTCTGCTGCCCGGGGCGGGAGCCAGCGTTGTCCGACCGCTGGCACACGACGGCAGGGCCTCAGCACACACATGCAGAGCTCTCCAGCCATGGAGTGGCCAGCCAGGACAGATGCTTTTCCCCCTCTCCGGGGAGGCTAACAGCTCTCTGAACAGCTCTGCCATTGCAGGACCGTGATGCATCGGAAGCAGTGCAGTGTATTAACAGCAGGGCTCGAGGAGCATTTCTGGCGTGCGTGCATTTTCTCTTGCTAACTGTGATTCTCTGTGGCTTTCTGTTTTCAGATGTTGCTGAAAGCTTTCTCTTTTCCCCTGTTTGGTGACCATGCAAAACCGCAGAGGGACACAGGCGGAGGCAGAAGGGACCAGAAGTGTTTCCCACAGCAGCAGGAAGGATGGTATTTTGGATTCAGGAAGCTGCTTGGAGGAGTAGGGAAACCACCTGACTTCTCTCTGCTTTTGACACAAATCTCTGTGGAAATTCCCCTTTCCCTAGCATTTTGCTCAGACAGCAACACAGGTTCTGCCTGAGAAGGAAGGAGTTAGCTGATAGCATAACTCGATCTGGAGCTCTCCCACTCTGCTCTGCCCTTCACCAAAAAAGATGGTTTAATCCCCAAGCATTTGAGTTGCCAATCCTTGTCTTCTCCCTATTTGCAGGTTGAAATCCTAGTGGGACCACAGTGGTTTGACTGAGAGAAATTCAGCACAAGATACCTGTGAGGCCTTTGGGGCAATTTTGAGAAGTGAGTTTTTTCTCTGTCTCTGGGGCATTTGGAGTCCAGGACACTTGGCCTCCTAAAAGGGCACTGCCCACATCTCCTATTAGCAGTATTTCTCCTGCTGTTCAGCCTAGTTCTTGTGAAGACAACTTGTCTTCGTTGTCAGAGATGCTTGCACTTCTGTTATCTTTTGGAAATGGTTTAGGACTAAATCCCTTCCCCCCTTCCCTGCTGCTTCTCCTACATAAATGGAAAAGCATTCTTTGCTGTAGGTCCTTGGGCATTTTGACATATGAAATGAATAAGGCAAGGCCTTGGGTGCAGTCACCAGCCCAATCTGAGCACTGGTTTTGAGAGACTGATGCCTAAATAACATACTTTTAAAAATACGTCTCTTCAATTGCCTCACAAAGTCTTTACCTTTGTCCACAGAGTAACAGGGTAACTGAGGTTGGCAGGGACCTCAGGAGACCTATGGTCCAAGCCCCTGCTCACAGGCAGGGCCAGCTGGGCTAGGTCACTCTGGGTCATGCCTACCTCAAGCTTGAACCTCCCTGGTGAACCTGTTCCAGTTTTGACCACCTTCATGGTGAAAAAAGCTTTTCCTTACCTCTAATGGAATTGCCACGTGTTCCAGCTTGCGCCTGTTGCCTCTCAGCCCCCTCCATCTGAGGGTCTCTACCCCTTTAGCCCCTCTCCCAGGTGGCTGCCAGCAGCAATGAGATCTCCTCTTCTCCAGGCTGAACAAAGCCAGCTCACTGAGACTTTTCTCCTACCTCCTAATCTCCAGCCCCTGACCTCTGCTGCTCTCATTCCAGTCTGTCAATGTCTTTCTGGTGCCGGAAAGTCCCACTCTCAACCCAACCTCCAGCTGGGATTTCCAAATGCCACACAGAGGGGAGGGATCCCTTCCCTCAGCCTGCTCGTTGCACCCTGGCCGTACGGTGGGCTTTGTGGGCTCTAGGAGAGGTTCTGTTCGTTAGGGTGAAGACCAGCAAGGGCCCAAAGGACTCCTTCAGTGTGCTGGTGTCAGATGGCTAATCCTCACCCACAAGTCAGGCTTGAGCTCCCTACAGGTCCCAAAGAAACAGCTGGAGGGAGTACGTCCTAATTCGTCCCCTAGGGCTGGAGGGCATTTGTCCGGGGGGATGCTGGGGATGCATAGGAAGATGGCCCAAAGTGTGCAGGGACAAGGCTGACCATTCATTACCCACTGAGGGCAACAAAGCCAGGCAGGAGGTGGTGCGGTTTCACTGATAGGAAAGTGCACAGTTAGAGTGATGGCTTACTTCTAGCATGCCCATGGACTGGTGATACTGAGTCGCATCCTTGTCTAACATCTCCCCCCCAGGCTTTGCATTGCCTGGTGGCTTAGGCAGTGATCTGCGCAGCGTCTTTCTTTGCATCTGGGCTGTACCATCAATCACCATGCGGCCTCCTGGCCACAACGATCTTTTCAAAGCTTTCTAGAAAGAGCTCGGAAGAGCAAGCGTGCTGGGGCTCCAGGGCTGTGCCTTGTTGTAGGTCAGGGTCTTGCATTGGTTTTATCTGCACAGGGAGATGGATAAAAACCTCTGGACTCCAAAGCCAGTTTGCCAAACAGAACTTTTTAAATCTCATGCTTGGCTTCTAGATGCATTTTCTGAAGCTCCCATGTCTGTTCCTCAGCATAGGGACCCCTGACCTCATGTCACTGTGCCTGCATCACCAGCTATCGCATCTTTGGGACCTCTTCTGCTACTGATTTTGTCTCAGAAAGAGTTTTCTCCAGCTTCGTCACCATGGTTGTTAGCTGACATCATCCTTGCTTAGTCTCAGGGCTGACACATGTTTTCAAATTTTTGCCCTGTTTAAGGACAGTCAAAACTGCAGCCAATTTAAATACTTCCCAGCTTCTTCTCTCTTCTGCAAAATCCACTGCACCTTTCAGTAAAGAGGCTTTGTGTTTGTCATCAACCAGAAGCCAGAGCTTTCTGCACCAAACCATCTCAATGCAACTGCTCTTGAATGTTTGTGTCTCTGACCCATCCATACCCCTTTCCTTCTGGGATTTTATTTCTTCATTTTCCATATTTTCCCTCTGTCAACCAGCAAAGTCAGTTCATTGTGCACTCAGGCACAAGCTGGGATCCCTCATGAAGAGCCATTATTTCAAAAAACAACTGTTTCATCCCCCAGCTGCTTTAATTTCTCCAAAGCCTGTCCGTCCCCTACCTCCCTGCTGTGAAAACACATCATATTTGCCACCCTGAAAGGGAGACGGAGCATCTGAGCTCAGCCCAGATTCCACCCTGCCTAAAGGACCCCAAGAGCTCAGCGGCACCATCAGAGGTTTTTTACCCCTCAGACAACTGCTGCGGGGGCTGGTTTTTCGTTCACCTCCTTTAATTTTGCTCCTGTAACTTCCCAGGAATGCCTGCAAAACAAAGTGCTTCTCAGGTCTCTCTTTCCCTCTGCCAAGGGAGCTCCTGGCACAGAGCCCTGCCTGGTGACAGGTGCCACAAAGGGCAGTGTCCCAGTGTCCCTTCCTGCCTCAGGGAACCCTGCAGCTCTTCTGCGAGGAAAGATGTCGACCCCCAAAAGCGCAGGCAGGGGGGCTGCACATCTTCAGCATCTTCCACAGGTTGCAGATCCTCAGCCTTCTCCACGTTAGTTGAAGACACGTTCCTGCAGAGCCAATGTGGGCCAGTCCTGTCAAAGAAATAGGGCTTTCGATATAACAAGGAACACAGCATCTGCGTTTCCACCCCAGGGCATTCTGGATGGGCTGGTATTATCCAGCACGGGGCTGTGCTAAGCTCTTTCCTGCTTCAGGCGAGCCTCAGAAGCATGTGTGCATCACAAGCGTGTCCCTCCATCTCCCCCAGCCCTCCCCAGCATGGGGTCTATCCTGGTCCGCTGCAGGGACCCTGGAGCCCTGCTGGTGTGAAGGTGGCAGACTCAGGAGACCCCCACCCATACCCCAGCCAAGGGAACACAGTTTTCCTTCCCTGTAGGACATTTCTTCCCTGTGACAGTCAGGTGTTGTACAAAGGCTTAGAAACATGCCTGAACACCAACAAATCCAGTGCAGACATTTTTTTCCCACCTCAATGTCTTCTCTGCAAGGATTCGGCTTGTTCGGCTTGGGGCCACGTGCAACAGGAGGTACGTGGCCCATGGAGAACATTGGTACCTGCCATGCAGGGCAGGAACCAGCCCTCTGCCAGGACACACCAGACTCCTGGCACCAAGGAGATGCTGCCACAGCCTTGGGTGAAATGAGAAAGGCAGATGATAAATGACGAACTCGGAAATTATATGGAAAAAGCAAAGTCCAGCACTCAATTTGAGACTCCAATCTGGAGAATGACTAAGCAGGACCATGGTCAGAATAAACCATATCTGGCAGTCCTTCCAGGTAGATAAGGACCGGGATGGAAAGAAACCCCCAAAATCTATTCCACTGGCCTGTCAAAGGCTCCAACAAGCAGCATGGCTGTAGCAAAGAAAATCAAGACCCATCTCAGGAGTCCTCCACCAGCAATGCTGCCATGGTCTCGGTGGTTTCCTCAGCTTACCCCTGCCCCTCTGTGTTCCCATATCTCCTGCCTATTAATGTCACCTTCTGGACCAGTGCCAGCAGGGGAAGGCAGAACTGAGGGATGTAGCTTTAGGCACCAGTGCTGCCTCTCTCAGAAAGAGACCATCATGCTGTGGAGGCCTGATCCAGCTACCCCTCCTTCCCTGAGCTGTGAGAGCATTGTCCTACTGTCTTTCTGTGAGATGCTTCAGCAGTCCAAAGAAAAGTTGGGCACATTTGCTGTTGGGAGTCAAACCAGTACTTTACCCATCCTGAAAAACTTTTTCTCTCTTGGCACATGGCAATCGAAGGGAAGAAAAATCAAGAGCAAATGGTTTCTTTCACATGGGAGAGAAGCTATTAGGGTTCCCTCCAGCCCCTTTGTGGCATATTAACCTAGGTGCAAGGAAGAAAAAAAGCCACTTATCTTTCAAGGAAATGTGTGCCTCTTATTTGCTGCCCTCCCCAAGAAACTCATTCACTCCTTGTCCACCCACAGGAGCAGGAATGATGAATGAAAACAAAATACAAACAATTCAGCCTTCCCTTTTTCCTCACAGCCTTCCAATCAGATGTTTCAGTCCATGCCTTGGTACCCAGATTTTGCGCGTTGATCATTCTAATGGCATGCCAATACAGCCTCACTGTGCCTCTCACACACTCTGTTTCTTAGATACGTGCATCTGCATCCAGTACATTTATCAGCAGCTCCAGCTTTGCAAGGGTGTCATACCACTCAGGATGGAGGAGACAGAGGGGAGCCTACCTCCGAAGAGCAATGGCTCTGCCATCACTGCCCACCCTGCCCGGGGCCAGAGGACTGCTCTTGTGACACCGGCAGATGCGGACACCAGCAGAAAGCTGACGATCAGTGAGGCAATACTTCTTGTCGCCCAGAAGGACAGTGTGGGCCAGGCACTGTGATGTGTCACCAGAAAGATGACACGTGGGTGCAAAACGGCACCAGCCGGGGCAATGCTCCCCACATAAGCGTGTATCTTCAGCTCCTGGGCACTGCAGCCCCTAGTCTCCAGGCCACCAGTGAGAGACCCCTTGTCACAGTTTAACCCCAGCCAGCAACTAAGCACCATGCAGCCACTTGCTCACTCCCCCCTGGTGGGATGAGGAAGAGAATCAGAAGGGTAAAAGTAGAAAACTTGTGGGCTGCAATAAAGACAGTTTAATACGTAAAGCAAAAGCCACGCACACAAACAAAGCAAAACAAGGAATTCATTCACCACTTCCCATGGGCAGGCGGGTGTTCAGCCATCTCCAGGAAAGCAGGGCTCCATCACACATAACAGTTACTTGGGAAGACAAATGCCATCACTCCAAACATTTCCTGCTTCCTTCTTCTTCCCCCAGCTTACTATGCTGAGCATGATGTCATATGGTCTGGAATACCCCTCTGGTCAGTTGGGGTCGGCTGTCCTGGCTGTGTCCCCTCCCGACTTCTTGTGCCCCCCCAGCCTGCTCGCTGGTGGGGTGGGGTGAGAATCAGAAAAGGCCCTGACTCGGTGTAAGCACTGCTCAGCAATAACGAAAACATCCCGGTGTTATCAACACTGTTTTCAGCACAAATCCAAAACATAGCCCCATACCAGCTACAGTGAAGAAAATTAACTCTGTCCCAGCCAAAACCAGCACAAAAGTTCATCAAATAATCCCTCTGATGGCTGCCAACAAGCTGAAGGGTTCTGCGCAGCTTCAACAAACTTCTGAGCCCCGTAACCACGTCCTGTTTGTGTAACTGCACAATCAAAGCATGAATGGGCAATCACTGTAAACAGCCAGCTCAAACAAAAGGGCAACTTCCCTTCAGGTCTGAATCATCAGAAACTGAGCAAAGGAGGCTGGGAGCAGGACACTGCTTGGGACAAGGTCTTTGTGCACACATTCAAACAAGGTACCTCTGCAGGGGAGTTCAGCCTAACAACCAAACTGCCTGCATGTACACAAACCCATGGGGCATCTTGTAATAGTAACACATTTTAAAATTACATCAGATTGGAGTCTTCTCTGTTGGTCCCGCTTCTCTTCCCATTACTGGCTTTGGATCATTAATTGAGACTGGATGTGGTGGCCGGTGCCTCGTGCTGTCTGGAGCCTTCCAAGTTGGCAGTCCTGCTACCAAGTCAAGTAAGAAAAATGCCAAGGGCACTTTTAATCAGGCTTGGAAGTTGTAAGACTTTCCAAGAAGGCACCAGGTTTTGTTCCTTTACAGGAAAGCCTGGTTTCCTATGGATTTCTCTCTTGTGTAGCTAACATTTTTAGTGAATTATACTACGATTTTCTGTTATTGCCCATCTTCTCACCTAGTACTGCAACAGGGTTGTTTTTCACTGTTCTTGTCAATCTCACACCTCCTGTGCATCTCTTGGCAAAGAGGGATGAAAGGCTTAAACAGGAAACTTTAGAGGTAAGTAAAATACTCAACTCCAAGCAGCAAGAAGCAGCTCTGGGTTTGGAGCTCAGCTCCAAAACTTCCCCTGGGGTCAGACTGTCCCTTTGCTAAAGCACCCTTCTGCCAGCTGGTCCCTGTAGCTGGCAGAGCTACCCACAGGATTAATTCACTTGCTGCTTTTGAATGGGCAAGGTCTGGAAACCTCACACTACTGCTGATGTGTTGGTGATGATGAACCCATGCCTGCTCCTCCCAAAACGCCTGCTCCTTCCTCCTGCCCACATAGCTGCTGCTCAGGGTGGGGGTGAGGATCTCTGGTAGCGCTCACCCTGGCCTCTCAGGAGCCTGGGGACTGCTGCCTCACGGTGCTAGCTGTGGTCTGTTCTCATGCCGACTTTGCTGCAAGCCTTTCTGCAACAATTCGAGATTTCTGGTGGCTTTAGCATAGGGTGTGTTTTGAATTAATTTCTCTTTCCTCCTCCACATTTGGTATGGAGAAAATAAATCACAGATTCATAAAAATGGTTTTCTGGTTTTGTTTTTTTTTTTAACTAATTTGGTTAATTTTGTGGCTTCTTGATCTTTTCCCTCTTTCTGTTGCTTTTTGAGTTGCTGGACACCCCTCGATTGCAGAAGAGCAGACAACAACTCTGTGCTGGCTCATTGCTCTGTCATGCCCAGCGCAAGGGAGCCTGCTGTCCTTCCTTGCCACACCAGTCTCCACCAGAGATCCAAAAGATCCAAAAAGATCCAAACCTGAAAAAAAAGTATTGCCAGATTTTACAGATGCAAAAAGCTCATCTTGCTGTTTTGCTGATGTGGGGGGGGTTTTTGATATTTACCACCTCGTCTTCTCTCAAACACTCATTTTTCTTTTGTAGGCTTTTGCTGGTTTTGGTGCAAACATGGATGTAGCTCACAGCACAGCCCCGCAAACAGCTCTGAGCATGGGGGGACCTCATCCTGCCGCTGCCACCATGCAGGAGAGTCTTGCCTCGCTTCAAGCTTGCAGCCATGCTGATCTCAGCAGGAGTCTGAGGGAGAGGCATCAGAGGCAGGAAATAAAAGAATAGGGGTAGACCCAGATTTTCTAGCTCAGTCCCAGGCTGGGAAGCTGCTGAGTTCAGCCAGCCTTGCAGAGCTCTCCGTGGGATATTGATGACAGTGGCAGGGCAGTCGTGGAATGGTTAAACATAGTCAAAGAGAAACAACACAGACTTTTCAGGCAGAAATCCAGGCAGTGCTGACAGCTATAGGCAGCCCCCGAATTGTTCATTCCCATGTTCCCAGCTTGCTAAAAACCTCCTGAGCAGTTTGGGCTTCCATGGGTATTTGAGCGAGCATCCCAGCCATGCTAGTCAGCCTGCTTGTATCTCCATCATTTGCCATAGTAAATCAGAAAATTCCATGTTATGCCCTGGGTCTACCTGTCTGTGCTGTGGGGACGGGGTCCTATAAATCTCTCCTTTCTGGCCATGAGAGCACCAATAAATCTCCATTGGATGCATGTCCTGACCAAGAATGCAACAATAAATTTCCTGTAAGTGGTGAAGAGAGGAGGAACAAGGAAAGAAATAGGATATTAACAAATGTCATTGCATCTGCTTGCATGGGAAAAGAAAGCCTGGTATCCCCTCTCTGGTAGTCAGGTTCTGGCTCCATTTTTCACCCAGCCATTGCCTCTTGCTCCAGCCCCACGGGCTGCCCTGCTCAGCCCCCCCTGCACGCCCGCTGCCCTCCCAGAGGTCCCCACAACCCTGCACCTCCTCACCTCCATACAGCATCTCCCCGCCATGGCTGCCTCCTTCTGCATGGGAGCTCACAGAGATCGCCAGGAGCTACAAGCACAGTTCCCACACCGCTCCCCGCCACCTTCAATTCCCTGAAGTACTTTTTTCGGGGAGACAATCTCCCTCCATACCACATGCTCACCTTCTCCTCTCTTCTAGGGTCAGCTGCCAGGTCTTCTATGCCTTTATAGAACTGCCCCAGGGGGATCTGGGCTCACTTGGGGTTTCTGTGCTGCCCTGTTGCACAGGACAATCCCAGCAAAGCTGCAAGCCTGCTGCTGCAGAGGAAGGAGGAATACCATCACTGAAAAGCAGGTTCAGGCAAGGAGCACTGGTTTGCTCAAGGTCTCACACCCAGTTCAGAAGATGCTTTGTCAGCTCCTGTGGCTCCCCAGTCATGGGATCCTGTCTTTGCGAAGGCTGTCCCTTGCTGCAGAGGTGGGAGTCAGGATTCATTAGGGCAAGACCAGCTTTCCAGGGGTCCCTGGGACTGCAGCACTGACCAACCACCCGCTGTCAGCAAGCTTTTGGTGACTCCATCCCTAAAGCCAGCTTTGCCTGTCCTGCAGGCTGTAAGATACCTGTAAAAAAAAACCCAAAAGCAACCAAAAGGCATGTGTGTACACAGCCATTTATTCTGTAGTAGTTTTACTTCTTCTCAGCTCAGCCCAGTTGGGTCCCCAGGGGACACGTGGTAGGAGGCCAGAGGAGACGCGGACAGCCACTTCCCTTTCCGCAGTCTCGGTGCCAGGGTGACTGGTGACAAAGGGCAGGAAAGTACATGACTGCTAAGAGGACAGAGGGCAAGAGTACATGTGTGTATGAGTGGAGGGGTCCCAGTGGGACCCCCCAGGGATCTGTGCTGAGACCTGGGCAGCTTAACACATGTGACCTGGAAGAGTCAGACCTGGAAGGGACCTGGAGGAGCTATTCAAAGCATTTTGACCAGTACAATCAAGTAGAAACCAGCTTCTTTTTGAAGAACAACTGAGTATCTGTGATGCTCCAGCCTGGGAAAGAAATGGCTGAGGTATGAAGCCATCAGTGATCTGGGGAGGAGGAAAGGGCTGGTTGTTCATGTCTCTCCCAGCACGAGAACAGTGGCACCCCAAACAACGCTAGCCTGTGACAGCTTCAAAACAGGCAAAAATGACTTCTCCACCCAATGTCTAATTGGGGACGCAGTGCCACAGGATACTGCAGGTGCAGGCAGTTTACAGAGCATCAAAAGAAGACTGCATAAATCACAGATCGATCCACTGAAGTTTATTAAATGGATAAAAACTTTCTCTTAGGCAGGAAGTTCTGGTGCCACAAAGGAAGGAAAAACCGTAATGGATAAGGGACGTGCAGCGCTCAGAGCAGCCCCACAATCCAGGGTTGGAGGGATGGTCCATGCTGCTGTCAGGATTTTGAGCTCATCATTGCTGAGGAATCACAGCCTGGGGTCAGGGCGAGGCAAAGGATCTCCCAAGCTAGGCATGTCCTTGGAAAGGCATCCCATCTCCACCTGGACTTTGTGAGCGAAGTTCAGGGCCCTGCAGAATCTGGAGACAGAGGGGACAATTACAAATCCTTTGGCCAGAACACCTCCCTGGCTCCCCTGACTGTCATCTCTTTTGTCCTGCATGGAAACTGCTTTGCTGAATGAGTGAGAGACAACATGTGCCTGAGAGCTCGACAAAGCAGGTCACCTGCTTCCACAAGATTTTACCCAGCACACAGATGGCTCCTCACTGCATCAGAGAGACTGATCCAGTTCAAACAACCCAGTGCAACACAGAATACTGCAGAGCATTTTATTTTTTGTTAGGGCGGGCAGCAAAGCAAGACCCGTCATTGTGCAGGATTCTGAGGGTACACTGGTGGTGCAATTGCAGCACTAAAAACACCAACTGCAGCACTTTTTAGCCAAGGAATCAAAGCCACTGGTGTTAACCAGCCTGGCATCTGAACCCCATCCCTGCAGGCATCCCCAGTATAAAGCTGTCACTGGGCAGCCTGCCTTTTGGCTGAAGCCAGCAGCTCTACCAGCTTTTGCAGGACAACAACACATGATGCAAAAAAAATCAGGAGTAAGCAAGCACTGCTGCAGTGCCCATCCTGCAGCAGGAGCAGGCTCCGTTATGTCTATTGTCTGCCTGCTCACCAGGAGCAATCCTTTACCCAGGAGACACCAGGGAAAGCACCATGTTCCTGGGCTGGCTTTTGGTTGGGGGCATGCCACATGCATCCAGTACCTGCTCCTACCCACCTTCAGTCTCGCACAGGGCCAGTGGCCAGGCCCAGCTCCTGGGTTAATCCAATTTATACCTAAGGCACCTCATATAGAGCAGCCAGTGGGTCTCCAGAGGTCAGGGGAGACTTCAAGTAAATTCACAACATCTGGCTACCTGCAAGGGACCTTACTTCCTATCACTACAGGATTTTTACATTCTTTTTCCAGGTTATTACAAGTTCTCAGGCATTTCACCGAGACTTTTCCCTATCTAAACCAAGTCCTGGCTACGGCTGTCCACTCCGCCCGTGGCCATTGGGATTTCAGGAGAGGCTGATCCCTTCCCCAGCCCCAACCAGTACACAAAGGCCCTTCTAGAAACCAGCCTCTGTTGTGTTTCGGGCCAGCTCAGCTCTTTTGGCTGCTCCCAAGGGTGGAAGTTGTCTTTCCCTGCCTTTGCAAGCACCTTTGCTGCCACAGCAGACAGCTTCATTCTTGCTGCGTTTGGACAGTGATTAAACCATTGGTGGTTTGGACCACAAGCTCCTACATCTCTGCCCAGGCGTATACAAATAGAACAGCTACTCAGAGGGATGCTGTAGGGTCCTTTGGGTGCCCAGAAAGCTGAGGCAGAGCAGGTTGCAGAGGCCAAGAACGGGCACCCAGATAACATCCAGCTGTGGAGCTGCCCTGCCCCTGGCCCATCTCCACTCACAGCAGCACAACAGCAGTGGGGAAACCAGCAAGCCCAGGCTGGGGTGGGAGGTTAGTGCTGCTCTGGGTCTCTCTCAAGGTTGTTGGAGTCTGTTTCAGTGGTACCTTAGAAACCCCAGCAAACCCACTTTACAGCACATCTGACCTGTGTTGCTAGCCTGGGGAGGGCTTGTGGATATACCCAATGTGTCGTTTGGTTTTTCAGCACAAAGGTTTCCTAAAACATCAAGTGAATCACTTCCTCCTCCTGTGTTGGGTAGTCCCTGTCACCAGGGCTTCACTGACCAGCTCCAGCTGGCTCCTGCGGTGTGGTGGAGGTGGCTGCCTGGCTCCCCAGCCCTCTTCTTGTGGGTCCCTGAGCAGCCGGGTGGCTCTCCTGCCCATGGAGCCTGGCCTCCTGCTTTCAGTTCTACCCTCAGCACACTAACACCTGTGATACTTCTGTCTCTTTCGCTGCTGCTCTGAGCCAGCCTTTGGGCTACTCTGGGTCTGTGGTTACTAGGACCAGGGACCTGAGAGGCCTGAGGGCGTTAGTGGCCAGCAAAAGCCTGGCTGCAGGAAGCCCCTGCTGTGTTGCCAGTGCCTGAGGACACTGCCTCCTGCGCCAGCATCTCCTGGAGCTGCATGGGCTGGGGGGATCCAGGGTGCTGCGAGTCACTCTCTCTACTAGAAGGAATTTGCTTCTGTTTCACCCCCGGAAACATGCTGCACTTAATAAATTCAATCTTTGAAACCTGCTGCACTTAATAAATTCAATATTTGAAATCTGCTGCACTTAATGAATTAAATCTCAATTTCCTTCCTCATTCCAGCTCAGCTCAGCCCCACAATGACCTGACAGATATGTTGGGGCTTTCCAGAGGTGTAAGCTCATGGGTGTCAAAACCTGCCACATCCACCTAGCACACTGCCCAGTGCCTGGATTTCACGTGGGCTGGGAAACCTCACCAGTACCCTGCGTGGGAGGGCTCTGGTGCTTTCTGCAAGCTGCCTGCAGCCTCGATAGCTCCTTTCATTTTCATTTTTCTTGGTGCTGGGAACTGTGCAGCTCCACCCGTGGCACCAGAAGCCTGTACAGCGCAGAGGCTCCGGGTCTCTGTCTGCGGTCCAAGAAGAGCCGCGGCTGCCCAGGCTGGAGCACAGAGCCCATCGACCCCAGTGCAGGAAACCCAGGCAGCGTCTGGTGTCGTGGCTGGTACCTGCTCCGGTGAGCGCGGCGAGAGGAGTGATGGCCCCATGGCAGCGGAGCAGGGAGGGCTGGAGTGGAGTTGGCACCAATGTGGGAGCGACCCTGTCTTGCTGAGCCCGTCTGGGCACGGGGGGGCAGTCCCAAGGTGGCCTGGGCATCACGCAAGGGAACCTCCCCAGAAGCGGCTGCGTTTCAGCAGCGCACAAAGGGTGGGCTCTCTTCTGTGCTTTGGGGTGCTCAGCGAGCGCTGGATGTGCATGTGTCCCCCCATCTCCGCTCCCCACAGGGCTGCTGCGGGCGCTGGGTACAACACTTGCTGCTGACCCCCCCCTCTCTGCCACAGATGTCTCGGGAATCGTGGCGGCCGAGCCACCCCACTGCCTCGCTCATCCCCACGGCCCGGGGAGGGCGAGCGCAGCGTGCCGTGTACCTGCTCCTGGCCCTGTGCGCTGCAGCGCTGCACCTCGCCGGCGAGCCCCTTGTGCCCACCACCCGCAGCCTCACCGTCCACTTTGCAGCCCTGCAGATCGGGGCGCTGCTCAAGGGCGCCTGCTGCCTCGCGGAGGAGGTCTTCCACCTCCAATCCAGGTGAGCCAGCACGGGGGCGGCTGTCTCCTGGGTGCCTGGGACCACTCTGGGGGCAAGAGCATAGTAACCTCCGGGATCTGCGGGGGGATCTGCTCCTTGTCTCTGCTCTCACGCATGCCCTCTGTGGAAATGCTGTGCTGTGCCCTGGAAGCAGGCACTGCTCTCCAACAACCTCCTGTCTCTCTCACCTCTTCCTCCCTCTCCTCCTCCCCTCCCGCCTCCTGCCTGCCCAGCTCACCCTATGTCTGTGGACCAATCCTTCTCCTCTCCGTGGTAGCTCCCCGGTGTGCCCTTTCCCTGGGGACAGATCTCGGCCCCCAGCCTTTCCCCACCACCCGCTGCTGGAGGGTACGGGGCTGTTGGAGACGATAGTCTCCCCTGGCTGTCCAAGGTGACATGGCATCTGCTCCCCTCTGAGACCCATGGGTGCTGCAAGAGACCCAAGCTCTCTTCTGGCTGGGGGCAGCCGGGTTGCGCTTAGCAGGGTCCCACAGGGCTCTCTGGCTCCATACTGCTCTAGAAGGTCAGCGGCACTGGCAGGGAGCTGGGAGCATCCCCATGCCAGTGTCCCGTGGGCTACAGGTGGCGGGCGGGTGGCCACCAGCCTGTCTCCTGTCTCCCTCTCCCACCCAGGCACCGTGGCAGCTTCTGGAGGGCCCTGAGCGCCTGCTTCCCCCTGCGCTGGCACGGGCCCATGCTGCTTGTCTGTGGCTCAGCCTACGTGGCTCTTCACGACGGAGATGGGCAGTCGCTCGGCCTCCACCTCGGCCTGGCCAGCTTGTGCCAGCTCCTCATCCTTGCTCTGGGGCTCCACGTAAGACACCAACACCTCTCTCCTGGCCAGCTTCCCAGGGAGCACTCCAGCCCTAAGCAATCATAGGGGCACGTGGCCCGGCCCTGCGTGGCCCCTCACACGCACAGCCCACCCGCCTGCAGCCCCGCAGCGGGAGAAACGCTCTCGTTAGCTCAGCCCTGAAGAGCTGATTTCCTCGGCCCCATACTGCCGTGCATGTTGGCGGGAGGGCCTGGCTGCCTTTTAATGAGCACAGCCGCCCTGGGGCGCTGGCAGCAGCCCTGTCACAGCCAGAGCCCTGCTGACACAAAAAAATGGGTATTTTTAAATCTGTCAGTCAAGTTGGAGCTTGAGGGGAAAGGGTTGCTTGCGTGGTCTCCAAAGGGTTAATTATCAGGCATGCTGTGGGTGGCAGAGCCAAGCTCCAAGTAACTCTGCAGCATTGGGAGGGCTCTGCTTTTCCCCAGAAGAGCTGGAAGGGGAGAGGGGTCACACAGGTTAGGGAAAGGTGCTTGGGGAGGGCAGCTGTCAGGTGCCTGTGGGGACTGAACACCCATTTCCACCTAAATGAACACAAAGAGCTGGCAGGGGCCACTGATGGCCCTGGAAATCCCACCGTCAGGCGCTGGGATGTCTCCATCCGCATGCTTGAAGCACTGGGCAGATGCACAAGTTGCGCTGGGACACACGATCCCAATGGAGCGTACAGCCAGAAAAGTGCCCGGCTCACCCCACCATCAGCTTCCTCATCTGTAGGGGCTGTATGGGCTATCAAGGGCTCTTGGCCCTGCTGCCCAACGTGGCGGTGGAAGTGGGCAGCAAGGCTGCTCTCTCTCCAGATCCCTTTGGAGAGGGCGGCTGCTCTCCGGTCCCTGTAGAGATGTTGCAGAAGAGCCCAGGTGGCTGCTTTCCTCACTGCTGCTCTGTCTTTCCTTCCCTCCACAGAAGCCCTCAGCAGTGGAAATGTCTGAGATGTTTGAGAAGTCCAAGCAGAATGCCGCTCATGGGCTTGCCTGGTCTTACTATGTTGGGTACCTAAAAATAGTCCTGCCACCTATGCATCTGGTACCCTGCATTATCATGCCTACAGATAGAAATAGCTCCTAATAACAATCCTCCCCCTTCTACAGTGTTAGCAGGGAAATGGGGAGCAAGGTAGAAAGCAGCTGTACTCACACCAGGCACCTCTGCTCCATGCTGTATTTCCCCAGGGGTGAAAAAGTCGATGGAGGAATTCAGCAGAGCCAACCCCAACGTGCTGGCATGCAGGGAGACCTGGAAGCTCCACATTTTGGTCCCTCTGAGCTGTGACATCTGTGATGACCTGGAGAAAGCTGACAGCAATATCCAGTACCTGACGGACCTCACTGAAATCACCCTGACCCGAGCTGGCACTAAAAAAAGGGTCTACAAACACAGCCTCTATGCAATCAGGGATGAAGACAACAAGGTATACTGAGTGCAGTGTTGGGAGAGCAGTTGGCATGCATCAGCCCAAAGGTCTTCCTGGCCCAGAAGTGACCGTAAGGGCAGGACAGTGTTACCTCTCCTATTAGAGAGCTTTTCAGCAGGCTTCTGTGAGATAGAGAGGTCCTCTTCATGCTGGACATCTGCACCCCTTCCTCCTGTCTGCCTCCTCCCAGGCTCAGCCCTTGCAGGGATGTTGGGCTCACTTAACCCCTCCTGGAGTTGATTTAAGTCCAGAAAACAGCTGAAAACCAGGCAGAAAAAAGCAGATGTGGGGTACAGAGCATCAATTCCCATAGGATGAACAAATATTTCCTTTTGTTTTGAAGAGGTGCTTGAAAATGTCTGAGTCATTATATAATTTGACTCCCATTCCCTCAGACACCTATTTTCCAGGCTGACAAGCCCTAAATCCCTCCATCTCACATTGCATTCATCTCCTTCCACATCTCCAGGCAGACGGGCCTCTGCCTCTGCACCCCTGGAGGAGGGACACAGGTCCTGCTGACGTGACTGTGGATGGAGACATTGGCAGAGTGATGCTTCTCACCCAGGTCCCCCTAATTTGCCTTTTGATGGTGGCTGAGCGCTGAGCTGCTGCTTTTAAAGCCCTGTCTGCAGGGACCCCAGAGCCTCTTTCCTGGCCCTGCTCCTGGGGAAGCACAGTCAGTGTACCGATGCCGTCTTTCGTCTGCCAGTCTCCTGCTGAGTCACTTGGCACCAAGTGAGCTCCAGCAGCTCTGCAGCCTGGACCTGTCCTGACCCGCTGTGTGTTTCCAGTAAAATCTGTCCCTCAGCTTGCTGCCCAGTTGCTGGTGAAGGCGTGCATGGCAGCAATGCTAGCTCCCACCCTTGCATCTGCTCCAGGTCACTGTGGCAGCTGCCTGCCGAGGCTGGTAGCTCTTCCTGCTACCCTGCATTACCCAGGGATCCCATCCCTCTTCCTGTATTAAACTTTCCAGTTTACCCAGTATAAGACTTAGTGGTAACCTGCTCCTCCTTGGAGTTTTTATGGCCTTAACAAATCTCTCCTCATTTGTTTGATCACCCTCCTTCTAGCTGTGCATTCATCTTGCCAGCGTTTATCCTCCTCTGTTCTACTCCCCATCAGGCTGCTCAGACTTCCCCCTGTCTAGCAGAAAAGCCACCAAGAAGGTGTGATCAGACACGGGCAAGGGGTGTCTCCACAGGGGACCACACTCCATGGGAAAATCACCGCCCAGGCTGCGGCTTGGGAGCACCGACAGAGCCGGCGGCTGCACCCCGGGGCCCCGTGGGAGGGAGGCAGATCCCTGAGCCCACCCGGCGCACAGGGCACGGCTCTACCTGCCAGGCCAGTTGCTCTTTCCCTGCTCGACACGGCAGGGGGACACTGGGACCAGCAGCAGTGTCCCTGTCCCAGTGGTCCAGCACACAGCACCAGTGCGGGGCAGGCTAAAGAGCCATAAAGGGGTCTCAAGGGCTCTGCCCAGCGCCAGGGTCCCCCGGCAGCCCTTTGCCAGGAGCTCGGTCCTCCTGCCCCTGTGTCTTTTCCTTCCATCCCTGCAGCTCTGGCACTGTGCGGTGGAGTATGCCGCCCCTCTGCAGTCCCTCTACGCCATGTCCCAGGACGAGTGTGCCGCCTTCAGCCGGGAGGACCGCCTGGAGCAGGCCAAGCTTTTCTACAGGACCTTGGAGGAGATCCTGAAAGGCTCCAAGGAGTGTGCGGGTACCTACCGGCTCGTTGCGTACGAGGGTGAGTGAGGAGGGGAAGCCGAGTACCCAGCGTGATGGCCGAGCTCTCCCGGCCCTTGGAGTGGCCTCGGATCGGGGCAAACAAGGGGAAGTAGGCAGGATCTGTGCAGCACTTGGCTGGTATCCCCACTCGCATGGCCGGGGGGGGGTCCCTGCTGCAGTGGGAGGAAGGGGCTCCCTCTCGACACAGAAGGACTTCTTGCTGTTGGTCTCAGAGGAGCGGAGAGGATACTGGCGGAGCTGGTCCCTCTTGAAGTCCCCAAAGGCATCTGAGACAAGCAGCCTTCCTCCGGGGCAGCGAGAAAACTCCCTCAAGGATTAAGTGTAACAGTGAGCTTCCAGGGGAAGGAGCGGCTCTCTTCACTGCTGCTGGTCCTGGGAGAAATGGCTCCCCCTCCCCGGCAGTGGGACGGGTGTGAGCGTGGCTCAGTGGCATTCCTCCTGGCAGGGGACGGGAAGGAGCCAGGCTTTCCCTTCTTCCCATTTTCCTTTCATTTCCCTTCTCCTCACCTCTGCCAGAGCAGCCGGGCTTGAAAACAGCTTCCTGCTTCTTGCTCAAATGAACCTCGTTTTTCAGGGGAAATTCAGCACTCTCCCTGATGGGGAGAAGCATTTCTATCCAACAAGGGAGTTTCCATCACAAGCACTACTGGGAGTCCAGCACATAGTGCCTGTATTTTACTCTACTTCCTGCACTTTGTGTTTTAACTTCTCTCTTCCAGCATGCTGAAAGGGGGGAAGTAATAACCATACTTTGACTTCTCAGGAAATTCTGCATATTTTAGGGCATTTCCCAGAGACTCTGCTGCCTGCCCAGACCCCTGCCTTGGGCTGGACCAGTGAAGATGGCTTTTGTCTTTCTTCTGTTCCAGAGTCAGGAGAAGCAGAGACCCACTTCTTGTCCAGAGAGATCCTCTGGCACCTCCGGCAGCAGCATCAGGAGTACGCCATGTACGAGGGGAACCACCCGCACGCCCCATCCACGACCCTCGACTCGACAGCGCTCAACCTCCAGATAAGCAAGTCTGACCTGCCGCAGCCTCTGAGAAGTGGCTGCTTCTAAAACACCAGTGCTGCCCAGCCCCACACCACCACCTCGGGGCTCCAGTCCCCTTCCCCAAGCCCCTTGCTCTTGCAGCAAGTGCTGTCCATGGCAGCGATCCCCAACCTCCTGCAGGAACTGCCCACCAAAACCTCCTGTGCATCGTGTTTATTGAAAACAGATGACTCAAACCACAGTCCTGTGACATGCTTCCCATTTTCTTTGTTATGTATATCTCATATATTAAGCCGCGGGTGGTTTTTTTTTAAATCTGCTTTGATTTGTGTCATATAAAGCCTTTTCCTCTGAGACAGGTTGCATTACCCTGAATCTTGGGCACAATGTGCAGCCTGCCCTTGGACATCCTGTGGTGTTGGACGGGGCTTTGGAAATCCCAGCCACAAGTGTGTATGTGTGTGCCGGGTCCAACACACCCAGCCAGCACGGCCTGCCTAATCTGACGGCTTCTGCGGGCACAAGGAGTATGTGCAGGACGTCCGGGGTACCCTCCGGCCTGACACACCCGCTGTGCGGTCACACACCAACAGCCTTGCTTTCTACCCGTTTGGGAGGTGGGGGTGGAACAAGAGGAGGTTGGGCCTGTGGAACTCTGACATTCAGTGGTCCCACAGTGCAAGAAATCTCCCTGCTTTTGCTCCACCCAGTAATTTCGTGCTGAGAGCCATCTGCGGTGCCTGCTGATGCCCTTCATGCCCACATTCCTCCCAAGCACTCCGCAGAAGTGTTTCTCCAGCCCCAAAGGACGTGCCAGACCCCCTGGAGCTCTGGCAAAGGGGCAGGATGCAGTCCTGGGACAACTTGCATGGGGTTTTTTGGTGCGAGACATCACACGTTGGGCTGCCCAGCCCTCCGTGTCTGGGGGTGAGGCAACTCGGACAAGCCCAGCGAGCCGGGCCCCCCCTGCCTACTTGGGCCCCCAGCGGTCAGGTAGAAGCAGGGCAGAGGACGTGCAGCGGGTCTGGTCAGCGTGGCTCTGAGACAGATGATTTCTTGGCTCTCCCCATCTACGTGCTCCTCCAGGGTCTGCCTGGAGGTGCCTAGGCTGAAAAAGGGGCTGTTCCCAGGCCAGCCCCAATGCCTGCGCACCCCGCTTAAGGCCACGCTTGCTGAAGAGTCTCAGCTTGCAAGGGGAAGGAGCCTGCTCCCAAGGGACTGCCAGGAGCAAGGAAGCAGCTGAGAAATGCAGTCACTGTGGTGGGCTGCTGCCAGGAGCCTTCCCAGCCAAGAAGGTAGCAAAATCCCAAAGGTGCTCCGCATGACCTGGGCTGGCCATGGGGCAGGTGAGCCAGCCAGTCCCTCAGGCAACCCAGCACGAGTAACGCAGCGTGGCCAGAGCTGTGCGCAGTGGGGCAGGATGGTGGCCCCAGGGCTTGTTGCTTGCCAGGTTGCCAGAGACCGTGGCAGAGCTTTGCCATGGTGCAGCTTGGCAAAGCCACAGAGCAGGGGCCAGAGCTGTGCACCCACTGCTCCATGCCTCAGTTTCCCCTTTTTCCAAGAGCTGAAGGAGGATCTAGCCAGCCAGTTCTGCCCTGGGAGGGAAGGGGGGACAGGCGGCAGCTCAGTTGGCTTGTTACCCTCTGGTGTTGCAGCATCCCTACCCTTTGGACCCTCCCAACTCCCAGGACTCTGGCAAAAGAATGAGGTCCCTTGAGAAGTCCTAGGTGCTTGCCCTCAGCCTGAACTTCCAGCATAAGGGCCTAGAACCAGCTGTGGCCATCCTCTGGGCCAGCCATGGAGACTCTGAGGGGACTGCATAGTCCAGGAGCCCACAGGAGATGACCTGGCTGCATGGCTGAGGATGGATACAAGAGTGCTGTGCCTGGCTCCCTCCTGGCTCCACTCAGAGCTTCCCGGGTGGCTTTGCCTGGAGCCAGACACACAAAAGCACCCTAGGAGATGCTACTACCTCTCCTTGTGGATACTGGTGAGGCTCCAGCTAAGTCTGCTTTCCTGCCATTATTTTTCCAATATGGTTAAGGTCCCTCAAGTCCTGACTGGACCTGTTGGCCAGTGGTCTGTCTGGTGCCAGGTACGTGATCTCCCTAACTGGAGGCTCAGACTCCTTACCGGAGCCGTGGCTGCCCAGCCTCCACATGTCCTTGCCGCATGGCTCCTGCCAGCAGCACCCAGCAAGCTGCTCCTTCCAGTAGCCCAGCTTCCACCAGTCTGAGTGTGCGCAGCCTGTGCAAGGGCCGTGATGCACTGCAAGGATAACAAAACCAGCCAAGAGGACAGAGCCAACCGCGGCGATCAGGATCACGGCAGGGCACCCGGTTTCTTTGTCACTCCCAGGCCAAGGTGAAAGCGTTTGTGGCTAAGCAGGTTCACCTGGGGTGGAGAGACGCTGATGGAAATGGCTAGGTGGGCACAAGCTGAGGCTGAGCCCACCCCCCCACTCCTGCCCTTGGCTGCCCATCTCCCTTTACCCTGACACCTACCTGTGCTTGCAGCTCCTATCCCAAAGATGCTGGATGCACTTTCCTCTGCCCGTGGCCCCCAAGGGAATGGTCATGCTCGGACAACATGCACCTCCTTGAGCTGGGAAAAGCCACAGGCCAATGCTTCACCCTTCAGCAGGAAGATGGGTGCCCCAGGCAGACCCCCAGGCTGGGAAGCAGAGGTCCTGGGGAGCAATCCTGAGACAAACTAAACAGCTGGACGTTTATGTCACTGCTTCTTCACATACCTGGTAGAACAGCTTTGGTGCTGATGGGGGGCTGTGTACGGGGGACGTCCCAGCAGGCGAGAAGGCAGCTCCAGTGGGCAACGTGGCACAGCAGCAGATGCTGCCAAGAGCCTGGTTTGGGAGCAGCCTGCCTGCGCTGCCTCCAAGGGCAGCTCAAAGGGCTCCAACGTGACCGTGCTGCTTCAGCCGTGTCTGCTCCACAGAGAGCTCGCTGGGCTTGTCTCGGAAGCGTAGCCACACCACCCAGTATTCCCCTCTGAGTGGAAGGAGAAAAACCTGGGTGTACTATTTTGAACAGTTGGATGAAAGGTTGGATGACTGCAATTTCTCTTGGGAAGAAGGCAGCCTGGAAAACCCTCACCCTGCAGTCAGCTACCACGGACCACCAGTGGCTCAGGCACATGAAGCCTGTGGAGCCAAGTGCTTCACAGCCGCCCGAGGAGACCTGGCAGCACTGCTAAGCCCAGCTGGCACACGGAGGCACAGAGAGCCTATAACCCAGCTCCTTAACCACCATTTGAAGCCTCTGGGATTCAAAAGGCCCCTAGGACCCGCTCAGGCTCCTGGGCAATAGGCAGCCCAGGGCCAGCGAGCACCTGGACATCCTTCCCCTCACACAGTGCCAAGGCGGCAAGTCTCCAGGGATGCCTGCAAGCCCTGTGAGCCCTGTAGGACGGCATTCGCTGGGCCTCGCGGGCTGGTATCACTCTCCTGGCCTGGAATTGTGTTCTCTGCTGAGACCTTCTGCCCGCAGTGTGACCCCGAGTAAAGAGGGATCAGCTACAGCTTATTGCTCTCTCATCTAAAGCCACTCCTGAAACAGCTCCAATTGCTTCTATCTCTCCCAAGCTTTCCTTCCCAGGATAAAACTGCTCCTACCTGGCAGCTGCCTCTCAGCAAAGCACCCCAGGTGAATATCAGGGCTCCATCTCTCATGCATGTGGGAGAGCATGGTGGGAGATGCCTCTCCCCAGCTCCAGCCCAGCAAGCTTTTGGAGGAGATTTGGCTGCACGCTGGTCCCGCTGGGACTGGAAATCGGAACCCATTTCAGGATTCAGTTAAACCTTAATCTGCAGCCTAATCTCTGGGTACTACATCTGTGCAAAAGACAAAAAAGACAGATGAAAGGGCTGGTAAGGGAGGGTTTGTGACAGCAAAGGCCACTGCAAAGAGCCGTCTCCTTTCGGCCTGCTGGTTTGGAGCGGCGTCGGGGATCTTCGCCCAGGCCTCCAGGATGTGCCGAGCGGCTGGTGCCGCACTGGCCAAGAGGGAGAGGGGAGAGCTGGGCTGCTGCGGGCGAGGGACCTCCTGGCTGTCGTAGGGAGCGGATACTCCCAGCTGCGGGGAGCAGAGCGCTGCGCCCAAGGGGTCTGGCCCTGGGGCGCGGGCAGGTGGACGTCGGTCCTGGTCACCCGCCTCCTGCTTCGGAGCAGCCTTCCCAAGGGGGCAGAGCAAATGCTGTGGGCACTTGCTGAGATTCAAGGTAAATGCATGGCATCAGGGCTGAGCTCAGCAACACGGGAACGGCCAGGAGCAGCTGCGTGAGCAGCAAAGCCAGCACCACTGCAGTCCCCAAGGATTTGCGCCTTCAAACCCACTGGGGATCCTCACAGAGCACAAACACCATCTCCTTCCTGATGCCCTGCTCCCTTCCCATATGGGTGCTTCTTATCTTGCCCATCACCATCTTCAGTCGGGTTGGGCTGAGATGGCTGATAAGCTCAGCCCGTATTAGTGGGGGACAAGTAGAAAGACAGGTACAAGCCCAGAGGAAACCTGACAGTACAACCTTGTTCCAGCAGAAACCATGCTGCCCAGCTCCTGCCACTACTCAAGGGCAAAGCCAGAGCCAAGCAAACGGCAAGGTGAAAGGCTTTGCTAACAGAGTGAATTGCAGGCAGAGCTGAATCAGGGGCAGGAAAATCAGACCTCAGAAGAAGTGGAAGCTTGCTGCCCAAGCTGGCAAACAGGACAACCAGTTTCCCCTTGAGCTCCCTAACAGCACACATCGGCTCAGTTTTTTGCGCTAATTGCAGCGTTCCACATCAGGCCTGACTCGGGACTCGCCAGCTGCTGGGGTGGTCGAAGGTGCTGCCGGGCGCCAGCGGCACCGGCGCTGATGCACCAGCACGGCAGTGTCACCCCCCCCCAAACAGCCCCACGCCCTCGTCGCCGCTGTGCGCAAAAAGCCCCGGCTGTCCCTGGTCATCACGGAGCGCTGGGGCGCAGCCTCGCGCCAGCAGTGCCCCGTGCTCCAGTGCCACGGCTGCCGGCCGGAGGCAGAGGGGTGCGAGGGGCGCAGGCGCTGCCCCCATCTGGAACCCGATCTGCAGGCTCTGCCAGGGCCGTGAGGGGTGACGAGTAGATTTAGGGGGCGTCTTCGACCCGAGCACCCCAAGCACAAGCCGTGGGGTCAGGAGCAGGGCCCCGAGCCTAGCCGTCATGGAGAGGTGCCTGACACAGGGCTACGAGCCCCAGCTACAGCTCGCCACCGGGGCAAGCACGGAGCCACAGGCGTGAGCCAGGGACGGGCTCAGCGCAGCGATGAGAGGTGGCTGGCACTGCTCTCGCCCTGCCTTTTTCTCTTCCCACCGCTTCTCCACTCGGGGAAGACGTATGGGATGAGGAGCTGAGCTTTGCAGCCAGCTCTGCAGTGGGATTGCTGGGTCTCAGGCATCGAAGAGCTAAAGACGAAGCCAGTCACAGCCATCGGTCCCATCGGCAGCAGGGTGCTCTTGCCAAACATTTTTCCCCAACACCCAGACCGCTCCAGAGCCTGAGAAGCTCTTCTCTGCCCTCAGGACGAAGAGTTGTTAGGGAGGAGGAGCAGACCCATACCTGAGCCACAGGGACCATACCTCGGCAAGGTGAGCTGAGCAGGTCCAAGGTCCACCACCGTCCAGTAATAACGAGGCAGGTCCCAGGCCGCGCAGGGAGGCAGGTTCGCAAGTCAGGGTCTGGGTTCAAAGGCACAGAGCCAAGCAGGGCAAAACTGCACCCTCCCTCCAGCCAGGGGTTGGGCCAGGGCTGAGCTTGGATGCAGCAGGGACGAGGCTTCTCACGTCTTAGCTGTTTTCCCATCAGGTTTTGTTAGTGCCATTTGGATGTAAATAAGCCCAGCTCCTGTTCATTTGCAACCACAGAGCTAGCCAGGTCAGCAGTCCTTTCTGAGGCACGCTTTGGTTTTTTCTCTTTGTGGGTTACCAGAAATCACTATTAACTGCCTGTAGAGATCTGTCCGTCCTGCTCCATACAGCAAAGAGTTATTGTTTTAAATCTTGGGGTGGCTGATATGTGAGTTTTCTCAAAGACCCATTGCAGAACAGGTGCTCAGGCTTTTAACATGAACTTAGAAAAAATGATGTTCAGTTTTTCTGCAGGAGATGCATGTGCCTATTACAAGAGCATCTTTACTCCTACCCTTGTATGTCTTCTCCTTTACCTCAAATGAAATGCAAAATGTGTTGAGATTTCTCATTTTTTATTACATTCCTGGTAACTACTGTCTGTTGTGTCTTGAAGTCTTATGCCAAGCATACATCTTGGCTGTAATATTTTCTTCTAACAGAAGAGTCAGAGCAACTTTTGACACTTCAAAAATCGTATGCAGTGGCTTGAATATAAATGCTGGCATTAGCAAAACAGATCTAGAAGACCCCCAAACACGACTCACTGTAAGGCCATCTCTGGTGCTGAGAGGCGGGAAGCATTCCCAGCTGTGTTTGTGCTCCCACCCCCGAGAGCTACAAGCCCATTCTGACACTTGGGCTGTGAAGCCTTTGAGCACTGTTTTGACTTGATTGTTTGAAAAGGTCAAATTATGGAGCCTTGCAAATGCAGGATGCTTCTGTATCTGGGGCAGGAGGGGAGAAGAAGCCAAAAGTAACTATTTCTGAAGCTTGACAATAGCTAAAAAGATTCATCAGGACCTACTTTTATTTCTATCCTCAAATCTTATATCCATGTAATTACTGAAGAGCAGGTCAGTTTGTTTGATAACTGTGCAGGTCATCATGCACAAAGACTACTTTGTGCGTGATGATGCTTTACGACCAGCTTGTGCAGTGGTGGTCACTTCAGGAGGCTGAAATAAAATAAGTTATTGGCAAACAGGTGTGCATGCCAGCCAGGGAGGGTTGTGTGCTTCGATGGAGAAAAATGTGAACATCGTCTTCTGCAGAAGAGTGCTCGTGAGGCTGGTGATGGGTACACCTCTCACCGGGAAACAGCCACGGAAGGTGAGCAGCAATGACTGTTCAATAGTGCTATGCTGCCCTCAAGTGTTGCTTTTCAGCAATACCCAAATTTTCAAAGTCAGCCTGCACTAAGTTGCATTTTCCAAGTTTTGTGGTTGTGCTCCAAAAAAGGCCCTTGCAATCACACTCATATATATATATATTTTTTTTTTTTACCTTTCACGTAGTAAAAATCCTGCTTGAAAAGTGGGCTTGTTTGAAGTGGCTGAGGAAAATGCCAGGTTCACTGAGTTCATGCCTGTCTGTGGTTAAAATCTGGCATCGTGCAAAGCGAGGAAAACAGCAGCTCAGTGCTGCGGCTGTCAGCAACAGTTGGACCCTTACATCTCTTGGACTTAAACTGGCTATTAATTAACTGCCTCTGCTTTGTGCTGCACCTGCTACTGACTCCACAGGCCCTTTCATTTCCTCTTTCCAGTGACTCAGTGGGAGCAGTGTAATATATATTGGAAACGTGGACAAATTCAATTTGAGAGCCAGAAGCCTTCACAGGGCTGTCTCGATGCTCTTGCATGCTGCCTGTTTTAGTGCACAGCTCTGCCTGAAAATTCACACCTTTAAATCCTTGAGCCCTTAAATCCCAGTGTGGCATCCATGGGGGTGACATATATGTAAAACCCAACATCTCAATTTTAATTAATTTGTCAGCCAAGCATCTGAAACACGCATTTCTCACAATTCCTCAGTCTTGCTTGTAGTTCTGTAGTGCCCATTTCCTAAGCTGCAAGTGCGGCAGTTCGTGTTTCGCTGGCATCGTCAATGGATGTGTCAGAGTACAGTCCCCAGCACGACCGCGCGGTACTTAGGTCTCACAGAAAGGTGGACAAAGAAGTGGAAAAACAACTTAAAGCCCCAAGTAGGGAAGAAGGGTTATTTCTGGGTGCCAGTCTCGGGTCACGAGTGGCTCAGAGGACCCCCACAGGGTCCTTTCTTGTGGCAGCTGTTTAGTAAGCCAAGCCTCTTCCTAGGAAAAAGAGAACTGCCAGCTCTAGCCTTTAGATAGTAACTTGAAGGTGTTAGTTTTAGGGAGCCGGTTTTGTTCTTTCCTCATCAATTTTTGTTCTGGCCTCTGGTGCTGGGGTCTGCGGTAGCAGCAGGAGCCAGCCAGCACAGCCAGACTGCGGCTCCCATCATAGCTGTGCATCCCCCCAGACCTGGCCAGTATGGCACGTGGCTGTCGAGGGCAGGAGTGACCTGGCTAACCGCGGCAGACATGGACGCAGAGAGGATGGCCCGAGTCGCTGTCTTATCCCCAGCGAAACAGCACTGATGTCCCAGCCCCTCTGACCACTGAGGAACGAGCCCACAGTATTGTCTGCACAAACACATCCCGCTCAGGAAAGGGAGTGGAAGAGGGGGTTAATTAGGTTGGGACACATTTTGTCTCTTTTTCCTGCGTTTGGTACTGCTCCTGGGCTGGACACAGCCTCCTGAGGCCAGAGACCATTATCTCTGCCCTGAAATCAGCAGCAGGAGAGAATCAAGTGGGATTCCCTGCACCCCTCCTGTTGGGAAAAGGAAGGCTGCCTTGGTACTACGGCCTAGGGCCAGGGTGAGAGTGGGAGGGATCTTGAGCCACAGAATGAGGCACCACACCTGGGTCCGAACATGTCCTGCCACTTGTGCCTGACACCAGCCGCGGGACCAGTCACTAGAGCCTCCAGTGCAGGAGGGCAAGCCTGCCAGGCAAGGGCTTGCCACAAGACCAGGAGCAGAGAGGGAATAAGACACAGACTCAAGCCCTTAAAATTTTGGTACAGATCATAGAATGGTTTGGGTTGGAAGGGACCTTAATGAAACGATCATCTGGTTCCAACCCCCCACCATGGGCAGGGACACCTTCCACTAGACCAGGGTGCTCCAAGCCCCGTCCAACCCGGCCTTGAACACTGCCAGGGATGGGGCATCCACAGCTTCTCTGGGCAACCTGTCCCAGTGCCTCACCACCCTCACAGGGAAGAACTTCTTCCTTACATCTAACCTAAGTCCACCCTCCTTCAGTTTAAAGCCATTACCCCTTGTCCTATCACTACCTGCCCTTGTAAAAAGTCCCTCTCCATCTTCCCTGCAGCCCCCCTTTAGGTACTGGAAGGCTGCTGTAAGGTCTCCCCGGAGCCTTCTCTTCTCCAGGCTGAACAACCCCAAC
>JAVJGG010000043.1:762107-773944 GCA_035590195.1 Aviceda cuculoides
TTACTTAGCAACAGCTGAAAACATCAGTGTTATCAACGTTATTCTCAACCTAAATCCAAAACATAACACTATACCAACTACCAGAAAGAAAATTAACTCTATCCCAGCTGAAATCAGGACATGGGGAAAGAGGGCAGGCGGGGGAAGCAGAGGGGCAATGATATGTGGGGCCGCTCCAACATTGCAGCCAACCCCAGCACCACAGTAGCATCTTCTGGGACAGAGCCAAGGGGGGTCCTGAACACTGAGCTTTGACAAATGCTCTGCTGAGGCCTGGCAAGCCACCAGGACTTCTCTCTGCTAGCTTGCTGGGCCAGGGCAAGGAATGTTCCCTGTGCTGCCCAGGGTGGATGCTGGGCCAACTCTCGGACCTTTGCAACAGTAAGTCACACGAACGGATACCTCTGAGAACAGAGACACAGGCACGCGCATCTATCCAGCACTGAAGGCCCCTATGCCCCAGCCGTTCAGGACAGTAACAGCACCTGCGTGCACACACACACACACACAACATCCCCCCAGCAGCTCCCACCCTCTCGGGACACAGCTGGGCCACAGGCACAAGCAGCTTACCCCGACCCCAGCCCCACTCCAGGGCCGCTGAGGCCTTTCCCTGCCAAGCGGATGGGCCAAACAGTTCCTCTGTAGCTCTCCCTTCCCAGCACCAGCCCCCACCCCCCAGGGCCCCGTGGGCACCAACCAGAGCCCCTCCACCCCACCCCGGAGGCCGGGAATGCAGCTGGGCCCCAGCAGGCGCTCTGAGGAGTCCGCACCACGCTGAGGAGCGGCCGTGAGGCCCAGCTGCCCCTCCCAGGAGCGGCACCGGAGCTCCCGCTGCTCTGCGGAGCTCGGCCTCGGCCGCCGGGGCAGGGCCGGGCCTCAGGACGGAGGCGACGACCCTGCCGTCATGGCAGCAGCAGCCGGGCGGCCAGCCCCCGCCCGCCTCAAAATGGCGCCGGGCGGGCCGGCGCCGGGCGTGCGTAACAGATCACGTGCGTCCCCGCGGCCCAATCAGCGACGGGCGATGCCTGCGCGGCGGGCGGTGCTTGCGCTAAGATGGCGGACGATAAGGTGAGCGGGGCGGTGCGGCGGGCCGGGCCGGGCCGGGCGGGAGGGACAGACTCGACCTGGGGCTGAGGGAGCGCTGGGCTGGTTCCCTGTCCCCGGGCGCTGCCTGGGGAGGCCGGTCAGTAGCCTATGTGTCTTCCCCAGGACCCTCTGCCCAAGCTGAAGGACCTCGCCTTCTTGAAGGACCAGCTGGAGAGCCTGCAGCGGAGGGTTGAGGACGAGGTGCACTCTGGCGTGGGGCAGGTAACGCGCTTCCCGCGCCGGTGTGGTGACCCCTGTGTGTCGGGGCGGACCAGTCACCCGTGTTGTGGGGGGTTATTACAAAAAAAAAAAAAAAAATCCCCGGGGCACGTCCCTGCACTGCATGCCCTGCACAAGACCACCCAGCCCCGTGGCCTCACTCTTTGCTCTTTTCCGCAGGATGGCTCTCTGCTGGCCTCGCCCTTTCTTAAAGGCTTCCTGGCAGGCTACCTGGTAGCCAAACTTCGCTTCTCAGCTGTCCTGGGATTCGTGGCTGGGACCTGCACAGGAATATATGCTGCTCAGAACTACGCTGTTCCCAATGTTGAAAAGACAGTCCGGGACTACTTCAGTTCACTGAAAAAAGGTCGGGACTAGGGAGGAACCTTTTGGCAGCAGTGTCTGTGGGAACGGTACTCATTAGTTAGCAGGTGCAGAAGATTCCTAGGGCTTTCAGAGGCACGTCTCACACACCATTCTTTTCCACTGGAAAAGGACTTTACACCACGTCACTGTGAGACATCAGCGGGTCTGGTTATGGAGTATTTATTGCAGCATCGTGGCAGCAGTGATCACTCCACTAACCCACAGTAGCTTGGAAGCACCAACGGCCAATGGTTTGCCAGCTGCCTTTCCCCCTCAGCTCTCTCCCTGTGCCCCTGCAGATTGAAAGGCTGCCTGTGACATGTCATCACGCTCACCACCTGTACGCCCTTCTACTGAGCACACGCTTTGCCCATGCTTTGTGTGGCTTCCTGGGGAGGCTTGTAGTTTTTTCCTTGATGAAAGACAAAACCATTCTCTTCTACTGCATCAGAAATGTAGCAGGTAACATCCTGTTTTAATCAGGCTCATTAAATTCATGGTATTTGGTCTCTTCTTGAATGTTCTAGGGTGCGAGTCTGTCTGGCCTCTCTGCACTGGTAGCAGCTCTCCCTTGCTGCCTACCGCCTGAAAATGGTGATGTTTGGTAATGCTGCTGGCTCTGCAAACTGGGTGCTCCGGAGGGGACTGTGGGGACTGATGCTGGTCTTGTCTGTAGCCATATATGGCTCTCATGCTCCCCTCCTGACCCAGTGCAAGGTGGATGGGATAATCCCCTTCAGCTCCACATCTGTCGTGGTTCTTGTCGAGCTGACAAAGCTGGTGTTCTCCCTCCTGTTCCTGCTGACCTGGGACCGGGAGCTGCTGGGAGTTGCTGTGTCGTGGCGCCACATTGCCCCCTTCGCCCTCTCTGCCCTGCTGTATGCTGCCAACAACAACCTGGTGGTTCACATGCAGCTCTTCATGGATCCCAGCACCTACCAGGTCTTGAGTAACTTAAAGATCGTCAGCACCGCACTCCTCTACAGCCTGTTCCTGCGCCAAAGACTCAGCATGCGCAAATGGCTGGCTCTTTTCCTGCTGGTGGCTGCTGGGGTGAGCTACAGCTGTGGTGGCCTGCAGGACCCTGGCAGCCCCTCCAAGATGCAGCTGCACATCACGCTGGTGGGCTTGTTGCTGATCTCGGTGTACTGCCTGATATCAGGCTTGTCTGCTGTCTACACAGAAGCCATCCTGAAAACCCAGGCGCTGCCTCTCAGCCTTCAGAACCTTTTCCTTTACTTCTTCGGGGTCCTGCTCAACTTGATCGGCTACTTCTGGAGCAGCGCAGAGAGGGGTTTTTTGGAGGGATTTTCTTCCTGGGTGCTGGTGATTGTGGTCAGCCAGGCCTTGAACGGTTTGATCATGTCCGTGGTCATGAAGCACAGCAGTAACATCACCAGGCTCTTCGTGATCTCCTGCTCTATCCTAGTCAACGCCCTCCTGTCCGTCACCCTCTTCAATCTGCAGCTCACCCTGCTCTTCTTCGTTGCCGTCTCGTGTATTGGCCTTGCTGTTCACTTGTACTATGGCGTCACGTAGCCGCTGCCTTCCTGCCCTGTGTGCACCAGGGCAGCTTTTGGTCGTTCCTCAGGGGTATGTAGTGCTTGTGCTGGGGCTGGTGTTAGAAGCACAGCAGTGCTTTGGCTGTCGGCCTCCCCGCCCTGGTGTTTGCAGGGAGTTGTTACTGGTGGGTGCACGCACGACTAGCAGGGACCCCCTGGACGGGAGTGCTGAGAATGAGTGCCCTGTCCCTGTTTCCAGAGGGGAAGGTGGGCCCTGCTCCAGCCTAGCCGGCCTCTGTGCCACAGGATTCCTGTGCGATCAGGTGTGCCCAGCTTCAAGGGTGCGTCCTGACCCCCTTATTCATGTGGTGTCTCACGTTCTCGAGCTGCTTCCCCCATCTTCCCTGCCCCAGAGCCTGTAAATGCTCCTACAGTGCTTAGCTCCGCTATGTTGTGAGCTCATCTGTGCGCAGGCAGCCCTGCTGCACAACCGCTGCCGGGCCAGCGTTGGTCTGACACGCTTTCAACTACTGGGGATGGTGTTTCCTCCAGCCAGCTGCCCAAGGCTGGGTGCCGCTGCCTGGAGAGCCTTGTGCTGCGTCTGGGGGCATCTCCCACCTCTGCAGTTTTCTAGCCCACTCCTTGCACCAGCCCCTGGCTGAGGGGCTGCTGTCCTTAGGCCCCATTTCCCCTTCTCAGGCACGGTGTCGCTGCTCTGTGCGGAGCAGAGGGGCAATGGGGGGATGTGGGAACTGTTTCACCTGCTCCCCAAAAGGGAGACTACACCCAAATTTGTACCAATGCTGCAGCTAGTGAGTTTCTGGCAGGCAGAAGTCGCTGCTGGCTCTGGCCGGGGTTATTAAAGTTGCAGTTCAACAGCATGTGTGTGTCTGTCCTCCCTGCAGGAACGCATCTTGCGCTTGGCAGAGATTTGGGGGCTAGGGGCATGTCCGAGCCTGACGACACTCATTGGTGAAGGGGCACCCACTTTATTCCACTTGGCAGCAGCTGGGGAGCCACCAGCCTTCTCACCGTGCCCGCTCTGCTCCTGTTGCAGGGCTGTGCCTGAGCCCGTGCTCCTGCAGGCAGGTGCCCAGCAGCAGAGCAGGGTTTTTCCCTTGGGGACAGAGGGGAGAAGTGCTCCCCTGCTTCTGCCGGGAAGCACCCTCCCTGGGGCCAGGTTTCTTCAGGGAGCAGCTCTCGGCAGGCAGGACAGGAGGCCTTGCCCTGCGGAACGGCTGGGGCTGGGGCTGGGGCTGGCCGGTCGCCTGGTATCAGGGCTGGTGGCTCACTCCAGGGAGGGGGGGTTGAGGTGGCAGGGGTCTGCAGGGACCCTGTCCCGCCTGCCTGCCAGGGCAGCTGTCCCCACCACCCTGGGGTGCTGGCTCAGGGTGTCTGTGTGGCGGCGTCGGCCGAGCCCAGCCGTCTGGCGTCCCGCAACTGCTGATTGTGCGCGGCAAGCTCCGCGGCCTCCCGGAGCACCTCCTGCAGCAGCACCCGGTGCCTACGGTCCAGGGCTTCCCTCTGCTCCTCTGCCAGGCGCTGCTGGTCCCGAAGCACCTGCGGGGATGCCTGGGGCTACCTGGCACAGCCCTGGCAGCCTGCAGGTGCGTCCCCAGCCCTCCCTGCCAACCTGCAGCAGGTGCTGCCTGCAGGCCTGCATCTCCTGCCGGTGGCTCTGCAGCAAGGCCTCCAGGTCCCACTCGGCTGCCTCCCGCTCCCTCTGTGCTGCCTCCAGGCTCAGGCCCAGCGTGGTCACCTCCTTTTGCCAGCGAACTGCATCCCACTGTGGGGGACGGGGATGAGGACAGGGCAGCTCTGGGGTCTCTCTGCTCCCTGGGGCTACCTTGCTCTGAGAGAGCAGTGCCAGGGAAGGAGCCCATGGTGATGGGCTCTCTTCTGTGCCCACCTCTCTGCTCGCCTCCTGGCCTGGTACTGCCCCATCCCCAAGCTCTCGCTGGAGGAGCAGGCAGTGCTGAGCTCGCAGCCGCTGCCTCTGCGCCTTGGCCAGGGCGTACTGGACCTCCAGGGACGGGCGCGACTGGCACCGGCTCCCTGCCTGGCAGAGGGCAGAGCGGGCTCGGACAGCATCTGGGGGACCCGGTGCTGCTGGTGCAGAGGGCTGCGGGCCCTGGGCACTGCTCCTTCCCAGGAGCGGCCAGCAGTGACCCAGTGGGCTCCCACTCACTGTGTCGCCCCTGGTCATTGGCCATGGCTGTGGTGCTTCGCTGGGTGAGGGCTCCTCCAGCAGACCCTGCCCTGCGCTCGCCGGGGCTTGGCTCTCCCCTCCCTGGCTGCTCTCACTGACACCCGGTCCTGGGTGGGGAAAGAGAAGGAGAATGAGCGTGACGCGCTGTGGCTGAAGAAAGCAGTTTAAATGAAGGACTGAGGCCTCTTCCAGCCTGAGTGAAGCTTTTTCCCACCGTGTGAAGTGATGCTCCGTGTCCACATGTCAGCCACCCAGGCGTGGGGTGTGTGCCTGTCCCCATGCTCCCGACCTGCTGGCTCCAGGCTGGCACTGGTCGGGGGCGTTTGGGTCCCAGGCTGCTGGCCCAGTGCTGTATTTCCTGCGGAGACCCGGTCCTGTGGGAGCAGGAGGAGATGTTATGGAGACGCAGCCAGGATTCAGGGCTTCTCCTGCACCTGGGTTATCCCTGGATGGGGGGGCCGTGGCCTGACCTGTGCCCACCTTGGCACTGGGCTGATGCATCTGGCTTGTCCTGAGCACCTCGGCCGCTGCCTGCTTCTGCTCCCACCTTTGGCTCTTCAGCACCTGGAAAAAGGGGCTGGGGGTCCTTGCTGGGGTGCTGGAGAACTCCAGGCATGGCAAAGCTCCAGAGACTCATCCCGCCCCCACTGTCTCCCCACTCCGGCAGGCAGCCCCCAGCCCCTGCCCTCAGTGCCAGACAAGGGTCTTGACACCAGGATGGAGCCCAGACCTCATCCAACCGGAGGGGTATCGGTGCCATCCTGGTCCCATCTGGTGGCCAGGGGCATTCCCCCACCTGCAGCTCCCGCAGGGCTCTCCGCAGCTGGGCCACAGCCATCTTCTGCTCAGGGAGGCCAGCTCCAGCCAGCAGCTCCATCCGCAGCCCTCGGATCTCCCTCCGACGTGCTGCGAGCTCTTGCACAGGGTCCCAGAACGTGGCTGAGATCGTCTTGGCCAGCCCTTTCGCCCGCTCGGCCAGCTGCAGGGCCGCCAGCATCTCTTCTCTGGAGGTGTCTGGGAGAGCAGCAAGCCCTGGGCAGGGGCCACGGTGGCCCACCAGCACGGGGACGTCCCAGTGCCTGGCCCAGGGTCAGGGCTGATGGGGACGAGTAAAGCCAGTGTCCAGCTTCCAACGACTGCGGGTATCCCCAGGCAGTGGCCAAAGACCAAGTGCCAGGTGTGGGGCGAGATGGGGGGGAAACTTCAGGGAGGGGGCACCCCAAAGTGGCGTCCCAGTCTGAGGGGCTACCTGGCAGCGTGACGCACAGCAGCAGGAACGTCAGGCTGTTCCCCTCCAGCATCCGCTTGACGATCCAGGGCAAGCAGCCAGTGTCAGGCGGGGGGTGGCTGGCAGCCGGTGCCCTGAATGTGGGGCGAGAGACGCCCCAGGAGAGGGGTGGGGGTGGGACCCACGTGTCGGGCAGGCTGAGTCCCGACCCATGGGAGCCCAAGGATGGGTTGGCCACTCTGGGAGCAAGCCCACGTCCCCAAGAGGCGGTGGCACCCCCTTGGCTCCCAGTCATGGGCTTCCGCTGGTGTGTCAGGGTCCCTCCTGCTTCGCCTCCGGGTACCAAATCCCCCCCAGCCCCACAGCAGGCGCCGCGGGGGTGCCAGAGGGGACGCGGCTCAGCCCCAGTGCAGAGGTGCAGCTGCAGTACGTACGGCTTGGGGCAGGGCCCAATGGCCCCACCGGGTGCCAGGATCCTGAGGGCCGAGCGCTGGTGCCTGCCGCCCTCCAGCTCCCGCTCCACGGTGAGAGTGAAGAGGCTGCCGGCACTGGGGAGAGGCCAGCGCAGGAGAGGGGCTGTAGCAGTGCCCGCAGCCAGCCCCAGTGCCCTGTGGCCCAATCCTTCCCGACCCTGTGGGATATCTGCCAAATCCCTCACCCCTGCGTGGCTGAGCACCCGTCCGCGGGGGGCTGCTGTGCACACCCCTGGAACAGTGCCGGGATGGCACCCAGCCCCCACGCATAGACACTGATGGCAGCTTGGGCATCGGGCACAGCAATTTCTGTTGCCTCCTCCACAATCCTGGAAGCAGAGGGAGACAAGAACAAGTGAGGACAGCCATGTCCACCCACCTCCTGCATGCCTGGGTTCCCTGAGGGATACCCCTGACCATCCTCTGGTGGGCACCATGCTCCCTGTCCAGCCCTATGCTTGATGTTGGGGTACCAGCCCCCCAGGAGTACCTGCCCGACCATGCGGCATCAGGTACCTACAGGCCCAGGGGCGCAACATCCATCACTTGCAGGGTTCGGCCATTAGGACGGAGCAGGTCCCAGACTTTGTCATGGGCGCAGACCTGGAATGGGGCTGTGTTAGGCAGAGGGGCAGAAAGAGGGGGCTGCTGGCATCCCGCACTCAATGGGGACCCAAGCTGTTAGTGGCCATGCACAGGTAAGGGCTGAGAAGGGAGAGATCTCAGGGTCACTCCCAGGTTTTTCAGCCCCGGGGCCAGGAAGAGGCAGAGCCCCGGGAATGTCCAAGTCCTGTGTGGAGATTGGCAAGGTGTTAGAGGGCTCCTCTGTTCCCACCATGCTGCTGGAGCCTGCGAGACCCCGTGGGCAACCAAGGCTTCCCATGCCTGGGAAGTCCTGTGAAGAGGTGAGAAAACCTGGGATCCAAAGGTCTCCAGCTCCTGGTTACCCTCCAGCATAGGGGACTGGATTCCAGTACTGGGGCAATCCATGCCCCTTGGCGCAGTGGGGTCTGGCCAATTGCAGAGAGGGAAGGGGAGCCCCCAGCCCAGGGCATCCTGGCCAGCCCTACTCCTACCCTACCTGGACCAGGCTGACAGTTTGCAGGCTCTGTGCATCGCCTCCCAAAGCCTCCAGTTCTTGGAAGATGGTGTCAATCACCTGGGGACAAACTGGTCAAGCTGGGATCATTTGTTCTTGGCACCCATGGCTCGGTCTCGCACCCATACCAGCAGGACTGGGGTCAACTGGACAAGCCAGGAGCCCAGCACTGTGCAGCTGCACTGTCACCCCTCCCCTACCATGCCCTGTGCCCTCACCTGCCAGATGATGCTCTGGAAAGGTAGCTGGGTCCCAGGGCCACGGGGGTCCCACAGCAGAAGGGACATGCTGTAGCCAAGGGGAACCAGGGCCAGCTGTGGTCTTGCCAACTCCAGGACCTTCTCCTGGGAGGAGAGATGTAGCCAGCAGAGCAGGGATGGCCTGGCACAGCCAGCACAGTGCAGATGGCCAACACAGAGGGCATTGGCATGGATCGGACCCAGCACAAGACTGATGGTATGACATGGGTAGCACAGCACAGAAAGCCCAGTATGGATGGCACAGCGTAGATGCACAGCATACATGGAATGACATGGCACGGATGGCACAGCAAAGTGGTGCACAGCACACCAGAGAGAGCACGGCACGGGCAGTAAGGCACAGATAGCATGGCACAGCGTGGCGGCCATGGCACAGCACCCAAGAGGAAACAGGGAAGGAGTGAGAAACACCAGCAGACCCACACAGGACCAAGCCCCAGGTCCCCAGCACTGCCTGTACACCTGAAGAGCTGGCAGCAGTGCCCAGTGCCCCCAGGACCACAGCCGGGTGCCCCAGCCCACAGCTTGGGCCAGCATGTCCCTGGCTTATCTGCCTGGGGACAGGGGTGCAGAGGGATACCTGTCCTGCATCCAAGTGGAAGACACCATCGATAGTCAAGCAGCTGTCCTGGCGCAAGGCAGAGAGGGTGATAATGTTCAGATTTCCCCCATCCCAGTATGACCAGTGCAGGGTAAAGGAGGGGCTGGGCACAGTGGGATGGAGATGGCAGGGGTGGCTTAGAGGGCCTGGCACAGGCAGGGGTGGGGGGAGACCCCCCTCCCTTCCCCTGCAATCTAGTAACCCCCAGGAGCCCCCCACAAGAGAGGGGCCCACAGAGGTGTAGGGCAGGCTCAGCCCAAGAGCTCAGCACCGATCAGGGTCCTGAGCGTGGCAGGTAGCTGGGACAGAGCCCCCTGCTCCTGTCTGGTTCCCCAGGGACTCTTGTCCCCTTGATGCCCATGTCCCTGTCACTCTCACCTGGACCTCCTTCCCAGCGAAGAGAAGCTGCAGGGGGTCTTCGCTGCTGGCCACCCAGCTTTCCCCCGGCCCTCCTGAAAACACTGAGCGTGGGGTGGTGCAGGGGGGTCATCCCCACCTACCCGGCTCTGTTCCCTCCACCCTGCAGCCTGGGGCCACGTCGCAGGGCTTCACATCGTTCCAGAGCCCTCCCGCTACGACCGTGGTGCTCAGAGCCACCAGGGTGGGGAGGACACCCCCTCCCCATCACCACTGCCCAGGCCGAGCCCACCAGCGCGGCCAGTGGTCCCAGTGCCGTCACAGCTGTGGCTCCACGCCAGCCCGGTTCCCTGACATGGGCGTTTGGGCTGAAGGCCCTGGGACGCTGCAGGTGTCCTGAGCCCCAGCTCTACCTTCTGCCCGGCGGAGTCCCACGGCTGCTCGCACGCAGATATCCTGCTCCGCCTGGCGGGACACAGGGCAGAGGGGGAATGAGCCGGGTCCTGCTCCACGCACCCAGCACCTGCCAGGAGCTGGATGAGCCCCTGGGGAGCCGGGCAGCGCCCGGCCATGCTGCAATGAAGGCAGGGGACAGATCCCTCCAAACCGCCCTGTGATGTCCCCCACGGTGGCACTCACCTTCCCGGCGTCCATGGCCAGCTCAATAGCAGCAGCCCTTGAGCTGCTGTTTCAGGCAGGACAGGGGATGGGGTTACACGGGGGGGATCCCGTTCCCTTGCATTATTAATGGGTGTCAGGCACAGTTGTGCGGGCAGAGCCGGAAAGAGCCAGGCCCAACCCAGAGGCACCATGTTCTGGAGGCTGAGCCCTGCCGGCCAAGGAGTCAGTGGGACCATGGGGGGCCAGTGGGCACCGGGACCCACTTGCAGCATTGGCGTGCTCCTGGCTCCAAGAGGGACATCTTTGCAAGCTGGGGACAAGAGATGAGGGACCCTGGACTATCACGAAGGTTTTCTAGACACAAGAAGCAACCATAAACCACAGAATCACATTTATTGGAGATCAGTCATACCGAGCAAGCACAAAAGGAAATGCTGAAGCTGAGGATCTCTGTGGTCTGTGGAAATGCAGACTATGGGAGACAGAAGAGAGGTCCCAGGACAGCCCCTGTCCTTTGCATTTGGACAGGACCGGGCACAATGAGGAGGTGTACACACATCCCTCTGTCTGCTACCGTTCCCCCTACAGAATGAGATTACAATGCTGCCCCCGCCTCCCTGAGCCCTGCCTGCCCAAATGTCTTCAGGCGTGAGGGTGATGCCAGGCTGGACAGGAGCCATCATTGCAAATGGAACAAGCAGCAGCTGGGGCTCCATTAGGAGCAGAGCAAGGGGTGGGGTTGTGCTTCACGCGGGTGCTGCTAAGGGAAAGCAAACCCTAGGGTTCTGGGACGCAGGGATTTCTCCTTCCTCATCCATTAGACAGCAGCTGCTGCTCCCTATTCCCAGGTCCAGCCAGTAGCAAGGCTGAGCACCAATCTGCAGGATGCAAATGCAGACACGTGCTGTACACACGTCCACACGGGTCAACACAAGCTGAGCAGCGCCTTTGCCTGCACCCATGTAACCGCCAACGGTGCTCCCACGAGCACAAGCACACAGGCAGCACAGCCCCATCCCTCCTCTCCAGCTGCTCAGGGGCGATGTGGGCGGGTGGCACAATCCCACACCCCCACCCTCAACCCACAGGCAAGTGCGCACCCGTGTGCCCTCAGACGCGCAACAGAACCCAAATCCGTCACAGATCCATGGCTGGACCCTAGGCCCTGTTTAGCCACTCTCCAGCTCCAGCCTTGGGTCTTTCCACACTCTGGTTTCCCACCCTCTGGCGAGTCCCAGCCTGTGTTTGCTCACAGATCACATGCACGTGTGCACAAACTAGAATAGAGAGTGAGGTGACATAGAAAATACCCAGGAATGGATTTTAATGAGAGGGCAGGACAGACCTTGGGGACAAAGCGCAGGGCTTCGCCAGGCAAGTGTGGCCTACCTACGACCAGCCCCCTTCTTCCCTGTCCCCATTTTCCCATGCTTGTTCCTTCCCTACCCACCCAGCATGATCCTCCCTTTGCTGCTTTCCATAAACATTCCCCGGTAAGATTTGCATTCCCTCAGTCTCCCTCAGTATCCCATAATCAATTTTCTCTTTCCTGTGAGACACTTTCCGAATAACCCAGAACCCAGAATAAACCTGTTTTCTTTCTACCAGTTAAAAAGTTTCTGGGTGAACCTCTTCAAGGTCACACTTGAGAGGTTTGTCCACCAGTGCCTTGAGAGCTCAGGTCTTGGTTGCTGTCTCTGTTACCTCCCGCTCGTTAATGTTTGTGTATGGGGGTGTTTAATTTATTCATTTTCCTGTCTTTTGTGGTTTTTCTCTTATGCTAAATAGCAGTTAAGCAGACATCCTCACAACC
>JAVJGG010000043.1:791995-803672 GCA_035590195.1 Aviceda cuculoides
TGCCCAGGGAAGTGGTTGAGTCACCATCCCTGGAGGTATTTAAAATATGTGTAGATGTGGTGCTTAGGGACATGGTTCAGTGGTGGATGTGGCAGTGCTAGCTTAATGGTTGGACTCGATGATCTTGCAGGTCTTTTCCAACCTAAACGATTCTAATCAGATTTTTATTACAGGTTTCTTTGCAGTAACTGGCTTCTGGTCTGATAACTAATCTTCTTCAACATCATTCAGTTTTTCAGAAGGCTACTTTAGATTGTGTGCAAAGTTTTTGTGTTTTGAAAGTTCCTGCATAAAATTTTTAGAAAAAGAAATTATGGTTTATTCATGGCTAGGTTCATATTCCTCAGAAGACAATTTTCTAACACATTACTGCCAGTAGATTTAAGAGTAATTACTTGTATTCCTGTTTAATTCAATGGTTTATAATATCCTTCCTCTCTCCCTTTTTAATTCTGCCAGCTTTGGGGTTTTTTTTAGTTAATGTATCCGTTCATTTAAGATCCTCAAGGCTTTGAGTTATCAGCTACCACAGACAGAGAAAAGGTGTGTTCAGCTAAGAATGCCAAGCAGCTTGGTTTATGCATTCTTTTTAGTGCAGAGGTTGTAATCAGATATATCTGCTCCATTCCTGCAAACCACTCCATAAACTAAGTTACAAAAATCAACATAAGTAAGTTGTAAACCATATTAAATGAAGAGCTCTGAAAGCTACCGTTAAAATATAAAATTGGATTTGTGGGTAAGCGTAAAGAAGAGCATTTAAGAGAATCAAATAGGGATAGCTGAAATAGTCTGAAGTGTTGAGTGACGGAATTTTTGGCAAAATCTAAGCTGCAGCTGTAGTCAAAGGAAATACTGAAATTTTATACCACAGCAGGATTTAAATTCTATCCCAATAATACCTTCAAAGACTCAGAATGAACAGGTTAGGGAGAAAACAAAATCATGTCTATATCCATTGAATCAAAACCACATAAAATATTGGGAAAAGAATTGAAAACCTGTCTTTAGCACAAGAGTTATATGGAAAGTAGTAGGCATGGATTAATGTGGTTGACAGTGTCAAGATGAAATGAAAAGGCCTAGAGCTTACAATACAGTTCAACAGCTGTAAACAGAATTTTTCAAAAACAAATGCTGCCTTTTATGAATATACAGCCTGGTCTCTAAAAGACCGTTGATGTATTTAAGATCAAACATTTAAAATATGAAGTTCTGCAAACCAGGCAGTGAAAATAGAGCAGATAATTGCCTATCCATTTTGATTATCACAGACTGAGAAACATTAATGAAGGCAGGCTTTTGGATTCCTTCAGCTGAAACAAGTAAAGAAAACAAATAATCCTGGAAATGAGTAACAAAGTTTCTGAAAATATTTGATGTAAATATTTGGCACAAGTTAGACATTATATGTGAAAGAAAGTTTGACTTAAAAAATAAAAAATAGACAGATAAAAGTGATTAAAATACACACTGATTTTTTGGTACCATGGAAAACATTAGAGCTGCTGATAATGTCAGCAGCAATGCCAACTCCTGTCCATGTTGGTTTATTTCAGGAGAAAAAAGGCTATTTTACCTCTAGTTAAAAAAATGCATTCAGCTGGGAGGGAACTGGATTATCAAAAATAGCAGTGAAAGCTGGAGAAACATACGTGATACCAGACTGAGTGATGACTGGTAAAGAAACAGCAACACCAAGTGATTCTAAATTCTGCCCGTAACATTCTGAAATAACTAAATAGTATGGCTAATAAGATCAGTAATGAAATAAATGTAAGTCATATTTAAATTGCTTTCCCTCAAACATAAATCAGATTTATACTACATCTGATTGCAAACAGCATATGTTTCATAAAATAATAGAATGTTATGCACAATGCAATTGGCTCATCTCTCACATTTTTTTACCCTGATGACACAAAAGCCCATGTTACAAATCGCCATTTCATCTGGGAAGAGACTCAAGGAAGATCTGGCAGTTACCAGAACACTCCTTTGAGGTTCTAAGGCCAATTATAGACAGATATTTCTGATAGTAATATATATATATATATTTATACGTACTGTGGGTAACAAGTCTTTCTGTGCATAGAATTATGCAAAGCCAGGTTATAAACAAACCACAATACATTTAAAGAAATGTATAATCAAAATAAAATTAGGCGAACTAATGAATTGTCTCCTGAATGTCTTTGTGCCACTCACCATGAGTGTCCATCCAGACAGAATTTAATTATTTTCTATATGACAAAAAGGTTGTTCATTAGAGAAAACATCTTCTGCTTATTTATCAAAGACAGTCTCATGTCTAGCACATGAGAACATACTGCCTATTTTGCCTGTGTCTCCACCTAAGAGCTCAAAGCCACTGCTCAGTAGACTTTATCATCATCAAGTTCCCGCTAATGAACTCCACAGTCCAGTTTGTAGGTCTGCTACCATGAATATTATTAATGCTATTCTGGTCCTATCCTGGGTTACACTAAAAAGGATCTAAAAGGGGTAGACTAACTTTAATGCAGATGCATGGAGGAAAGCATGAAGGAAAGAGGCCTTTCTCCTATAACAATGTATGTAAAATATTTGAACCATGCCATATCAGAATTATTGCTACTCTTTTGTTTGTCTTATGTTGACCTACCACTTCTAAAGTTACACCTTTTCCTACTATTCAATTATAATAGAATTGTAGAATCATAGAATGGAATGGACCTTAAAGGTCATCTGGTTCCAACCCCCCTGCCATGGGCAGGGACACCTTCCACTAGACCAGGTTGCTCAAAGCCCTATCCAATGGCCCCATCCAACCTGGCCTTGAACACTTCCAGGGATGGGGCATCCACAGCATCGCTGGGCAACCTGTGCCAGTGTCTCATCACCCTCACGGTGAAAAACTGCTTCCTTACTTCTAATCTAAACCTACCCTCTTTCAGTTTAGAACTGTAACCCCTTGTCCTATCACTACACTCCCTGATAAAGAGTATTTCCCCGTCTTCCCTGTAGACCCCCTTTAAGTACTGGAAGGCTGCTATAAGGTCTCTCCTGAGCCTTCTCTTCTCCAGGATGAACAACCCCAACTCTCTCAGTCTGTCCTCGTAGGGGAGGTGTTCCAGTGCTCTGATTACTTTTGGGCCCTCCTCTGGACTCACTCCAACAGGTCCATGTCTTTCTTTTGCTGGTGGCCCCAGAGCTGAACACAGTACTCCAGGTGCGGTCTTGATGAGAGTGGAGCAGAGGGGCAGAATCACCTCCCTCAACCTGCTGGCCACACTTCTTTTTGCTGCAGCCTGGGATGTGATTGGCTTTCTGAAATTATTTATACTGTAAACTGAAGAGAACTTTTAAAAATTACAGACTTGTATCTAAAAGCGATTTTTTTCTGTTCCTTGGAAGGAAAATATTAAGTTAAGCTGTAATCAAATCTGTCACTTTTTTCTATTCAGAATTGTAGGCTTTCAGTTTCTGGAAATTTTTCATTCCAATAAGCTTTTCACTAACTCTCTGTCCAACAGCAATCTTAAAATCTACAAAGTCAACAAATCAAACCATTGTGAATGCAGTTTATGGCATTCCCCCAGGGTCTGTGACCATGATCTTGACTCACTCTAGTTCAGCAACAACTGCTTTCTGCTAGTCTCAGTAGGCAAAATATATTGACATGGTGGCATTCAGATACTGGAGACTTGTTTTCATAGGGTTGGAAGAATTGAAGATGGACAGATAATCAGAAGACATATCCAGGTCTGACAGAGGACTCATTAGTGGTGAAGGAACAGGTCTGAATGAGGCACAGGTGTGTGAAAAGTCTGAAGTGGTAAAGCATTTATCACAGTATTTATTACAGCTGCGGAAAGGCTTGAGATGTAAGCCAATTTGGCTTCTTGGTGCTAGAACTAGGAGACCACTGGCACTCTGCCTGTATTTTTGTCATGCTTTAACCCCATCTGGTATCTAAGCACCATGCAGCCACTCATTTACTCCACTACCCACCCCCGCAGTGGGATGGGGAGAGAATCAGGAAAAAAAAAAGTAGAACTCGTGGGTTGAGATAAGAACAGTTTAAGACAACAGAAAGGAAGAAACTAATATTGATAATAATAACAATAATAAAATGACAATAAGAATACAAAGATTGGAATATACAAAACAAGTGATACACAATGCAATTGCTCACCACTCGCCGACTGATGCCTAGTTAGTTGCTAAGCAGTGATTCCCCAGGCCAGCTCCCCCCAGTTTATAAACTAGACATGATGTTACATGTTATGGAATACCCCTTTGGCCAGTTTGGGTCAGCTGTCCCTGCTGTGTCCCCTCCCAGCTTCTTGTGCCCCTCCAGCCTTCTTGCTGGCTGGGCATGAGAAGCTGAAAAATCCTTGACGTAGTATAAACACTACTTAGCAACAACAGAAAACATCAGTGTTATCAATATTCTTCTCATACCTAGCTCAAAAAAAAATAGCACTGTACCAGCTACTAGGAAGACAGTTAACTCTATCCTAGCTGAAACCAGGACAGGGAGCTAGTGGAAGTGGGCTTACTGGTTCTGATGCGCAGCAGTGGCATGGATTTGTCTGTAATGCATGGATTTACTCTGTGGCCAGGTACGGGCTGAGATTGCCAGCAAGGAGAAGGAAGAGGAGGAAATGATGGAGAAGCCCCAGAAAGAAACTAAGTGAGTGTTTGAGGAGTTTGCATTCCTGAGTGCAGCTGCCTCATGGAGAGGAGGATGCAGGGGAAGCATGCACTTGGCATAATGCTTCTGTTTCTTTTCTGTTTCTGTTCAGGAAAGATGAAGATCCTGAGAACAAAATTGAGTTTAAGACCCGGCTGGGTAAGACTGTGTGGATGTGGCTTTTCCCCACCTTGTGTTGTGCCATGAATGTGGGAGAAATCCTGGAGGGTGAATGGACCTTTAGTCATTGGAGAGGGAGAGTCTGAGGTATAGGCATCCTGAACCTGAGGGCTGGAGGAAGTGTGTCTCTTAGGAGGTGATTCTGATAACTTAAATATGCTTCGCTATGTGTTTGTCCATTGCTCTCGTAAGAGCAGCTCTCCCACGCATTTCCTTCCCCTCCAGGTCGCAACATCTACCGCATTCTGTTCAAGAACAAGGCCTACGAGCGGAATGAGCTGTTCCTGCCAGGGAGGATGGCCTATGTGGTAGATCTGGACGATGAGTATGCCGACACAGATATCCCAACCACGCTGATCCGGAGCAAGGCTGACTGCCCCACCATGGAGGTACCCAGCTAGTGTCCAGCTTGCTTGACTGCATTGGTCTGAATTGGCCAGAGCAGGTCTTACCAGGAGGGGTTCCCTGTCAAAGGAGTTGGATACTTCCTCGAGGATTTCTCTTTCAGGCACAGACCACGCTGACCACCAATGACATTGTCATCAGCAAACTGACGCAGATCCTCTCCTATCTCAGGCAAGGGACCCGCAACAAGAAGCTCAAGAAGAAAGACAAAGGTAGGAGCTGAAGGGAACCAAATAGTAGGAGTTAATGCTTGAAGCATATACCAAGAGAATGAGATGTTTGCTGCATTCCCCTGTGCCATGAGGCGGTAGGCTTAGAGGCCAGCAGTTTCCTACGGCTCCCTGAGCACTGCATCCTGAAGGCAGGCTGTTCTGTGGCGGGATCACAGGGGACTGGCTGCTGAGAAATTACAGCTGTGAAGGTGCCTTGTGCTGCTCTACTCTTCCTGGTTAAGGCCAAGTTCCTTGGGGAAATGTCTCCTGTTAGGGAGGGACAAAATGGCTTCCTGAGGGGGCTAGATATGATGTGGTAACCGAAGAAGAAGTCAGGGCATCCTCCAGGCCTGTCACTCTTGGGGCTTGGAAACCAGATTTGGGACAGGGAAACGGTGCAGGTGGTGGAGTGGTTGATGTGCTTCTCACTGCTGTTGTGTCCTTGCAGGGAAGCTGGATGAGAAGAAGCCCCCTGAAGCTGATATGAAGTAAGTGCCTCCCTGCCCACAGGTTGTGGGGTCACAGCTCTCTGCCTTAAGGAATGTCTTTTGGGCCTACCACATTTGGAGAGGGCTGGGGTTAGTGCTTCTACAGCGAGGTGCCTTTTTGGACCTGCAGTTTATAGGACAAGGCTGGAGGCAAGCTCTGTTTTCTGATTTCAGGCTTGAGGCAGGCAAGGGCTCTCTGTTGTCCTGGACTACAAGAAGCAGGTCCAGTCACAGAAGAGAGCAGAAAAGCAGCAATACCTCTGACAGATGTAGAGGCCAGTTCTAGTGGGCGTCGTAGCTCTCGGTGTTGGTGCTGGGTGCTCCTTTATTAGGTTTCAGTTCAAAGGGAGGTGGTTGTAGCCTCTTCTCTTGCAGCACCTGTAACTGCAGGCTCTTTTCCACTTCTAGCATCTTTGAAGACATTGGGGATTATGTGCCCTCCACTGCAAAGATGCCACGGGAGAAGGAGCGGGAGAGGTACCGTGAGAGAGAGCGTGACAGGGACCGGGAGCGTGACAGGGACCGGGAGCGTGACAGGGACCGAGAGCGTGAGAGGGACAGGGAGCGTGACCGTGAGCGGGAGGAGGAAAAGAAGAGGCACAGCTACTTTGAGAAGCCCAAGGCTGATGATGAGGTGAGCTGCTGCTCGTGAAGCCTGGACTGTCCCACCTGGTCTCTGCCCCTTGGGGAGTGCAGCCGTGGGGTTGGTGGGGTCACCCCACCAACTTTGGGTGGCTTTGGGTGTCTCTGGTCGTACTCCCACAAGTGTCAGTCCCTGAGCTCTGTCTCTCCAGCCAGGGGCTGGTGGGTGCCTGGGTGCTTGTTCTCTCCTTTTGCAAGTAAGGCAGGACAAGCATGAGCTAGTAGCTTTTATGGTTCAGCTCTGTGTGCTTGCCACAAAGAGTCTTAAGGTGGAGCCGCAAGTCTTGCAGTACTGTCACTTGCCTGCTTTCAGCCCTCCTGGGTGACATGGTATCTCTCCCTCTTCTTTGCAGCCCACCGACATCGACAAAGGTGAGTCAAGTGGCGTGGACTTTTGAATGAGGCTAGATGGTCTTGCTCAGATGTACAGGGTTGCAGATTTCAGAACTGCTTGGCTCGCTGGCCTGCATGAGCTCCCCGTTCTCCCAGAGACTGCTACGATGGAGGGAATTGCCTGCCGTGAGGCTTTTGGGGTGGTCTTGTGCCTACAGGCTGCCGCATGCCAGCCTGGGTTGAGTGTGTGTGCAGATCCTTCCCTGGCAGCAGACCAGCTCAACCATCCTTATGCTGACTGTAAGCTGAGGAGGATTCAGGGTCTCCTAGGATCAGCCCACCCCTGTCTATACTCAAATTGGTTTGCTGCTCCTTGGTGTTCTCCTGGCTCCTCCTCTTCTACCTCATTTGCAGCCTGTCCTTCTGCCTGTTAGCCTGTCCCAGTGAATTAATTGGTCATGCAGAAGGGGGCTCTGCCCAGCCCCATGTGTATTGTGGTGAGCTGTTCCTCCCCCAAAGCTCAGCCTGCTGCTCTCTGTACCCCAGGACCCGGCTCAGCCAAGGAGCTCATCAAGTCCATCAACGAGAAGTTTGCTGGAGCCGCTGGCTGGGAAGGAGCAGAGTCATATCCTTTACTGTCTGTGCCAGCCTGGCCAGCTGTGGGGCTGGGTTTCTCTTGCAGGCAGGCCTTGCCTGAGCATGGGTGTGTGGCTGTCCCTCCTTACTTGGGAGGGCTTTTCCTCCTGTAGCAGAGCAATGCCACCCAAATATTGCTGCTCGTACACCAAATAAAAGCTCTGCAGTCTCCAATTCGGTTGTGTTAGGGCAGGAGATGGCTCTTTGGCTGGCTGTGCTCAGCCCTTAGCTGTAAGGCTACATGGTGGTGCTTTCCTTGACTGTTGTCACATTGAAAAAGCCAGAAGACAAGAAGCAGCTGGGAGACTTCTTTGGCATGTCGAACAGCTACGCCGAGTGCTACCCTGCTACGTAAGGAAGCAGCAAGAAGCTGTGGGATGGGAGCAGGGTGTGCCAAGGGAGCTTCTGTTCTCTGGCAGCAAGAACTTGAACATCAGCTCCACTACTTGTTGGGAGGAACAGGCCTGGCTTTGTCTGGGGTTGCAACCTACTGTTAAAATGCTCCCCGAGTTCTTGGTTCTGGCAGATCTGGCCTTTTCTTAGCTGGTCTCTGCTATAAATGGCTACCTGAAGTCTGCTGCCTCTCAGTGCCAGGGAGAGGCCGAGGTGGCTAGGAGTCTGCTGGGTTCCCTGGTAATTCATGTGCTCATTGAGCTCTGGCTGCAAAGCAGTCCCTCGGCGGAAGAGGAACAGCTTTCAGGCTGCAGAGTCACGTGAGGAACATTTGCAATCTTGGATGCCCTTGTGGGTACAGCTCACTTGCAGGGCTTGCAGTTGGAGGAACTGCTCTCTGGTCCAGGAACTGAGTGCGATTGGTCTGAGGCCACGAGAGATGGCTCCCAGCCTGGCTCTGATCCATGTCCCATGGACCCACTCTGAACCTTTTCCTTGCTTTGCTTTTCGTTACAGAATGGATGATATGGCTGTGGACAGCGATGAAGAGGTGGACTACAGCAAAATGGATCAGGTATGCCATCACCAGCTTCTAGGACCAGCCAGCAAACTAGGCGTCAGTGCAGGCTGAGAAGATCCCACAAGAGAGAAACAGGCTTGTGCAGAGGCGCTGAATGCCCTGGAGCTGGGTGTTGAATGTGTTCTGAGGTTTGATGATCTGCTGTGCGACTGGATCTGGGTGGGATCTGTTGTCCCAGGCAGCAAATGTGTGACACTCTGGCACTCGACCAGGAGATGTTGGGGAGGTGTGCTAGTCCATCTCAACTCACTCTTCCATGGAATCTCCTGTCTGGGGCTTCTAGGGGAGGGGATTGCAGAGTCAAGTCCAGACTGGGTGCGCATGCCCATTGAACTGGGGCCAATGGGAGATTGAGATCTTGCCTGGGCATGTGGGCCTGCATGAGAAGCCCTGGCCACCATCGACGTAAGGAGCTGCTCTCAGTCGTTCTTTCACTGCAGGGTAACAAGAAGGGACCTCTGGGCCGCTGGGACTTTGATACCCAGGAGGAGTACAGCGAATACATGAACAACAAGGAGGCTCTGCCCAAGTAAGTGCAGCCCTTGAGAAGGGTTGAGCAAGGATTCTGGGCGCAGGTGGCCATCCTGGCCAAACCTGGGTGCTGGGGGAGCTTAAAGCGTAAAGGGTTCCCTGGTGAGGACTGTGGATCCTGGGCCCGGTGGCTTGTCTTTGCTCTTAGTATCACTCTTGAGGACTCCAGCGCAGCTGGGGCCCAAGCCAGCTCTGGAGTATGGGCTCGTGGCTGGGACAGATGCGTCCGTTCCCCCGGCAGGCTGTGGATCCCCTGCAAGTGCTGAACTCTTGTCTTGCTCCTTTTCCAGGGCGGCCTTTCAGTATGGGATCAAGATGTCTGAGGGACGCAAAACCCGTCGCTTCAAGGAGACAAATGACAAGGCAGAGCTGGACCGGCAGTGGAAGAAGATCAGTGCGGTGAGTGCCCAGTGCTGGGCTGTCGTCTGTTTGGGCTGCAAGCTGCCAGTGCAGCCCAGGAGAGTTCCCACCTGGTCCTGCTCTTGCTGTCGTAGTCATGGCTCTTCGGTCCAGATCACGGGCTGGCTCTCTAGAAGCTGGATTTGCTCCTTGTGAGGGCATCAGCCAAATACTTGAGGCTTCAGGACTGTAGAGGCATCTGGAGCTGCATTCAGAGCTGTCGCCCTGGGAGCAGTCCCAATGAGGGGCTTTTCGCTGTAGGCTCTGCAGCAGATGACTGTTTCCAAAACTGGCAGCACAGAGCCATCCAAAGGCGCTTGGAGGGGACAAGGCATATTTAGTGGCTCCCTGTTTTCTAACTGGCAGAGTTGAGGGTTGTCCTGGCAGGGTGTGCTGGCTATGAGCACCCCAACAGTACTGGAGGGGCCAGGGGAATGTGAGAACAAATGGTCTTTGGTGGCCAAAATGGAGCAAAGGGGGAACAGGCCAAGCTCCTCCAGACTTTGGGCAGCTTGTGGACAACTTTAGCTCACCTCAGCTTGCTCTGGCCTGGCTACAGCTCTCCCTGGGTGTATCTTGCACTCTACAACCCCTCTGCTGTGGCTGTGGGCTGCCAGCTACCCTGAGGGTAACGGGACTTTGTGCTTTCTCTGCAGATCATCGAGAAGAGGAAGAAGTTGGAGGCTGATGGGTTAGTAAAGTTGTCTCTGCTCTTGGCTCAGCCGCAGGGCAGTGCTGGGGCCTGGCTGTCTCCTGCCACCTCACCCAGGGACTGCAGGGGGCAGAGACCTCCCTGCCAGCTTTTGGCAGTGGGGCTTGAAGGGCAGTGGAGAACATCTGTCTCCTGCCCTGCTCAGCTCAGCAGAGCCTGCAGGGCATCTCTCCCCTGGGCCATGGGTGGGTGCTGAGCAGACCCCGGTGCCCTGTTGGGACTCTCCCTTGACCAGACAGTTCTGCCCCATCCAGCTGGGTGCCCCGAGGAGCTGTTAGGCCCCCTGCCCACTGTTTTGTGGGGTGAAACTGTGGACCTCAGTGCTGAGCTCTGGATGGGAGAGTGACGGAGCTGTGTGCCCTGCATCTTCACCACCATCCTGCCCCTCTGTCTCTTCCAGGGTTGAGGTGAAACGTCCAAAGTACTGATGTCTCCAGTATCTTCTCCTCCAGCTCCTGGAGCCCTGGCCTGCTGCCTTCCTGGAGATTGCCGGTGTGTTCTCCTTGCCCCCTAACCCGTCCACTTTCTGCTCTGGGCTGGGCAGTACGTGTGCCCCCCAGCCATCATGTGCTGGGGGGCCGCGCTGAGGCTCTCCCCTCCTGTGTTTTGATGTATAGCCTGTGATGTGTAATTGTTGTAGCTGTAATAAAACTCCATTAAATTTGTGTGTTTGTAGGGGCAGAGAGAAGGTGTCATTAGTAGGGGGGGCAGGCCCTTTTGGGTCTCACAGGGTGAGCCCTACCTAAGGATGTTTACTGTGGGAGCCTTTTGTGGTGGGGGGTAGGCACCCCATGTCAAGCCCTGGATAAAAATAGCAAATAAGCCTATTTAGGGGAAATAATCCCAGCTGAGCAGCCTGTGCCTCAGCGCGTGGGGAAGAAATGGGACCTTTGCATAGGGTACAGCAAGAGGAAGGACCTGAAGCAGAGGCCTCGTACTGCTTCCCCGTGCAGAAGCTGCCGTGAGGGGTGGCGGTGGGGGGGCTGCGTGTGGCCACAGCCCAGCCCAGCAGTGGCGTGGGTGCAATGGGGCCGGCACCTGGCGCAGCTGGACGGGGATGCTGCTGGTGGCCCCTGGGCAGGACCTCGGGGTGCCCCGCCACCCCCGGGCTTTGAAAGGGGCCAAAGTGACGCCAGGTCCCCAGCCGCCCCCTCCCCTGGGACGCGGAGGGAGGAGGCCACGGCGGTGCAAGTTCGGGAGCCCGTGGGGGCTCGACCTGCTGAAAAACACCAAAAAAAACCGACGCGGCCGGGCCGAGTCGCGGCAAAATGGAGCCAGAGGCGCCGACGCGGCGAGACGCAACGAGTTCATGACGCAACGAGTTCATGACGCAACGACCGCGCCTCGGGCCGGCCCGCCCGTGACGCCACCGCCGCGCGCCACTAGAGGACGGCGCGGCCCGGGGGCGGGGAGGCCCATGCAAATGAAGGGGCGGTGCTATGCAAAACCGAGCAAAGCGCGCCTGCGCCCAGCCGCCATGGCGGCGCC
>JAVJGG010000043.1:816653-827460 GCA_035590195.1 Aviceda cuculoides
GCAACAATGGGCCCGGCCAGCCACGTACGTGCCCTGCACCCCTCTGTCGCTGGCCCTCCCTGCCTGGCCTGGGAGAAGAAGGCCGAGGGCTCGACCCCACAGTGCTCACCATGAAGTTGGACATATTCCCCGATGTGATCCGCAGCCTCGGGAGAGAGCCCCTTCTCTCCTACCATCTCGCTCCTCACTTCTTCCCATGGCACCTGCAAGGGGAGAGAAGAACATCTGTTGCTGCTCCAGGGATGTGGTCTCTCCTGGGGAAGGTCACTGGTGGTCCTGCCCAATACAAATGAACAGACATATCTGCCCTCAACAGATCTTTACACTGCATAACCCCATCAGTGTCAGCGTGGTTAAGAGGTGCATGAGAGAAGCAGCAGGTCAGATGCTCTCAAGAGCATGGTCATATGGTCTTAACTCCGTTTCTTGTACCTCTACACAGTCCGTTTGTATCCCAACCCTACACTCAGCAAAGCTGCCCCAAAACTTGAAGCCCCAGGACAAATACTTTGGTTTTGATTTCTGGCCAGAATCAAACATTGGTACTGTAAAAGCACCAAGTCTGAGAGATGTCTTGCTGCTGTGGTTTCCCTGGTTAGGTACTTAGTCATAAACATCAGTCAAGAAAGCATTGCTGGTCACGCCTACCACCTGGAAAGGTGTGAGGAGATGGCTGGGTGATGCAAAAACCCAATGTAAGCAGAACACGCTGCAGTTTCCCACTGACCGAGGGGTCAAAGAGAACCAGAGTCTTGATCATGTCCAGCTGCACTGAGATAAATCACACCATTTCAGTACAAAACCAAGGAAATTATGCCATTCTAAAAAAGGCCTATCCTTCCTTCCTATTGCTTTTCCATGCATACACAGCCTCAAAACCTACACTTCAGTTATGCTTTTGCAATAGATCTCACTGCTAACAGGACTTAAAGTGAGCCTTCCTCTAGTTGACTTCATTCAACCATCAGATGAGGCCTCCAAAGGAAAACATGGCTCATGCTTGAACAAAGCAATGTGAACACACGAGACGAGATACAAGGCTGCTTTGTTTAACTGGGTTTCACAGGAAGATTAGGAGCACTCCTTTAAGCAATCAGCCCACAATATCCCCCACATGACTCTGAGCATACACAGAAATTCACCTTCAAATTCTACTTCAGATTCCAAGCCCAAAACCCCAAGTTTTTAGATTGCACTTTATCTTAAGGTTCCTCTTCCTTAGCTATTAGTGGTGGACTGCATATACATTTATAGACTGGTCTCTAGCATCTCTATATTTGACTAGGGCCTACAGTCAAGACAATCAGCTGCAAATAAAAAGTTGTACCTACACTGGCACCTTTCCCTCCTCCCAAAGGGCCACATAAAGGCTTGAATCCCTTAGAGACCTTCACAAGAGCCGGCGCTCCTGAGGCAGTTTGCTGAGCACAAACCTGTGGGTACCTCCTGCCTTGTGTCTTACAGGAGCAGCTACACATAGAGGGGGTTGTTCTGTGTCACACCAAGCCGGACTAAGCCATACAAACAGTGATGTCTACCTACGGGATTTTTTATAAAAGTACCTGTGCTACATACCCAAATCAGCAGAGGTGTGATGAAGTGACCAGGAGATGCGGGATGGGCTACCACCATCTCACAGCACCGGGAAGAGAGATTACAGCACTGAGCAGCATGTTGTTCCTGTGACTGTGTCCTCCCTGTGAGAATGCTGCACAGTCTAGGCCAGCCCCAGGGAGCCCTGTTCCTAGCAAAACATGCTCGCACTGATGGACAACCACAGATGAGTGTGAAGACATGCTGTGGGGGCACACAGTGCAGCACAACACCAAACAGACCAGCCTTCCCCTGCCTAGGAGGTAGGAGTGTGCTGCTGGGTTATTTTTCAGGTCTGTGTTTCTTACTCCTTCCCACTCCAAATCATTTTCTCAACTTCCAGGTAAAATATAGAAACCTCATCCATACATGTCCACCTCACTTCTCTTTGCTGTCTCCCTGCTCCTGCTCACCACCTCCTGAGGGTCCCGCAAACAGCCAGAGGCACACACTGTCCAGTGGTGCCCTAATCACGCTGAAACAGTCTGGCCAGCAACACACACATGCTGCAGGCTCCATGTCCTCAGCAGGGATACTAGATATCACATCGCCAATCAAGAACAGCACCAGCTTGCAGGACAGTATTTATGAATAGGGTCCTAGACAACACAACAACTCTGACAGCCCACTCACCCGTAGACTTACACTTCACTCAGCCCTGTCATCTGCAAGCTGACTGCCTTACAGACTGTGATCACAGACTATCACTTATGATTGCACTTCTCTAATCCTGCATTACCACAGAGATTTACGGTTTATGTCACGCTACCTTGCAACTGAGGTCTGAAATTTTCATAAGGGTTCGACCAGATGATCTTTTGAGATCCCTTCCAGTCTGGGCTGTTCTATGATTCCAGGACACAAGTGTGATTCCTCACACCACCTGACTGAACCTGATGCATTTGAAAAGGCTTTTCAATGCCCTGGCCCAGTCTGGGGGCAGGTTTTCATGATCCTGGTTCATAAGCAGCAGCACCTTAGGAAGGCTAAAGTTTGGGATGTTGAACCTCCCACGTGAAGAGCATTTTTCCCTCCCTCCTTTCTGTTTGTCAGGACCTTGTGGAATACTGGAGAAGCATAGGATTCATTTTTCCTAAGTGACTGCTGTGCCCTGAGTGCCTCCCCTCCAGAGAAAGCGGGGAACAACTCAATGTTTATCAGCATTTTCCAGCCAGTTCTCACGGACCATGGTAAGAGCAGCCCAGAGGGACAGAGACTCACAGAAACTCCAGCAGCAGCAGTTGCAGCCCAGGGCTCCAGCCCATACCTTATCCAGTTTGTCAACACTGGAGCAGATCGTTCGGAACTTGCTGTCTGGGACACCGCAAACTGCAAACATCCCATCAAGGATGCGCCGATCGTTGACCTGGGGGAGAGGGAGCAAGTCATTAACTATGAACTTAATCAGATGCTTCAGCTGTGTCCAGTTTCTCTCCTCTCTAGTTTTAAGCACAGAAGAGAAAGTTGCAGATGTCTGCCAAGATTTTTTGCTGCTTGCAATTTCTGTCTCTTTCCCATTCCTGGGGAGCTAAGCTGCTTCTCTGCCCACAGCAGGCCAACTAGCACAACTGACTCCTACCAAGCCTGGGCAGAGCTATCACATTCTCCTTCTACAGCCACAGACACCTCCACTCAACAGAGAAGAAAAACCAATGGGCCCTATGACTCCTCTCATGTGGACACATAAAAACAGCTCAGAAACAGACCATGGACTAAGGAGATGAATTCACTGCGTTACCCTGATCTCTCGGTGTAAGAACAAAGGGACATCTGATTATGTTAAAACCTCACTAAGGAATTTTTTTTTTTTTTTTATAGTATAGTGAATTCCATAGTTTAATTATGCTCTGTAATAGTAGGTAATTGAGGCCAAAGGCTCAGCTGGATTCAACATTTCCATGGGTAGTGAGAACATCTACAATTAAATTAGATAGAAACAAAGACTGCTCAGGAGTTTGTAATCCTCCAGCATCTACATGAACCAGACAGTAGCTCATGGAAGACAAGAATAACCGCAGGCAGGTTATTCTGCTGTCTCCCATTGCAGGGGTGCCTTCTCATCTTCAGAGGCATCCACTTTCACCACTGCCCAAACACACAGTAGCTGGACAGGCAGTTCCTGTGCACAGCTCTTCAGCTCATCCCAGACAGGTTCAAGGGCAGGTAACTGCTCCCCTATCCAATGGGGGCTGCACATAGGAGTGCAACACCCAGCCCGCACTGCTCACCTCCTCTGCAGAGCCCAGCAATGCCCCAGCTCTGGGTCCCTTTCAGAAATCCCACCACCCTCCTGCACATCAGGCACTCCTACCCATGGCTCTCCTACTGCTGTACACCCTTCCCCATCCTGCCCGACCTGCACATCTAGCACCATTTGCTACCACACCAAGATAATAGATGTCTTTTGAAGCAAATAGCAAGCTCGACCTACAGTAGGGCATGACTCTTTTTCTGGAAGCGGCCTCAGCCCCAGGAAGGACTTGGTGGGAAGGCAGGAGTCTGCAAACAACACAGTGCACACACTGAGCAGATGTCCCTACCAAGGGGGCATCAGGAGCTGGGACAAGGGCAGGGATCCTGGGCCAGAGCCTGTGTTTTACTGCAGGCAGTGAGTGACAGTCGCCTGGTTAGTTGGCTGCTGGACGTTTTACAGAGGACTGTGGTTAGTGCTAGAGAGAACTCTGCTAACTGCAGCCTCAGGAAACTTCCTTGTACTCCCAGCTAAAGGCAAGTCTGAACTGAGGTCCAGCTGTTTAGCATATATACCATGAGGAGGCAGAGAGGCAGGATGAACTTCTGGATCAGGCCTTAGTGGGTGTTAAGAGTGGGAACAGGTGCTGCTGCTGTGTAAAAACACAGGAACAACAACCACTGCTTCCCACCTGGCACAGAGAAACCCACACGGTCTCACCTTAATGAGAAAGTCCCCGAGCTGCAGGTCACTCAGGATCTCGTGCACGATCTTCAGGCACTCGGCATCAGGAATCATCGGGTCGAACTGGCCGGCGATGTCAAAATCCTGGGGCACAGGAAAAGGCAGTGAGCAATTCAGCACCACTGGCGTGGCTGCAGCAATACAGCTTCAACTCTGCTTTTAACAGCAGTTTGCTTACAAAAAGCAACAGAAATGGGATGTAAGGGAACACTAGCCCTCGCCAATAGGATCCAGAAGGGACAGGATGTAGGTTACGACTCTCTTTCATCAAAGGCAGCAGTGCTTTTGTGTCCGCTGCATTGCAAACTGTTTGTATACTGTGTTGTGGCCAGTGCAGACAGCCTGCCATAAGCCATTCTGCTTCTCCCTGCTTTCTGCTTCTGGAGGTGCATGACCTGCTCCCTGCCTCTGACAGATCAGATTACTGTGTGATACACTTTGAAACAGAGATCCTTGAAAAACAACAAAAAGGAGAAAGCAGAGCGATCATCAGCTGTAAATAAATAGAACAAAGGAACCAGGAAGGGGAAGAGAAAACTACTTATTATTTGGTATGACCTAAATGCCAGATGTTTCACCTTGATTCTTAGGATGTTCTTTTTTAAATACATAAGCCAATCAAGTTAATGATCAGGGAAGAAGACAAGACAAGAGAAGCGATCTCAACGGAGGCAAAAGCAAAGTTTCAGCTGCCAAGACAGAAAAAGAAATCAGAAAGTCTGAGTGGTGTCCACCAGAGATTACCAGATGAACTAGCATGTACAACTAAAGCCCAACAGTGAGGTGTTTTAATAGGCTGGTATGCCATGATTGGAAAATAGCAAAGACAACATCAATGTTCAGAGAGAAATAAAACACAGCAACAAGAGACCTCTTATTTGGCTCCCATTTATGAATCCCCAAATGCAAAGTCTACAATGAGATTTTGAGTACAAGAATAATTTTAATTATGTGGGTAAATTTCAACATGGCTTTACCAAACTTCCAAAATAAATTGGGGCAATGGAGGAGGAAAGAGATGAGATCACATCAGTTAATCCCTGATCAGCTGAGTGCAAGAAGGCTGATGCAATCCCCGTGGAAGTTGAGCAAGGTCTGGTACAGTCAGGAAGCACCACTACCACTGTATGTGGCACAGGTGAAATCTCACTGAAAAAAACCCAACCAAGGGGTGGTGAATTATATTTAAGAAAAGATGCAGGAAAAGCCACCAGGCTGAGCAAAGAAGCAAAGCATCTCCAGGCAGAGAAGGTAACAGAGATTGATTTATGTGGCCTAAGGAGAGGAAGATTTCTCTAAACATTTCCCAAATGTTTATCTGGGAAAAGGGAAGAATCCATATCAAGGGATAACAGCTATTGTTTAAAGAGCTGCACTAGCACAAGGAGAAGTAAACTATCAGACACAAGGAAGTTTAGCCTGGATATTAGAAGACTATTTCTAGCTATCCTAGGAGTGAGATCTTGGAACAGTCTTTCAGACGAGACAGCAGGCAAAGACCCCAAGTTGTCTGGAAATGGGAATTCACCAAGCTGGAGCTGGAAGGTATCCACAGGGGTTGTATGATGAAACAGGAATATTCTCAAACAGGAATTTGTTTGCAATGAGGCCCTGGGGACTGTGTTAGTACAGCAGAACAAAGCCATTCCTCGGGGCTACCACACTCAGCTGAGAAGGCCACAAAGGAAATTGCTTTCTCACCTGTTCTGTAATTTGGCCTCTGGGTTTTTTCCCTTCCTTTGAAATAAAGACTGACTAAGCACAGGGAGAGAAGTAGCATATGCTACAGCTGAGTTACTTGCTCACCTGGTTCATGTGTCCTGCTAACACACCCAGGAGTTCAACTGTTGCCAGATTTGGGATCAGAAGGAAGTTCTTCCCCTCCACCAGGCTGACAAGCACTGTGGGATGGAGCAAGAAGCTGCCCTCCTCCACAGTGCAAAGCAGGCCAGATACCTGGGACACCTGGGGGCTGTATTACAAAGTTCCCTGATACACCAGCACCCTGTGTCACAGCCATCATCCGCACTCTTGAGCTCTTTTTCACACCCATAAGAGCGTGCTAAGGATAAGATTAGTGGATCGTCCTGAGCTTTCCACAGCTGCACAGTGTAACACAGCCTTTGGTCCTACATTTTTATGGTGCTACGTCCCTACAGGCACTGCCCAGCCTACAGCGTCACTCAGCAGCATCCCTGTCAATAGCCAAACTCACACACTGGTAGAACTCCCTGTAGCGGCCCCTGGTCATGGCCGGGTTGTCCCGCCTGTAGACCTTAGCAATGTGGTAGCGCTTAATGTTGGTGATCTTGTTCATCGCCAAATAGCGAGCAAAGGGCACCTGAGACAGTAGGGTTAAGGATTGGAATGGGGAGGGATCACCCCACCCAGTTATCAGTCACAGGCAGTGCTGGGCCCTCACTATCTCCCCAACACCCAGCACACTGTGGCGCACACCCATGCGGCAAAGCAAGTGCTAAGAGATGGCTGGACTTGCCACAGCTCCCCAGGGTCTCCACAACTGTCCAAGACACAGCCTACACATACTGTCATTAAGTGTCCCTGCAGGCATCTTCCAGCAACACCTCAGGTTGGATCTCAGTCTCATACAGGCTGTGTACTGCAGCAGCCTAGTCGGGGTACCCTGCTGTAGGAGAAACCCTACTCAATACAACTCTTCCTTACCTCCACATACAAGCATTACTTTGCCGAACAGAAGCAACATACAGTAAAAACCTAAGCAAGGGCTCTGAACCACAGTGTCTGCTCACGCTCTCCCTGTCAGTACAGGATCAGAGCCAAAAGACTGTCTGCCCCCCTCCTCCCTTGCCCTCTGGACAGCACTGGCCCAAAAGGAGGGCCGCAAAGGTGACAAGACCCCTCAGCACTGGCTGTGGCAGGATACTGTCAGGTCGTAGCGCAGGGACAGCAACTCTCCTCCTTGATCTTTCAGATCGTAGATAAGCTTTGAATCTTCACCATATTTCCCTGTCAGCGTCTCCTACAACAAAAGGACACATAACGAACAGCATCTTCAGTGACAGGGGATCAGGCCTAGAGCACACAGAAAACAAGGAGATAAAGGGAGGACACCTAGGAGATGGAAGAAGAAAACTCAGCCCTCAACATATGGCATGCTTTCAACTGCAGGATCCTCATCAGCTCAGCCAACTTGCTGTGTCCTCACCCACCTTCAGCTCAAACACTGGAGTATCAATGACTTCTGCTCCGTGGCGCTTGAAGCAGGTGATTATCGCATTGAAGACTTTCTCACGAATGGCCATTTGCTTGGGGCTGTAATCCCGTGTGCCCTGGGGTGAGATAAGGAAAAGAAGAGCAAAGGACACATTGGGTTAGAGGCATGCAATGGAGACAGATGTGAGAGGCAATGTGAAGAAGCTATTATAGTGCTAACAAAACCAGAGAGATCAGGTCCAGACACCACATATCGGGAGAGGTGGTAAAAAGCAGCACCGAAACCCACTCAAACACATCAGGACACAGCTCAGACATGATCTGCCATGATCTGCAGAGCTAAATCTAAGTCAGGAGTTTCACAATGCAGGAAACACAGGAGCTAACACAGATCCAACAGTCAGAGAGCCCAGTGCTTTCAAGCATGGCAGTGCAGCTGGGATCTGTCCACAGCTCCGATTCAGATACATTAGCCAGACCCCAGCACAAGAAGCCGCCCTGAGAGGTGGAATCAGAGGACAACCATGCTTTGAAGCTGTGGAACAACCAGCAGCTCTACAATTTCCAAACACACACACAGAGAAAACATCTTTGAAAAGTGCAATACTTGTGAAGTGCCCATCTACTGTTCACTGGGATGTGCTCCCTTTTAATTTCTTCACTGTTAAGAGTCATTGAACTATTTCGATGACCACCTTTAGTCTCTCAGCAACACATAAATCACTGTTAATTAACTAGCCCTCAACAAGACCTCCCACTTTCATTTTCTATGGACTGGCAGTTAGGCAGGAGGAAGCAGAGAGAGCAGGCACTTCGTAACACCCCACCTGCAGGTCGCACGGCAGAAAGCAGCTTTCAGCGGTACACTGACGTGGCTCAGACAGGCTGGAAATCCAAGAAGTGTTCCCCTGGTACCGAGAGCGCTGCAAAATCCTCTCTCCACATCTTTAAACAGTGAAATACCCTTCCACTTTCCAGGTCTCATAGCACAATTACATTTACCAAAACATACGACAAAGGAAATGGACAAGGGAGACAGTTTTGATACATTTCCTAAGTCAGTGGCATTAGCATAACCTATCTGTGAGCAACATTCATAACCACCTCCACGTCACAGCAAAGAAGCGCAGCTGGTCTCTGGTCAGCTGCTAGTGATGAAACATTCAGGTTACAAAAAATTTCAGCATAAATTGCGTTATGGACACTATTCTCAGGGGCCCAGAGACTGCAAAGCTACCCGTGAAGGAAGGGTCCTTCTGCAGGAGGACACAGAAATGCTCAGCAAACAGGACTGCCCACCCCCACAGACTAAGACAAGATTAAAAGCCATGAGATCTTTCTTGCTCCCCACATTTCAACATGTGCTGAACGTTCCTGGCAAACACTGACAGGCATCTGTGTTTCTTTGGCTGGCTTAAGCTTTGCAGTTCCCCCACAATGAGCCTCACACCAGCAGAGCTGCACTTTACAACACTCCATGCTCACCCAGCCCACCAGCAGCTTCATCCACTCTATCCAGGTTAACAGAAAACAGGACCAGCTTGAGGATCCTTGATCTGTGAGAGCCAATGTCTGCAGGTACTAGTGGGGTCAGTGCTACAACGGCTGAAGAGTCCCAAGCCTAAACTCACTGGGGCAATAAAAGTCATGACCTTACTTCAAATAAAGCAATCCAAGCAGATATGAGACCTCTCATGCTGGGCAGCTACAATAAAGCTCAACCAAAAGGGAATTTAATTTCCTGACCACACCAACTAGTGGTTGGCTTCTCACAGAAGCACCAGAAAGGCTTTAAGTTAGTAGGGAATTTGGGTCAGATGCTGCCAGGGATGTTTTCACCCCTCTCTCCCCTGCTGCTACAAGTGAAAAGGGAAACAGAAATGAGAAAAAAGACAGGCAAGTCTGTACTGAGATTCTGCACACACAGGTGTATGGTGCTGTGTGTGCACATAGGAGTAGGTCGTGCATACAGAGAGGCGTGCAAGTGTGTGTACCAGTGGTAGTTACCTTTGGGGTCTTGAGCACAAACTTGTGTTTCCCCTCATCTCCCCCCAGCTGTGCCTTCAACTCCAGCAGTTTCGCCACCTCCTTTGCAATCTGGTGAGGGAGTAAGGAAGGAGCTGGGAATAAGCCCACTTGCTAGGCCCAACCCACAGGCCTTCCCCAATACCTTCAGCTTCAGCATTCCCAGTACACCCAGATTCCCCAACCACAGTACATCCACTATTCCCAGTCTCGCACAACAACCAGAGGGGCACGCCCTGCTCCTCTCCAGTACTCCCCACTTCTGCCACAAGCATCCCAATCTCAGCACCCCCAACATCCCCACCATTCTCGGACTCCCACAGCCTCCATTACCCTCAACACCTGCCTCCCCAGTCCCCACACCGCCTGTCCTACCAGCTTCCGCACCACCCCGAGGCCCGCACCACCAGCTCCTGCTATGTGCATCCCAGCATCAGCAGTCTCCAGCATCCTCCTCCCAATCCTTGCACTTCTAAGCATCCTTCTCTCCAATCTAGCACCAGTATCACCAGTTCCCAGTCCCTGCTTCACCCTCCCCCAGGCACCTCAGCCCCTCCACTCTCCAGCCTAGCCCAGTACTCCCATCCTCCCCAACAGCTCTCTTCCCAGTGCCACCAGCCCTAGCCCAGCAACACCTACACCAGTATTCCCAGTTCCCCCAAGCACCCTGCCCCTAAGCCCAGCAACCCCGACCACACCCCAGTCACCTCAGCAGCCCTCTCTCCAGCCCAGCACCGGTATCCCCGGCTCCCCCTCTGAGCCTCTCTTCCCCATCCCAACACCCCCAGTGCCCCACTCCCAGATCCCAGTGCCCCCTAGCAGCCCCAGTATCCCCTCCCAGTACCCCTAGAGCCTGCCCTCGGCTCCCAGACCCCCCTCCCAGTGCTCCCAGTGCTCCCAGTAGCGGACCCTGGCGGTACTGGAGCAGGTAGCCGGTGAGGATGCCGTTGGGGTGCTGCGGGCGCCTCCACTCCAGGGCCAGGGTCGTCTCGCCCACACGCTCCACATGCAGCTCCTCGGGGGGGCCCGGCACTGGGGGGGGGGGGGGGGGGGGGGGGG
>JAVJGG010000043.1:833729-850722 GCA_035590195.1 Aviceda cuculoides
CGGGGTCGGGGATGCCCGGGTGAGCAGGGGCCCCTGGGGGAGGCCCCATCCCTACTTTTCACACGGCTGTGCCCTCTGCGTGTGGGCGGTGGGAGATTAAGGGCTCTCCTGAGAAGCCCCGACGCCTTCCGAGCTAGAAGGGGGGTGGACCCCACCCCGATCTTCCCTTCCTAGGGCCAGGCCACCGCCGTGGGAGCCCCTGTTTCAGCCAGGCGGCGTGAGGAGATCCGAACCTGCCCCAATCCCCGGGGTAGGGGTGCCCACCTGCCCTCAGCACCCTGGGGCAGACCAGCCCATCACGGGGGCCTCCTGGGGCTGGGCGATGGTGCATGCAGGCAGCTCCCTCCTTCTGTTCCCCTTCTTGTCCTGCCCCGTTGCTTCTCGGCTCCTCTGGAAAAGGTTTGCTTGTTCGCCGGCTGTCTCTCATGCTGTCCTGCTAAAGTTGCTGCTTGCTGCCATCTGCCCTGCACGGTGAAACTGCCCTTTCCGTGACTGTCATTCTGGAATCTCTGATGGCTCCCGTGTAACTTGATTGTTTTATTAGTGTTGACCAGTTTGTGTAGTGTGGCAGTGAGGCCTTTCTGCCTTTGTGGATCCCACAGGATTTGGTGTTGGGAATGCTGAGATTGGATGAGCAAGGTGGATGCCATTGGTGTAGCCTGACTGGAGAACCAGACTGGTTTAAACACCACCAGTAATACCCCAGACCACACTGCAGGGACTGTGTTTTTGTGCTTTCTTAGCCGATCTTTCCTTCACTTGAAGCCGCTTGCTGAGAAGTGAGCAGTGCTGAGAGGTCAAGAGCAGGATGTCTGCACGGGACTGAGGTGGGGCCTGTGGTTTATTCTCAGCTGCTGGCAGTTGTGTTCCTGTTAGATTGAGCCAGACTTGAGCCTCCTGTGTTATTTTACAGACTTTGATGCTGATACTGGGCAGATCATTCTGTGTCCACCTCCAGAGGGAACAGGAGGCTATGGGACACTTCTGGATTTTAATTGTTGTTCCTTATTTGGGGAATACTCTCTATCACCCAAAGCAGTTCTTAGATAAAAATTTTAGGGCTTGCAGCCACCCTTGCCTCCACAGGACTAGTTAAGAAAAGTTCCTTTGGATATTGTCTAGCCAAGATCTTGTTACATAGTTGGGTTTAATTTCTTGCCCTGTGCTTCAGTGAGGCAGATTGGTAAAAGCTGTGAAAGACTCTTTCCCTTTTATTACAACAGGAGAATGAAGCAGCGAGTAAATTGCTGCCTCCCTGGGCTCCCACCAGCTATGATTTGTGATAATGTGCTGGTATGCAGGAGAGTCTAGATTCTGGAAAATACCCCCAAACGTTAATTTACAGTCTGTGATATTTTCTTTTCTTTTGCTTAGGGTGGTTAATAAAACCTGTTATGACATGCTTAAAGTACTTAAGAAGCTCTGGGAATAAATGAGAATTTTTCTACGCCTCCCTAAGGCATTTTCATTCCTATCAGTAGTTGTTCGTTCCATTTGAAGGATTGCCAGAGGAGAAAACATTAAATGACTGTGCTGCTGCTATAGCTTCAAATGGGATTTATTTCCTTTGGATTGTGATTGGATTCTTGATTTGGCTGAACAGAGAAGGCGGTGGGGTGGGGGGGGGTCCGTCTTTCCCGGAGGTGTTTTAAAATACATCCATCCTTTTTTTAATATGAAACTGAGAGCCTCTCACTGCCATGCTTAGTGAAAGGCAGCTTTCTAACCAAACTAGAGTTACCTCTCTAGAAAAAAAAAAAGTAGCTGAGTTATAAGCCGTGACAGTTACCAGGTGCAGGGGCCTTAACTGCACATGGGGCAGGCACTGGGAAGAGGCTATCCTGGTTTGGTGAGAGTAGACTGGAATGGAAACGGGATTCTTGCCCAGTCAGTTCTACCCTCAGCGTTGGTGACTAGGTAAACATTTCCCCTAAAAAAAATAGGGTTTTGTATTCTTCAGTGCTGGCTTCACCTGAATTCAGCTTCTCTTCCTGCAACTTATCCTGTCACTGCCGGTGTAGAGTGCTCTGGGGAGCTGACAAAGGGCCAGTCTGCCTCAGAGGGTTTTTTTCCCTTCCCTGTGAAGCTGCAGGAGTGGGACATCTTACGCTGTGTTTTCTACAGGTGCTTCTCTGGTGTCTCCATGCCCTGCCTTGACAGATGGGCATTTCAGAGCTTTTTCTGGTTTGCTTGTAAGTGTGTCTCACTTGAAAAACTCATACTGGGTTCATATGGTTTTACAGCAAACTCAGCGCCTTGATTCCTGTAATGCATAGACATACTGCTGATCTCTTTGAGAGCAGTATACGCAGCTTTCCGTACTCCTGCATTTTAATCAAACTCTTTATAGCTCTATGTTGTGTTTCATGGCTTCCTCATCTGATCTTTGCAACTTGGGTTTAATTGACTTTTGGAAGAAGTATGTGTAATCTGCTAACGACTGTGCTGTGTTTGTCAGGTGGCACTTCTGTGGTCTTAGATCAATGGGTTTAAATCCCATTTGTGTCTGTTTTTCAAAGCGAAAGCCTGGGTGATCATCTCAGGAGCTGTTAAGATAAACTCATTACTTTTCTCCCTGCTTTGAAATCCTTCTAGAAGAAGTAGATATAGGCATGCTGAGTGTTATTCTCTTGAGCTATATCCTTAATTCCTAGATATGAAAACAGAGACCATGTGGATATAATGTAGTGCCCCTAATTTACTACTGTGGCCTCACAGGCCAAGTGGTTCCACCTCTTTCCCCAGTCTCCCCTCAGAGCTAGTCAAATATATAGCTAGTATAATAAATGTTAATACACTTTGTTTCCTTCTCAGACTAAGAACTTGGACTTCCGCCGAAAGTGGGACAAAGATGAATATGAGAAACTTGCAGAGAAGAGGCTCACAGAAGAGAGAGAAAAGAAAGATGGTGCGTAGTGTACTGACTCCAGGCAAGCTTTGCTCATTTGGCAGTGAGTCACCCAAACCCTTTGAGTTTAAGAGGGAGAGAGCAGCTAGAAGTAAAATCCCAGAGGGAAATAGCAGCAATTCAAGGCTGGCTTGCTCCGATCCCTTTTCCTGTTTCCTTCCCACCAAATATATTTTTTGACAAAAATAATTAATGAGAACCTTTATCTCTGCCTGCCTGTTCTTTCGGGAGGGAGAGGAACAATCAGCCCATGGACACAAGGAGATCTCAGAATATGACCCAAGTCAGAGCTGGAGATACCTCACAGATCTACCTGGTTCTAATAGGAATCGGAAATAGTGAGGAGGAAATTATATCCTTTACTGATTTTTTTTAAAAAAGATGCAATTTCTGCATGAATCAGGTAGTTCCCAGGTTCCTGGCAGGCCCCTCTTCATCAAGGGCAATGTGAAATGCAGCATGTCGAGCGTGAGCTTTTCTGATAAACGCTTTGGTTTTTTGTGTATGTTCTAGGCAAACCAGCTCAGCCCGTCAAAAGGGAACTTCTGCGGCACCGAGACTACAAAGTGGACCTGGAATCAAAGCTGGGGAAAACCATCGTCATCACCAAAACTACCCCTCAGTCAGAGATGGGAGGGTAAGTCATGGTCTTTTTGTTTGGAATGTCAGAGTTGTGCTGGTGAGACCGTGGGCTGTGGTACGGCAGTGAGCCCTTACGGTGCACCAGGTGGTGATTTCCTCCTGTGTTTTGAGCCTGGTGCAATGGTGCTGCACAATATTACACCAAAACTGGCTCTTCTGGGGTAACGCATGGAAGAGACTCAGCAGGCTGAGCCCCTTCCGACACTATTACTTGATATCAGTGTTGCTTTGCCCACCTGTAGAAACAACTGAGGCAGATCTCTGCTGCCCACTTGGGTTTTGTTAGCCGGGAGGCCTGCTTGCAGCGAGACCCTATCTGCTGTAGATTTGAGTTTCTGATTTGGATATCTGCGCACTAGGAATGGGAGAAACATCCAAATACCTGTCCTTAGGAATGGTATTTGGCCATTGCTTGTGTGGATCATGTTTGGACGAAGGCTGAAAGATTCTTAGCTCATCCTAAGCTGTCGAGAGGTTGAAAAGAATACGTTAAGTTTGTGCCATCGTAAGAGTAAGCATGTTAAGTGTCTCACCGTTGTAGCCTAATAGCCAGCAGTGCCAGTGAGATGCGCAGCCCTGAACAGCATCCAGGGATGGAAGTGCAGGCTCTGGCTGGGTTTTTGCAGCAGCTCTTAGGATGGGCAGAAAGCACTGCTGTATAAAGCAGGGAGTTGCTGCTGTGAGGTCATGGGGATGGGAGGACTTACCTTGCAGCCAGGTCAGAGCCTTCAGTAGACTGCAGTCTGGAAGCCTGAGCTGCGTGACTAGTCCTGCCTTGGAGGAGGGCAGCCAAGCCCTGCAGCATCACAGAATCCATCCCACCCTGTTGGTTGGGACTGGAAGGGGAAGATGCTGTGGCTGACCTATTACAGATCAGTTCATAATTTGGTTTCTGTCATCTGTCAGAGTGGCATCAGCATAAGGGTTGGTACCTCCAGCATTAACCAGGGCAGCTCTGTCAGTCTGGGGTGTGCCCTTGCACATTTCTTTTCATTGGGGCTCTCTGTAATGGAAGTAGCTTGCCTCTTGCTCTGGAGAAAGGACATGTATCACAAGTGACATGCAGATTTCACACTGTATATTATCTCAAATAGTTGTTTGTTCTGCGAGATGAGGTTTATCTCATGCTTTGTAGTTAATTTTTTCTCTCTCTCTCCTGCCAGATATTACTGTAATGTATGCGACTGCGTGGTAAAAGACTCCATTAACTTCTTGGATCACATCAATGGCAAAAAACGTAAGGATAACTTTTCTGCCTTATTGGAGGGTTGGTTGAGTTGGAGGGCTGCTGCAAGGCTCGCAGCATCCCTTTGTGCCTGAGGGCTGAACACTTACATGTGGATCAAAGTGTGCTTTGGAGATCAGGATAGAGGCAGTGTTTGCTCATGATTGCTGTGGAGGTGCTGTCTTTATCTCCTGGCACCTTCCAGGCTGCTGGACCATTTTCATGGAAAAAGCCCAGAAGAAATAGTGGTTGTTTTACTCAGGTTAGAGTATGTATTTTCTCCACTCAGAGTGTCCGCACTGTGAGAAGCCTAGGCTCAGCAAATCCTGATGTCTGCTCTGAAAATCTGGAGAGAGGTTTTTTTACAGCACCGAAACTTTAAAGGTATTCTTAGATAAGTAAAAGCTATGGGACTAGCCCATTTTTGGATCGGAAGCTTCTTTTTGTAGAATTTGAGTATGAAGCTCAAAACTAGCTGGTCCCTGAGCTCCAGGGTATGGATCAGAGTTTAGAAGGATGGAAGCTGTGGTTTGCTGAGGATGAGCAGAGGCAGGAGTGGGGCAGTTTGACCCTGGAGTTGGGTCCAGCTCACTCACGAGCAGAAACTTGGGAATCTGCTCTAAACAGCCACTGAATCAGAGGCCTGGCTTAATATTTCACGTCTCTGCTTTAGCTAGAAATGTCCTGTGCAAGCATGAACACTTACTGAGAGCCACTGATGTCTTGTTTAGCTTCTCCTGCAGCTGAGAGATGCCAGCCTGCCAGTTTTATTCTGGCCCCTTTTTCAACACTCCAACCTTTTTTCCCACTGGTCCAAGATTAAATTTCCTGAAGTGTCAGAACACCAACATGATGGGGAGCATCCTGACAGGGAACTTCTTGTTAAAAATAATGTACGGGTTGTTGTAGTCACTGGCTGGTTTACATTATGGTGTCTCCCTAAAGCCCATCCCCTCTGACATAAGAAATCCCAGTCTTTTTAGGAATATGGGACCAGATGAGGACAGAAAGTGCACTCCTCTCTGGGGGAGGAGGCACTACCGCATCACACTTGCCAAGCTGGCTCTGGGTTACCTGGCATGTCTGTGGTGAGATGTGGTGTGGAGAGGAGTGCCTGAAGGCTGGGCTGCACCAGGCTCTGCTGCTCGGGAACACGGGGGACAGCGCTGCTCCCTGTGCTTTGAGTGGTGGGTGGCCTGTGAGTTGGTGCGGTTGGGTCAGGCTGGAGCACTGAGCCTTGAGGGCGTATGGCCTTGTGCATGAGTGTAGTCTGGCCCTGAAAGCTGCTTTGAGGGGATGGGTGACAGGTAGAAAGAGGCTGCTGGGCTGAGATATTTAAATTAGGATTGGGGACGGGGACTATGTGCAGACTGTCAAAGGCTACGAGTGTTGCTGAACACAGCTGATTCCACTCCTGATTTCTAGACCAGAGAAATCTGGGCATGTCCATGCGGGTGGAGCGCTCCACACTGGACCAGGTGAAGAAACGCTTTGAGGTGAACAAGAAGAAGATGGAGGAGAAGCAAAAGGACTATGACTTTGAGGAGAGGATGAAGGAACTCCGTGAGGAGGTGAGTCTGGGCAATGGCTGATGAAGCAAAGCCCCCCAGAAACATGTTTTTCTGAATAAATCAACCCCGGTTCCTCATCTTGTTCCACAGAAGTCTTGTTCTTGGTAGCATGGGCTTCTCGTCTGCTGCTATGAGTGTTTTTTTTTCTTTGCTGTTTGCTTTTTAAAAAGTTTGCTGCTGCTGTCCCTTTTCCCCTCATCCTGTGTGAGGATAACTTCTGATGCTTCAGGTTTCCATTGAGAGCAGCCCAAGCCTGACAATGCACCCATTTTTTGTCTCCCATGAGTTGTGTTTGAACTTGTGTGCTCTGATAAGCAGATCTGTGTCTTTGTCCCTTATCTTCCATGATTCTCAGGATTGCTGGGATCCTTCTCCATGTGGCATAATTGTTTCTGTGTGGCCTCCCTGAGTGTGGAAGGGCTTTGTGAGCAGTGTGCTGTGGTGTGAGATGTGTGGAGGCAGTGAAAGACAGTAGATTTCTCTCGAACCTGGGCTTAGGTGTCAGCTCCCTGACGCCAAGATCGAGTTTATTTGAAAACCTGTCACAGTTTTGACAGTCAAGGAGCTTCTATGGATGCTTCTCCTCCATCAGCAGTCACATAACAATCAAATGTTAAAAATTGCTGCCCATTTAAGTCTCCCTGCCCAAGTCCTGAGGTTTGCTTCACCATAGGGGTGCTCTGTTGGGGTGCACACAGAGCAGCCCTGTGCTCTGCTCTCGAGCAGACTTTGGGGCTGCTGAGCCTGATCTGTTTGGGGGAGGTAGGAGGCAGGTGCCCCAGCAGTGCAGGGAGTGCTGTGGGGTGAAAAACTACTGCCAGTCAGTGTATGGCAACAAAGAAAGCAGCAGCAACTTCTGGTGTGGCTTTCTCCAGGGCACGGCTGTCTTCAGTAGCTGCAACACAGCGGACGGTGATGAGAATGGCAGGAGCACTTGCTAAGTTGGGAGCCGAAGCCATGCTTCTATGTCGCCCGGTACAAGCCTGGCACTGTTCCAGGGCTTGTGATCCTTGCAGAGCAAAACACTTTGATTAGAGCAGCACAAACTCTTTAATGCCAAAACCCTCCAAAGCTGCTCAGAGCTTCAGCTTCTGTTCCAGTGAGCAGCTGTCACTCTGCCAGGCTGAAAGCCAACAGACAGCAACATTTGGCATCACAGTCACAGAACGGGGCATCGTACGAAGGAAAGGCCTCCTGCTTTAAAAACAGCCCCTGTCAAATCAGTCTTCTAGATGAAATTTCAATGTTTATTCAGAAGAGAGAGTATCAGAAAGCTTCTTTTTGGCTACATCTTGTGTGTGTGACTCTGCTCTTGGGGTGGTAGGTGGGGTGATCTGTAAACAGTGGGAAACCTCCTCCTGGGAGACTGCAGGCCAGGATTTCTGCCAGCTTTTTTATCTTCTCAGACACAACTTGGGTGCTGTTGGTAGGACTTGGGTTAACCGTGCGGTGCTCGGTGTCTCAAAAGCTTACTCAGCTCAAGAGGTTCAAATTACTTTGCTGTTCTGTTCCTTGCTGCAGGAGGAGAAGGCCAAAGCCTACAAGAAGGAGAAGCAGAGAGAGAAGAAAAGGCGGGCGGAGGAAGATTTGACATTTGAAGAGGATGATGAAATGGCAGCTGTAATGGGTTTCTCTGGTTTCGGCTCAACCAAAAAGAATCACTGAGCAGCTCTGGACTCTCCTCTTTCTTGAAACAGATTGTTTTTACCCAGGGGACTCTGGATAACTCTTAAAAGACTTGATTGAGGACTTGTATGTAAATCTCCCAGTAGAAGTTGGCTGGAGGAGTCAAAAAGCGATTCCATGCTCTACCTGTGCTGCAGAACAAGCTCCACCTGTCGTTAGCCTCCCAACTCCTTCTGTGTCCTAGATCTGGCTGCTCATCACTGCTCTATGGTGTTGTGTGTGCAGAGAAGTGTTCTGCTGGGTACATTTTTGTGTCAATAAAGTGCAACAGTTCTGTACAGATGGCCTGGTTCAGGATTAATCTAGTTGTCAACCAGGCATCGTTGTTCTGAGCCCTAGTTGTTTTAATTGTCAACCGGGCTGTGTGTTTGAGACGCAGGGAGTGATTCAGTTTCTTTTTGGATCATGTAACTGAAGGAAATGTGCTGCGGCAAGCGGTGTTGAGTGGTACAACCTGCATCTTTATGGCTTGTGCTGAGCAGAGCTGGTGGCTGCATGGAGTCTGGGTTGCCAACACTTTCCTGTGTATTTTATCTGCAAGGGATACTTCCCTGCTTTTCTTTGTGTTTCATCCCATAACTTTGGTATCTTTAAGGCAGGGGAGAAATTCCTCCCCACAACTGATCTAGGATAGAGTGAATGAAAGAAAGGTGTGTGCAATTTGCCAGAAATAAATGGAATGTTTTAATGGGTCCTTTGGTGGGAGTTTGATTCCTTCTTTGTTTCGAGAGCTTCTGCCTCCCACTGAGAAGAGCTGCTGATATCTCCCAAGCTGTGCAGAGCTGGTAGTGGCTTTCTGGGGACCTCGACAGAGGCCAAGGCAAGGCTTGTGCCCTCCTCTCTCATGGCTCAGCTGCCCTATGCAGGCAATTGTCATTATTGGCTTTTTAAAGTAATTCTGGAGGTGGGTGTAAGAACATGAGAGGGGAAAGGAAAAGGGAGGATAGGACTGGGGACCTGCATTTCCATCAGGCAATGCAAGAGCAGGCTGGGCTGCATTCCAGAATTTACCAGCCTTAGTATATTAAGGGCCATTTTTTTTCCTGTCTGCTGGCTATCAGTGTCTTTTCACCTCTGCCCTCTCCTCAATCCACTTCATTTCTGCTTTTATTTACTTCAGTCAGACCTTGTGTGACTCATTTCCATCTACAGTTAGGATTTATATTTTGTGTGGCTGGGCTTTCGCAGCTCTGTCTCACTCTCCTCTCTTTATGTATATTGATGAAATCCTTGCTCTTGCCCTTCTCTGTACTTGTATGAAATTTCCAACCCGAGGAAGGCTGCAGTGTGTTTAGCCTGCTCTTTCTAATATGTCTAGAACAAATCCTGTAATGTTGTGCTGCTGTTTTAATTCCTTAATCTTAGACTGCTGACAGCTTCATTGCCTCAGGTCTTTCCGCTTCAATTCAGATTATAATCCCCGTTGAAGATGCTATTGAAATGATATATAGCCAGTCAGATACAACTGTCCTTGGAGGTTTGACCCTTTTAACTTGGCAATCCTTTGACTTCGGCAAACGCTCTCTGAGCACACGAGCTGGAAGGGCGACTTTCATTCCAGCCACGTACCTAGCGCTGTTCAGACTGCAGCACGTGGCTCCGGCCGAATGGGAAAGAGGAGATGCTTGTGCCTTTGTGCCCTCCGGGGTGTGAAAGGGATGCTGCCGTGGTTTCATACACATTAAAAGTTTAGGACGTTTCAGAGAAGATTTAGCAGCAGCCATTTAATTCTAGCCACCAGCTCTGCAGACAACCAGACCCTCGCTGCAGCCTGAATTTGGTTTGTGCTTCTGGGGTAGGGGCAGAGACTGCCCTGCACCCTCCCTCTTTCTCAGGTTGTGACCTTGGAGCCAGTGACCTTGGTTTCCCCGCGGAGCATCCAGCCATTCTTGTCCATCCTGGTGCACACAGGGGGCGAGGTGTGAAACGGGCAGCCCCTGAAAAACCTTCCCGGGGAGGCTGCTGGGGTTGTGCAGCCTCCTGCCCCCGGGCTGGAGCCTGCCCGGGCCTGACCCAGCCTCTCCGAGCGCCCTGCTCTTCTCTGCCTGCCGCTCTCCGTCCCTGGGAGATGGGGAGGAAATCCCTCTGCGGCACAGCAGAGTGGCAGAGGGCTTTCATTAATGAGATTCCTCTTTGGTAAAAAGCTGTCATACCCAAACTCCATCCCGAGGCCATCTGCATCCTCTGGGCTGAAGCCCCAGCATCTCTGCGCCGCTGCTTCCGCCTGGTCCCAGCGCCGAGGCTGCTCTCGCTGGGGGAGCCCAGCTCTTTGTCTCAGCGGCTTGCTGGGAGCAGTGGTGTGTGCGGCAGCAGATACAAGCTCTTGCTGGATTCCCAGCAGCGGGAGCTGCCTCTAGCCAAGGATGAAAAGCTGGTTTCATGGGAGGAAATAATATTTAGAGAAGAGACAGATAACATTCCCTGCACCCGCAGCATTAACCCTTTGCTTGCTGCCCACAATGCTGGAGCAGTGGTTCTCCATGACTTCATTAGCACTTGCCATCTCCATGCTGAATTGTAAGGCTGCTGGTGCTGGATGTGCCCGTGTATGTCAGGGCTTGTGGTTTTAATTGGAGAGAGGGAGGCCCCAGCTCTGCAGCTTTCCTTCCTGCTTCCCCCCACCAGCAAACAGGGCTGGGGTGCTCTGCGCCTGCTGATTCCCGCTTCACTCTTGCCAAAAGGGGATGCATCCCTTCCACGAGTTAAAACTGGGACCTGGTGGAGTAAGGAGGGGTGTTTGTCATGGTTCTCGCATCCAGGTTGGGGTATCCTGCCTGGTCTCGGGGTGAAAGTGTTCTGAGGTGCCTGGAGCCAGCTTGGTGCTTGTTCCCAGTGCCTGAGCAGAGGATGCAAGGCTTTGCCCTGGCCACAGAGCAGTTCCTCGCAGCATGCAGCTCTGAGGACCTGGGGGAAGGATCTCCTGGCTCAGCAGAGCTGCTTGCACCCCCTCTGTCCCAGCCGCGCTGGGGACTGTGCTCAGCCTGAGCCAGACTGCCATGGCTCCATCCCATTAAATATTGATGGCAGTGTTTGGAGAAACACTCGGGCACCACAGCAGACCCTAGAGAAAACACAAATCTATCTTGCCCCCACCACTTCTTCTCTCCCAGCCATCTTCTTCCCTGGCCTCATCCTGGGAAGGAGGACTGAGCCTCATGGAGGGGCTGAGCACCAACACCCAGCTGCTTTTCCCCTTTCCTTCCTTCAGAGGGATGTGGGAGACTGTTGGGCACCCCCTCAACCCTGCCCTCTCCTGCTGGCCCACCTTCCCCTCAGTCTCTTCAGGTCCTGCTCAGGACTACAGCAGCAGCAGCAGCAGCTACTGGATCCAGCCCAGCATTCCCACTGTCCCAGTAAAATGACTGGGATCAGGGACCTGGAGTGATTCTGGAGACGAAGAGGTCCCAGCCTGGCCCCATATGTTACTCTGCCTGGGCCAGCTGAATCATTACCTGCTTCAGTGGCTTTATTAGCAAAAAGACCCAGCTTTTTAATGATTTACACCAGTTTTACATCCCACTGTCCTGAAAGAGAGGTTTAAGAGCTTGGCAGGAGATCCAGTCCTCCCACTGCTCAGGCCATAAGCTACTGCTGCCCCAGTTAGGCAGCCGTTCTTGCCACTTGCCATCATTAAGCTAAACAACATCCATAGGCGATATCCCTGGAAATCCGCCCCTCCTGCTTCGCTTTCACCCGGTATACGGCAGTGCCAGGAGGATGTTACCATCAAACCCCTGCTCTGCTGGGGATGGGCTGTGAGGCTCCTGGGTCTCCCATGCCCTGTCCGATGACCTTCTGCTGTGGCACCATCCCATGCAACCCTGGAGCCAGTTTTGCTGTGCCCCCCTCTGCCCCCTGGCTCTAGGGACACCCTGTTTACTAAGTGCCACCTTGATGAGTCAACCCTTGGCCCAACCTGTAACCCGTCCTGCTTTCCTCACACGGGGGACAAGGTCTCCCCAAGGAAGAGCCCAATCTGTGCAAGGGCAAAGGTCCAGCCCCTGTTTGGAGGTGGCGTTTCTGCAGAAGGGAGCAGGAAGGAATGGGGTAGGAGAAGGTAGACTTGGGGGGGTTGTCCCTGGGCTGGGAGGTGTTTGCTTCCCATCTGGAGCTTGGATGGGAAACTTGGACACCTGTTTTCTCCAAAAGGGCCAAGCAAGGAGTGGGGGACACCTACAGCGAAGTGCTGCTTGGCCTGGAGACCTCAGCAAGTTGGGCCACTCTCCACACAATATTCAGGGCTGAGCCAGGTCAGGCCACAGATGGGTCCAGGAGGGAACAAACTGTGCTCTTGAATGCTCCAAACTGGGAGGAAGGAAACAGCCCCAGTGGCTCCCCCCATCGCTGTCAGATCTGTTGCTGTAGCCAGGCTGGGCTGGAGGGTTGTTGGAAGGATGGATGGTTTCTGCTGGGCTCGGTGGTGTGGCTCCTGAGCAAAGGGGAGGTATTGCTTTGTTGCGAGCAAAGTAAAAAACCATCATCAGCCAGAGAACAAACAGCTCCAGGCTGGAGAAGGACCAGGGAGAGGGCGAGATGGGGAGGGTGATGGGGAGGAGCAGGGGGAGCATGGGGACAGGGCATCTGCAGGAGGTTTTTCGGGGACTTGTGATCTCAGAACAAATTCCTGCTGTTGGCTGTGCACCAGCGGCACCATTTCGCCAACTCACGCGTGCCTCCCCATCGCCAGCTTCGCGGCGCTGAGTGCCTGGGGGAGTCAGGGCCACTCTGTGGAGGGCTGCGGGAATATGGTCCCTGCTTGAAAGCATGTGATCTGCCAGGCAGCCGGGGAGCCCCGGGGGCACTGCCATGCCTTTGTTCCTCCTTCTCTTTCTTTTCCACCTTCAGATTTTTTTTTTTCCCCTCTGCTTCCAGCCTGATGCGTATGCAGCACTCCCCCCGCCCTTTCCACCCACAGTTCCTGACTTGATTTTCCTTCCCCTCTACAAATATGTGTTCCTTAGGCTCCTTCTCCTCCCTGCCCAGCACCCCTCATCAGCATTGCCTCCCCAAACTTGTCAACTTGTCCTTTTTTTTCCTCCCTTGCCCCCTCTCCCTGTTTTCCCACAGGCCCTCCTTGTCCCTTCCCCTGCCTGCTCCTCTTCCTTCCCTCCAGCTGCTTGGGCTCCCGTTCGCTCACTCTCTGTCTCCTCTTCTCTGACAGTTTGGGGGAAATCTGTCTGTGTCAACACACAAATTCCATTATTTATTGGCTGAGCGGAGCGAGGTCCTACACTCGTCTGTAATTGTCTGTAGATCAAAGTGCCTGCTGATGGCAGCTTTGCCTTCTCGCAGCAGAACACCACCCCCAGCTTCACGCTCCCCATCCTCCCGGGGGAGTCGGGTGCGTGCATTTTGACACCCTCGATGACTGATCTCCCAGACAGAGAGGAAAGAAGTAGGGCTGGTGGGGGAGAAAAGGGAGACCTGGAGGATCTGCAAAGCTCCCGGGAGCAGATGGGGATGTTGGGGGGTGTCTCAGGGGCCACACAATCCCCGGCAGGGGCTAGGAGGGGGTGGGAAGGTAGAGGTGGTCCCTATCTTAGGAATGGGGACAGAGAAATGAAGAAAGCGGGGACGGGGAAGCAGGATCCACATATCTGTCCAGGACTGGAAGAACTGGAATTTCTTCTCCAGAGGTGCATCCCCAGAGATCCAGAATGGCTCCATAGAAGCAGATAGCTAAAAACCTGCTAGAAGAAATGGGGACAAAGGAGAATGTACCTTTTTCTACCTTTCCCTTCTGAAACCACTAATCTAGCCCAGGGATGTGGGACTTCGAAGTAAAATGCAGGCACCTGTTTGTTGTTTGGGATTGATGCAAGGGCGTGTGTGTGGGGAGAGGACAACAAAACATCCACCCCAACTCCGACCCCTTGGCGTCCTCATTGGGGTCCCAACTCCAACATTTCCAGCTGCTATTTAGGAGGAGAGGGAGAGGGAGAGGGAGAGGAGGAGATACTCCCTTGTGGCTACAGGACCTTCTTCTCATATGAAAGAGCAGTTCACATTTCTTGTAGCATCACCCAGATGGAGCGGAGAGCTGCAGTGGTTTCTCTGCTGGAGGAGGTGAAGCCAGTTGGAACTGCTCTCCCCAGGGCCAGTCTTCCTATTTCATCAAGATACACTGGGGAACTTGGGCTCGATGAACCCACATCTTCTGTTCCACATGGATTTTCAGACACCAAGAGACACAGACACCATCAACAGTTCTGACAGCTCAATCCCCTCTTACTGTCCAATGCATGAAGCTGCTTGGCTCAAGCCATGGGTCTGCATGCCTTTAACTGTCCTGCTGCACCCAGCTTTTCCTCCTTGTGACACCTCCCTAGCCCTACCATTACACCACTTCTGACTTCTTTTTTGCACAGAGTTCAGGCAGTTTCACTTACACTTCTCCCTGTAAGGTATTTTTCCAAGCCTTAAATCAGTTTTTTTAGTCTTCTTTCAAAACTTCAGGTGCAGGCACTGCATACAGTATTCCAAGATTAGCCACACTGGTGCCTGACAGAGAAGAAGTGTTATCTTCTCTGTCCCAAAGCCTCTGCTTTTCCCCCATGCAAGCATCACACCATTGCCCACCCTTACTTTCCTGCTCACTGACCCCCCATTCCTTCTCAGTCCTTCCCAGAGGAGAGGAGACATTCCCGCAGGATATTTTAGGGGAGAGCCTCTAAGAGAATGCCCAGGGCAGTACAAGTCCCAGCCCTCAGGATAATGGGGACACAGCCCCTCTTCTGCTTTGCATCCAAGGTCTCTTACTTCAAGAGGAACAAAACACCAGCCATGAAAGCAGGTCCCTTTGCAGGCTTGGGCTTGCAAGAAAATCCCCCCCTCTGAAGCAGGGGCAGAGACATTGGCTTCCTGAGCTGCTGGTGAAGTCTGTGTCCTACAGGGAGCCAGAACTGGCTCACCCAGAAGCTGAGCGGGACTGGCCCCCCATGTCCTGAAAATGCTCAAAAGTAGATGATGGCTACAGAGGGTCTGCCTGGAGCTGAGCCCGTGTTTTGGCCTCCATCTATCCCAGGCAGAGGGGTTGGGGAGTTTGTTCCTATGTGTTGCTGGCCTTGAGTTGGTCACCTTGGCTACAACTTGTCACCTACAAACCACATGGAACTTCAGGAAAACTTTACAGACACACCCTGGCTTCAGACCTGCTCGGTGTGAAAGGTCTACCTGCACCTCTGCCAGGGAATATGAGGGTGCTGAGCAACTCAAGCACCTTACAGGGCAGAGCCCATGGACTAGGACTTCCAGTGGGAATGGAGCCCCAGAATCCTTCATAGTTCCATACTGCACCTCTGGTCTGTGAAAAGAAATGGCTTCTTGACAAACACAGGACCTGTGCTTCCTTGAAACCAAGGCCCTCTGGACAACAGTCTCTCTCGCCTTGGTGACCACTTCATCTCTGTTCAGCATGGGTTGCTACAGATGGGGGCTTTCCAAATCACACAATGGTTTTGATCAGTCAGGAATTCTGGAGGTCCCTGGTGCATCCATGCTTAGAGCAGGGCCAGTAGACCAGGTTGCTCAGGAGGATTTCCAAGAATGGCAATTCCTGCCACAGCCTGGACTTTGTGCCAGTGTTTTATCACCCTCACAGTGAAGATTTTTTCCTTAGTATCTAATAAGAATTTCCCTTCTCCAGCTTGTGCTCATACCTTCTTATTCTGTCCCTGTGCACCTCTGAAAGGAGATTGGATATGTTTCATGTTTTGTATCCCAGCACACAAGGTCAGGCAGAGTGCCTCACCAGCCCTGATAGACACACCAGGCCACCATCTCCTTCAGGGCACTGGTTTTTCCTCCAGGGAAGGCAGGGAGCCAAAGCTTCGGAGGGGAAGGAGCACTGATCAGGGCATCCTGCTGCACAGAGCTTTGTGGCTTCAAAGACTGAGCCCCCGGCACCTGACCCTGCACAAGCAACCCAGGACTGACTTACCAGCCGCGGGGCCAGGGCTGCTCTCATCTTCGGCCAGGAGGCCCCCCCTCCCACCGTGCTTGTCCTCTTGGGCACTGCAAACTATAAGTGCTCTCGCTTCGAGCAAGAAGGGAGCAGCGAACCCACATGCACGGCTGGGCAGACGGGCGCCTTGAGGAGCTGGGGGAAGGGATGCGCGGTTTGGCAGGGATAGCATTTCTGGCAGACCCTTCTGCTGCCCTAGAATGCAGCAGGCAGGAAAACGGTGACGGTGGTGGCTGGGCGAGGTTTGGTGCCTGCAGGCAGCTGGGTGACAGTCCCCCAACCCTTTGCTCTCTGCATGGCTTTTCCAAGGAGGCTCAGGCTGCGGCATCTCCCACTGCATCCCACCCTGATCTCTCCAGCTGGCCTTGCCAAGGCACATCAGCGCTGGCCTGCAGCAACTGGCCACCCACCTGCCTGTGCCAAGACATCTCAGAGGGACACCCTCCCCCCTTCCTTCTAGCTTCCAGCATCTTCCAAAAACAAGCTTCTAGCTGTGTCCTGATTCCTTACCCCGAGAGAACAGGGTTGGCAGCTGAAGACTCCCCTGCATCACAGGAGGGGACTTAAAATCTACAGGACATGAAGTGGGGTGTTAGCTGGGGTGCTGGACTGTCCCCATGCCATCTCCCCCATCCTGCTGTTCAGCCTCCTTTGCTGTGCCCCCCCCCCAACAAGGCTCTTCTTTGGATTCCCCATCCCTCTGCAGCACCCCCACCCATTTCCTTCAGGAAAGGGATCCTTGGAACAAGCCTGTGCCCCCTCTGAAGCCCCCCATTTTTGACCTTGGTCCCCTGGAATTGTGGGGGCTGGGGGGGGAGAAAGAAGGGACCCCAATGTTTGGGGAGGTGAGGAAAAGAAACAGAATGACACTAATCCGTGACCTCCCTTAGGGGAGGGAAGCAAGGAGGTGGGGGATGGACGGATCCCCCCCAAGGAAGCAACGATAGAGAGCTGCGGGGCGGGGGCGGGGGGAGACATTGCCGAGCAGAGCCGACAAA
>JAVJGG010000043.1:852009-876939 GCA_035590195.1 Aviceda cuculoides
CCCGTGGGGGGGGAGCAGCAGCCAGGGTGGGAGCGTAGGGGTGGGGGGACCGGTCCTCGGGTTTCCGGCGGGATCGTGCCCCGAGAGCCCGAGGGGGCTGGCGCTGGGGTGCCCGGTGGGGGACTGGGATTAGGGGCGCGGGGCTGTGGGCAGGCGGGGTGTCGGGGGTAGGAGCAGGCAAGGAAGGAGCGGGGGGTGGGGGCTTTCTCCGTGCCTCCGCACGGATGGGCTCAGCATTATCCAGGGCTGTAATCCCCCCTGCTCCGGTAATTAAAAACTCCGCATTACAAGGAAAACGGTGTGCAGGGAAATGTAATCAAGTCTGGAGGGGCTTAACCATCTGGTAAAGGTTAGGACCGGCACGGCGGGGGACGCGGCCGGGGGATTTGGCAGCCGCCGCGATCCGGGCTCCTCTTAATCTACCGCGGGGACGAACGCAGCATCTGCGGGGTAATACCGGTGCCCCGGGCAGCGATCGGTCTCGCTGGAGCTCCCACCGCCGTTAACGGGACCTCCCCGGCGCTAGCCACCTTCCCAGGTGCGCCCGGCTCCAGTAGACCGATTCTGGCGTGGCCCCGGGGCCCGGACTGCGTCCCCTCCGCGGGGCCAGCAGGGAACGGGTTAAGCGGCCGCCGGTGGCTGCGGCTCGGCCCCCCCAGCTCCGGGCAGGGCCCTCCCCCGCCGCCCCCGGGAGCCCGAAACTCTTTGGAAGTGCAAGGGATGAGCAACGGCGCGGGGGGACCCGGCGGCGCGGGTGGGACCCCGCGTCCCCGGGAGGGCTGCGGGGCCATGGGGACCGGGGCAGGCTCCGGGCCGTGGGGGCAGCTCTTCCTCCGCTCCCTCCTCTTCCTCCTGCTGGCCGGGGCCCCGGCACCGCGCCCGGCGAGTGGGCAGCTGCGCTACGCCGTGCCGGAGGAGCTGGAGCACGGAGCCTTCGTGGCCAACCTGGGCGAGGACCTGGGGCTGGACGTGTCCACCCTGTCAGCACGGCGGTTCCGCATCGTGTCGCGGGCCGGGGCCAGGCAGCACCTGGAGGTCAACCTGGAGAACGGGATCCTCTTCGTGAACGAGCGGATTGACAGGGAGGAGGTGTGTGAAGCCAGGGGAACCTGCCTGCTCCACCTGCAGCTCCTCGTCGAGAGCCCGCTGGAGCTCTACCGCGTCGAGGTGGAGGTGCTGGACATCAATGACCATGCGCCCACCTTCCCCTGGCAAGAGTATGTGCTGGAGGTGGCCGAGTCCGCCGTGCTCGGTGCCCGCTTCCCACTGGAGAGCGCCCAGGATCCTGACGTGGGTACTAACTCGGTGCATACCTACCGGCTCAGCCCCAACGGTTTCTTTTCGCTCGAGGTGCAGACGCGCAGTGACACCAGCAAGTTTGCAGAGCTGGTGCTGGAGCACGCCCTCGACCGTGAGCAGCAACGCGTGCACCGAATGCTGCTCACCGCTCTCGATGGCGGCGTCCCCGAGCGCTCAGGCACAGCTCACATCCTCGTCACTGTACTGGACGCGAATGACAACGTGCCTGCCTTTGACCAGCCCTCATACGGCGTGAGCCTTCCTGAGGATGCCCCTGCCGGCACCCTGGTCATCCAGCTCAATGCCACTGACCTGGATGAGGGCCCCAACGGGGAGATCGAGTACTCCTTCAGTGGGCATGCACCACCGCACGCCCGGGAGCTCTTCCACATAGAGCCCCGCAGTGGGCAGGTGCTGCTGAAGGGCTCCCTGGACTATGAGCAGGCAAGCCTCCATGAGCTCTATGTGCAAGCCAAGGACCGTGGACCATCAGCCGTGGCCGTGCACTGCCGGGTGCTTGTGCACCTCCTCGATGTGAACGACAACGCGCCAGAGGTGACCCTCACCTCTGTGTCCACGCCTGTGCTGGAGGATGCCCCACCAGGCACCGTCATCGCTGTCATCAGTGTTCTGGACCGGGACTCCGGGGACAACGGGCGTGTGAGCTGCGAGGTTGGCCCCGATGTACCCTTCGAGCTCCGCTCCTCCTTCCGCAACTACTACACGCTGGTCACCACACAAGCGCTGGACCGGGAGGTTGTGCCCGAGTACAACGTAAGCATCACAGCACGGGACATGGGCTCTCCTGCCCTGCTGACCCACAGCACCCTCACTGTCCCGGTGTCCGATGTGAACGACAATGCCCCACACTTCCTCCAGCCCTCCTACAGCGTCTACGTAATGGAGAACAATGCGCCAGGTGCCTCCATCTGCTCCGTCAGTGCATTGGACCCCGACTGCCAGCAAAATGCCTACCTGTCTTACTCCATTGCTGATGGGCACATCCATGGCATGCCTGTGGGCACCTATGTGTCTATCAACTCGGACAGCGGGCACATGTATGCCCTGCGCTCCCTTGATTATGAGCAAATCCGCGGCTTCCAGATCCAGGTGCAAGCACAGGATGCGGGTTTCCCCCCACTCAGCACCAACGTCACTGTCCACATCTTTGTGCTGGACCAGAATGACAATGCTCCGGTCATCGTTTCCCCCATGCCCCGCAACGGCTCGGTGGCCACCGAGCTGGTGCCGCGATCAGCCAGGCCTGGCTACCTCGTGGGCACGGTGTCGGCGGTGGATGCGGATGCAGGGCTGAACTCCCGTCTCTCCTACCAGCTCCTCCAGGCCACTGATTTCACCCTCTTCAGCGTGGCACCAGACACAGGCGAGCTGCGCACCCTCCGCTCCTTTCTGGAGCAGGATGCAACCCGGCAGCGGCTGGTGGTGCAAGTGCGGGATGGTGGGCAGCCAGCCCTCTCTGCCACCGTGTCCCTCCTCCTTTCGGTGGTGGAAACCATGCCTCAGACTCTCTCTGACTTCAGCGAGTTCAGCCTCCCCCCAGAGGCCTCCTCATCCTCCCCACTCACCCTCTACCTCCTTGTTTCCCTGGGCTCCATCTCCTTCACCTTCCTCCTTGCCATCCTCATCCTCACGGCCATTCGGTGCCGCAAAGAGCAGCGCTCCTGCCAGGGTGACAGCTGCTCACCACCCTGCTGCCACTGCTGCCCAGGGTCCAGACCCTCCTCTGATGGCCTGAAGACGTCCAACCTGATGGTGCAGCCCCCCGCGGGGACGACAGCTGCCACCTGCCTCGATGTACCCGGGGGCGGCCCCCCAGGCTACTGCTACAAGGTCTGCCTTGGTCCTGAGTCTGCCCAGAGTGACTTCATGTTCCTCAAACCCTGCAGCCCCCCCAGGAACAACGAGAAGGATCCTGGGAAGCTGTCCCGGCCAGGACAGCATCTCCAGGTCTCCAAGCAGGTAACACCGTGCCCGGTAGTGCTTACCGTCGCTCCATGAGTCCCCCCAGCCCCCTCCCTCAGCCTCTGCCGTGAGAGAAACCAGGCACGGCTTTTCCCAGAGAATAACGGGCGCCTTTGATCAGTGCAGGAATTAGGAGCCGTCAGGCAGTGGGAAACTCTCCACCGATCTAATTACCGGAGGAGTGTCAGGCTCAGCTGAGGCAGAGGAAATCCCTTCCTGCCACGTTTTTGCACCCGTTAAAGGGGGTGCTCCGGTGCCCCAGAGGGGTGGGATGGTGGGGGTGGCATCTCCTTCACGTGGGTGAACAATTCACACCGGGACAGCCTGAGCATCGCTGCGGCTCTGCTTTCCCCGTGCTGGTGGGGGTCCTTAGTGTCCTGCGGCTGCACCTGGGGCTGGTCCCAGCCCTGCCGGCCCCAGTTCTGGCACCCAGGCCTGGCCGCTGTGCCGCACTGGGCTGCACCGTAGGGGAGGGAGCAGGCTATTTGGGGTGGGATTTTGATGTCAATATTTGTTAGGTATTGAAATGAGGAACATCTAATTTTCCCAATGAAGGACTCTTTCCAAAACATGATTACAAGGATGGAGAGTGATGAGGCGTCTAATCCACTTACGTTTGACTTTTAATAAAACAGCCCTTCCAAGGAGAGTCCAAGACTCGCTGCCAAGACGCTTTCCCTGCATGTGTCCTTGCACCGCTGGACTCACTTCTCTGATACGTTAACAGGATTTTCCACTAGTTGTTTGCAAACCCCCTGCAACATTGAGTATGCAGCCAATTTCCACACCTCTCGCCCCCTGGTGTCTGAGACCTGGGCTAAGTTACCATCGCACTGGCAAAAAAGTGTTTTTAAAATTAACAGAAATAGGAAAAGCTCCTCCTTCTCCCCAGAAGGAAAGACTTTGGCAATTAAACTCTCAGAGACAGAGAGCAAGCCCCAGACAACTCTGATGTCTCAGGAAGGTAGGGAAAGTCCAGAAGGGAACAGGCTGGTTCAACACTGCCTCAGTTTCTCTAAAATAGGAATGTGCTGCTTGCTTCACCGCAAAGAAGGAGATGGAGTCCTGCATCTCTGGCTACTGAAACCTGGTGCTGGCAGGGCTGGGCTGATTAACAGGCGGTCCCAGGGCTGATTAACAGAGGGTCCTGATAACCAGCCTTGCCTTTCCCTGTGTTTTCCAGATCAAGCAGCCCAACACAGACTGGCTGCCTCCAAGCACGCAACGACCTGCCCTGAAGAGGTACTAAATCCGGCACTGTGGGAACAGAAGGAGTGGGTGGAAGGGGGATGTGGGTATGGGGAGGTTATCTCCCACACAGCTTTGAATCAATCTCTTCTCTTTAGCTCCCAGAGCCTGGAGGATGTGGGGGAAATCCGCAGGGCCCTCCAGAAGGAGCACGAGAGGCTGTGCACACTGGTGACCCCTGTCTCTGGTTAGTATTGAGTTGCTGGGCTGGGAAGACCAGACCCTCTTGTTGCTTGGTGGAGGTGCAGTGGGGGGGACACATCCCTGTTCCTAGCAGTGGTAGAGTTTTGTGGGATGGAAGGGGTGTCCAGGCTCCAGAAGGAAGGTTGGTGACACATGGCCATGGGCTTGCACCCTGGGACATGGATGTGACTGTCCTACTGAACCATGGATGTGACCTCCCCTGAGCCAGTCTCACACTCATCTTTTCTGCAGAGTTTCAGAAGGCTTCAGCAGGCACCAACAGCATCTGGGCACCACAGTACAGCCCCTTGTACCCAGGGTGCATCCCAGCCCTGGATTATCAGCACAATGTCTACATCCCCGGCACCTCCACTCTGCTTTCCAGCAAAGACGGGCCCCTCTTCCCAGGCCGGGAGAGCAAGAACAGCTTCTCCACCTTTGGCAAGAGGAAGAAGATGACAACTTACTGTGACATGCATGACAGTGTGGTTATCAACAACGACCTGAAATAGTGACTAGTGCTGGGTCTGGATGGCTCTGCCCAAGGCCCTGGGAATCACTTGCATTATTTCAGCTGCTAGGTCCACCAGCAGCACACAGCTTGCTGTATGGATCACTCGACTTTGCGGGGCTGCTGGGATAGTGGCTCACCAGAGTGTGGGGAAAGGATTTAAGGAGCAAGAGACTGAAAAGTGATAGGGATGGGCAGGGGGAGGGGGGAGGGGGCATTTCTCCCATCTCATCCTGCAGAGCTGTGTTGGCAACAGGTGCTGTTGGGGGTCCATATGACCAGATTTAAGCAAATCTGCCTTGAGTTTACCCATTCCCATGTCCCCTTAGGGACCATCCATCTCTGTAAACATTGTCACTTCTTTGTCTTGTCTGGCTGTGTGAATGTACTGAGCTGCATGCCTGTATTTCTGTCCCAGTAGGCATGGAAAATGTATGCAGACCAAATCTGGTTCAGTCAAACCTGACCCTACATACTGGGGCAGTGACCATTGTTCTGTCCCTGAGGTCCAGTGGGATGTGTTGCATGTCTAGAGCAGCTGACGGTGTCTGTCTTCTCTGGGAAGTGAATGCAAAACCCAGCCATTATGGGTGCTTCCCTTCAAACCCTGACCCAACACTTGCAGGGCTGGAGACCCGAAGTCCAAGACACAGCCAGGGTCCAGGACACAGCCAGTCTTTGCTTTGGGAGCAGCATGGGCTGGAGCACATGCAGACTGGATGGCCAGAAGAGCTGTTAGCTTAAGCAGCTGAGAGATGCACAAGGTGAGGCCCTGCTGGCTAACTCTGTAGCCCAAGACAACATCATCTGAATGAAAGACAGCTTCCAGCCATTGGAGGGGCCCCAACACAGGTGACAGTCCTCTTCCCTCCTCCCCCTGCCCTCACACGGATTCTCTGTTTTCCCCAAGTCCTGAATGCCTGGGGGAACCCCTGCACTGGGGGCCCCACCTACATTGGACAGGCATCTCCCACTGTGCCCTGCTTCTCTTTGAGGACTTTTAGCTGGCTCTCAGAAGCCCTCAAGGGCAGGACTCCAGCCCTGGAACAGTCTCTCCCCTGCCCTGCTCACCCTACACCTGTCCACCCGGTCTGTCTGCCACCATTGCCAATCGCTCCTGTCACGGGACAGTTCACTTCCAATCCATCTGTGCAGAACATGACAGCTCTTTCTAAAGCAAGTTTGTTTCACAATGTCTGATTTGTACCAATAAATTGTATTTTAATAGCTCACCCTGGCTCCTGGCTGTCCCTGAGCTGCACATGACAGCAGGAATTGCTGCTCAGCTCTTGGAGCAGAGCTTTCAACTTCAGGAGACATGTGTGTCCTCCTTAGTTGCTGTAGCAGCCCAGGAGAGCTCATTTTATTCACTTTGCCTGGATGCTGGGGGCTCGAGGTCCCCTTCTGTCCTTCTCTGGACTCAGGAGCACTTTGGGATCATGGCCAGGAGGAGCCATGTGCTGGAGATGTCACACAGCTCCTTGCTCCATGCTCCAGCTTGGGGAGAGACTCTGCAGGGATTTGCACCAAGGCATGGACATAAAGGGCTCTGAACTGCTCGGGAGAGGGGCTGGATCCGGCAGCAATGGCTTATTGTTGTTATCATGCACTGCTCTCTATGGCTCATTTAAGCTTTCCACTGGATGCTCACCACCCACCAGGTTGCCTTGGGAGTCGCAGAGATAACCTGGATGTTACACCAGGTGTAGGAACCAACTGCCTGGGAACAGACAAGCCTGTATCTGCTGGTGGGATGACTCTTGACTTGATGTGGGAAGTGGTTCGCTTCTGGATGAAGTCCTGAGATGGCCACGCCATGGCTGTCCTTCTCTTATCCCCTGCTTGCTCAGCGACGGGCTTGGGGAGGCTGCAATGCAGCTTTTGGGATTAACCCAGGAAAGTCCTTGTCTACAAGTGGGTAACGTGCTCTTTAGTGGAAGCGGGGGGGCAGGGAATACTCAAAGGGACCCCATGGGAGTCAGGGACCCAGGAGGAGAGTGCTTTGGACATGAAAGGGACCTCACTGCTTCTGGTGACTTCAGTCCCTGCTCACATCTGCCTGACTGTGAATAGATGAAATATTCTCTGTCCCAATCAGACAGTAGGATGGAGGATTTTATGCTGCTGAATGCATTCTTCAATGGTCTCTACAGAGCATTAAGGTTAAAAAAAGAATCCCAAACGGCCACTGCCTGAGACCTCTGTACAGCCTTAGCTTGTTTCCCTGCTTCAAAAGAACAAAAGAATTATGCGAAGTGATACAATAAATTTAATAACAGCCTCAAGAAGTAATAAAAGTATCAAATGGACCTGACTCCCTGTGGGGCAGCAAGCATCTCCCTTTCCTGGATTAGCTCTTGCAGTATCTTCCCTGCCATTTTCAGGTGGTGTTGGCCAGGCCTTAGGAGAGGGCTGCAGCCCCACTCCAGCAGAGGGGCTCAGCCACATCCCCTCTGCAGCAGGGCCAAGCCGTTAGCTGTGGTTTAGCTCATGCAGCAAAACCACCCAGTGCATGTGCTTCATGGTATCCAGAATCTAAAGGAATGCATGGAGCTGGTGCTTTGTATCAGATTCCCAGGTGTGGCTTCCCAAAGGGAAATTGATCTCAAAATTGATTCCCCAAACCATAGGCATTTGAAAGTGACACTTTGTATTCCTGTCTTTGGAAATTCGTGGGGGTGAGCAATCAAGTGGCCAGCTTTTGCCACCTCCCCACGAGTGTGTCACTCTGCAGTCTATTTTCTTGGCATTTTTTAACCCCTACTACTAAGCCTCAACTGAAGCCCAGTAAATTGCCTCCCTTTCCCCTCCGTTACTCCTGGCTGTCCTCAGCCCAGGAGATGAGATAGATACACATACCAGTCTGCGCCTCTTGCTGATCCCCAGGCTTGCATGTTTGGGTCAGGCCTCTTCCAAAAGGGATTTGAAGGTCAACGCGGTGCCCAGCCCAGGCCCCAACACCCCACATTCCCTGAGGATCTCCTTTTGCTTAGCTGAAGGAAACCCCACACTGACAAGAGCTCAGTTTCAATCTTTCTTCTTGATCAACATAGTGAGGAAAAGGACAATAAAAAAGGACTTGCTTTAGGGGAGAGAGCACTTGCTTAAACCTAATTCAACACTACTATCCCTTCTTCAAAGGGCATGCCTGGTCAGAATCGTCCATCTAATACATGAGATCTCCTTTGAAGATCTTCCACAGGGACAGGTTGTCATTAAAAATGCAAGGTCTTTGCCCTACAACTAGTTATTTTTACAACTCCTGTGCTTACACTCCTGCACAGTTCATGAGCATTAGCTGGTTTCTGTAGTCTGGTAATGCATGAGAGCTGCTTTGGAGACATACTCAACAGAAGGCTCTCTATACATACATACTCTCTCATACATTCCAGCATTCTCGGAGATCCAGAGGCAAATCTGGCTTTCAGGGACCTGCCAGCCAGCTTGAGATTTGCTTCTACAACAGCAGGAAAGTTGCCATGTGGTGCAGTTGGCTGCAAAATGCTGCAGGCCATGCTAGGCAGGCACACAGTGCTGCTGGGCACCAGCACAAATCGGGGGGTTTTGTGTGCTCTTCCTATTGCTGACTAGACTCTTCGGATGGAAACATTACTTACATCTCTGTAATGACTTGAAAGTGTATACCAGAGAGACAAAATGAATCCAGAGGCAGAGAGAAAAGAGGCCAGAGAGAAGGACCTAGAGGGGCTGGTGCTCAGCTCTACTCTAGTCTGCCATGCATGGGGTCAAGTAGCAGCCAATGAAGCCCACAGAAAACCTTCGCGGGGATGCAGCACTCTGCAGGCGCTCACGTTAGGCTGGGTAGAGCCATGAATACAGCTGGTGTCAGCTCCCCAGAGGGGTCGGTATGGGCAGGACAGAGCTAAAATCCATGGGGACCAGTGGGAGTCTGCACATTGACCTTGCAGGGTTCTGGATCCAGACCAAAGTCTGTGGCACTCAGTGCTCAATTAACAGTGAAGTCTGTGGCACTTGGTGGTTGATTACAGTCTCCAAAGATGCTAGCGCTTTGTTTTCCTGTGTTCTCTTCTCACTTGAAGATGATGCTGGAACAAACACACCTTAATTTAGCCAAGACTGGGTCAAGGTCCATGCTGATTTCTTTTCAAATCGCCTCAGTGTCTTAAATATGTCCCTAGACTCACCCTACAGAACAGCCTCCTGTTCTAGGCTGGATCCCCTCCTCCTGCTTCCTTCTTGATCTCAGTAGGTGTTTTGTAGAAATAAATATCCTTTAGCTTTTGTCATAATAATTTAGCCTCTGACACACTGAAAAATGGTCTGCATGATTGTCACATGCCCATTTTCTCTGTTCCTTTGCACCTTTTCTTTTTTTTACTGCTCTGAAAACATTAGTTGCCAAGTCCTCCACAGAGATCAGAGAAAGAAACAGGCCTGGGCTAAGTGAAGCATTTGCCTCCCCAGTTTGCCTATAACGTGTTTTCAGTCTAAGTGGTGGAAATGTCACTGACTCTGTTTGTAGCATTCACTCAAGTGGAATTAATGCTTCTTGTTAGTGATAATATGACTTAATCAGCTTAATTATTGTGAGACATAAGTAGACACCTTTGTGTATTGAATAACTTATGACATACTGGACGAAAAAGCATGAGTGAAGGCTTTGAAAATAAATTAAATATGACCTCTAGTGCAGCCTGCACTTTGACTAATGATTCATCTCCCATGAAATTCAATGATTTACAAATCTTACATTTGAATAAATGATACATTTTTGCATGTTTTAAACAATAGCAGCGATTTTTATTTCATCATTCAGAATTCAAAGTGTTTCTCCAATGCCAGGAAGCAGAGCAAACAAGTTCATGTTAAACGGATTGAAAAATAAAACATTTGTGCAGTCAACCATCAGAAATACATCCAGAGGATCTGCAGGCGTTTATGATGAGACACTTATTTTAATTCATTGCTAGGAATACCTGCAACAACAGGTGAAAAAAGTGCATCAGAAGAAATGTAGAGAGAGAGTGAAGATTCCCAGAAGGGTCACTAAGGTCTTCACATCAAATCGGTTCATTTCAATAATGTCTACAATAGAAAATAACATTAAATATCTCCAGAAATGTCTTATCATACATTTTGCCTGCACAGAAAATAAATCATACTTATACAAAGGAAGGAGAAGCAGGAAAAGCAACCATCAATCAAGAATATTATTATGAGCATTAGTAGGATTTCTGATAGGCCTGGATGCAGAGACTCTGTGATAGCAGGCTGCATGTGAAATAGAAAAATTGGGGTTAAATTGCTATGTGAACCCAGAGAAAAGATGAGCTGTCTGAATTTGTTCTATTCTATTGCAATGAGTCACTGAATTTCTGTATCCAAATCTTCCCCTAAAAAGCACTGGAGTTCATTGTGGTGCAAACAATAATGCAGATCTCTACACAGGGATTTTTTGAGCCCAAGTCTATCTGAAATTCAGAGGTTAGTTTAGATTCTAGCATCACAGGGAAGCCTGGCTGTTTTGATGAGTCTCCTCATGTCCATGTCCATATTTCTTGGTGTTTTAACTAACAGAAAGTTTTTTTCATACTGCCAGGGGTGGGGGCTGAGGGCTGAGGGCTCTAGGCTTAATTTTTCTGTCAAAGAGCTACTGCTCTTTTGCACCTAGTTTATCGCTGCTCTTTCTCTACAGTCATTCAGTCTGGATTGACTAAATCTCTAAAGCTTCCCTGAGTACAGACGGAACATATCCACCCAGGTATCAAAATATAAGGAGTTTGAACTGAGGCTGAATCCCAACTCCAGAATCCCCCTTGTCCCCAGTCTCCTCCTTGATCTTCTTTTAATATCATTTACCAGAAGTGGAGATAAAGCCCTATGTGCCCAGCACCTGTCTGTCAGTGGCATTTTATCAGAGACAAGAGGAACAGATTTGCTATTTGCTTTGTGTCTCTCCTAGAAGACCAAACATCAGGAATGTAATCCTGAAATCAGATCCTAAAACTGAAGCTTAATTTTTCTGTTGCCAGGAAGTGCAGTGTTATATTCAGTTTGCTTACCTGAACCATCTTCTCTTCCTCTTAGCTTCCCCCTGCAAAATAGTCTGGTAGTTGCCCTGGTATGTAAGGATATCTACCACAGGCATTGAATTCTTTTCCTGTGTTACCCAAGAGTCCTCTTGGCTGGTTTTGCCACATGACGTGAGCCATTTGACTCCTGCAGTGCCTATCAGATGGTGCTCACCGTGATGGTCATGTTCCTTTGGTATGTGAACAGGCTTCAGTATGCTCCTCCTGTTGCTGCAGGGTCCACCCTCATGCCCTCTTTTCTGCCTCTCTTTTGGCTCAAGTTTTATATCTGCTATAGTTTCCTAGTGAGGTTGGATCAAATCTGGTCCTGCTTTGAGCAGAAGGCTGACCCAATCGCTTCCAGGCATCCCTTTCAGTCTCAGTCATCATATGAATCTGTGAAGATCCCATGCTGCAAACTGCTAAATCCTTAGTGAAATTGTGACCCCTCCATATTACCCACACACGATGCACACCACCACTAGCACCCAGCTGGGACAAAACCATCCTATCTGCTGTGCTTGTGTCTACTGAGCGACCTTGTGTGCAGCGTTGTGGTGTCTGAAAACCAGGGTGGATCTACATGGGGTATCAAGGCTGACCAGCAAGACACTTCCAATCTTGCAAGGGAGGAGTTAGAAGATAATTTCTGCTCCTCCCATCTTGGAGACCAGCAGGGGCAAGTTACAGACTTTGTTGTAATGTTATATCTTCTTAAAAAAGATTAAAAATAAATTAAAAACATGGATCTGAGCTGCAGGGACAAATCACAGCACAGAGCTTGGGAACACAATGGGGACCCTCGTGTTTTCCCCCAAGCCTTTCGCTAGTAAAGCGCAGTCTGTCTGCTGAAGGAATGAGGAGGGAAGACCACTCTGGGACCCACTTGTGAAAAGCTTGATCCTATTGGCATGGAGAATTTTCTTCACAAAGGACCACTATAAGCAAATGGGAAATTGAGATGGAGTGGGAAATGAGCCCAGCAAAAAATCATGGAAGTTTTTTGCTGCCTGCAGGTGGAATTCAAGTGAAACGGGTCGGGGGGGAGGGGGTAAGAAAGAAAAATGAAACACCCTCTCTGCATAGATTGCATTGCTGGAGAAGCTCTGAATCTTGCAAGGCATAACAGTTGTCTGCTCAGAGGTTCCTTCCCTTGGGACTTTGCCTGGGATAGTTTCATCCATTTATCCCTGACTCCTGGCATCTGCATAACATGCTCACGGAGAGAGTTATTAGTTTAATTTTCTTGTGAATTACAATGGAGGCAGAGAGAATTAGAAAATACTTTCTTTTTTTTTTTATTATCATTACTTTTTGTTTTCCAGTTGAGAGATTGTAAATGAGGCTATTCATCCTGCTAACATCAGTAGGGACCCAAACCCAAGCCTTTCTGGGGTAATTGGTTTCTGATGAGCAATCACTTGTAAAACCAATAGCAAAGGCAAGAACTGAATTATAAATTCTCCCTTTACACGCCGAGCTTTTCATTAGGATTGTGTCTGGATTCTTTCTGGGATTCAGTAGAAAAGCCAAGAAGTGGTAAACAAGACAGTGGACTAAGCCTGACAAGGAGTTTATATTAGCAAAAAATTGGGAGAACAGCATTTCCCGATGTCCTTGGGAACAAATAAAGCAGCTGCAGAATCCCTCAAGCTACAGTTTTCTAGTGAGCTCTTTGGCCAAACTAAGGCCTCGGGCAGGAACCAGAGACAGCAGATTTTCTCGTAAGCGGGTGTTTCCATGTGGGGTGGGCCTGAGTGTGCTTCTGCCCGAAAGAGACCAAAAGGTTGAGGAAAACAAAAAAAATTAGAGACCAGGGACAGGTGCCCATGCTGCAAGTCTAACTAGGAGTGGCTGATGGAAATTTGCAGTCCCTGGTATCCTGCAGTTTGCAGAATATAGTGGACCTTGTTGTCTGGATTTGTTACAAGGACTGAGAGTGTGAGTCAGGCTTCAGTTATCCTTTTTTTTTTTTTCTTCAGTTCCAAGTGAGGAGGCTGCTAATCTGCACTAGCTTTTGTTTCCCTGATGAACGTCATGGTGCTTAAGGCTTGATTTATTTATTTATTTTGGTGGTAAATTAAGTATCAATCTAGATGCAGCTTTCAGTGTTTTCTAAGTTGGGGTTGCTGTGATGTCATTCATTGGCTTAACCGGATTGCTTGCTGCGTTATGGGGTTTTTTTTCAGTAAAATCTTTTGGCATGCACACAGCTGGTTGTTGCCTTACAGATGAGTAGAACAGCAGGTTTGACAAAGGCAGAGAACATTTTTAAGCTCATATGCACAGAAAGACCTCCAAAACAAGAATGATACAGACATATCTCTAACAAAACAAACCAAGGAAAATTCTTCAAACAAATCCACTTTTTCAGCTCCCAAATGCTGAAAGCTGAACCCAAGAAAACCAACATGAGGAGTAAAATCACTGATTGGACTCAGTCCTGGGCAATCTGCTTTGAGCAGAGGGGAGTGGACTAGATGTTGTCCAGAGACCTCTTCCAAACACAACTATTCTGTGATTCTGTGATCACAGCTTTTTCCTTTCCTTAACCCAAAAGAGACGGACATGTTGCTGTGGCCACAGCAAGAAAGGAGACAACTGGGACATTTCCGTATTTGCATCACATTTGCTTACAACACATAGCCCGGTGCAATATTCTGCATAGCTATCAAGCAAACCAGTTTCTGTTTCTCTCATTTGGAGACAAGCTTTCCAGAAGCCTAGCAAAGCCTGGATGTACCCTGAACTAACTATGCCCTGCTACCGGTTGCACACCAGCTGGGCTCTGCTGACTGCCCCGGCTTTTTGGCCTCCCACCTCAAACATCAGACAACCTTGTAATTTTGGTACAGCTTGAGCAGAAGTAAGTGTCTTTCCATGACAATGCCCAGGATCATTCACCTAAGCTTAAACTTTGGATGTTTGGGGAATAAAAAGCATTGAGAAGAGAAGAGGTTTTAGCTAAGACTGTGGTGTGACCTAGGAGAAGTGGAAGATGACCAGCTGGTCCCAGCAGTTTTCCAAACTGCCCAAGCCCCTGGAATCAGTGATGACAATTCAACCCTTTCTGCCTGCAATGTGGGCAGAGGTTTGTACCAGATTTGTACCTCGGAGAAAACTTGTGAGATGGGAGGCTTGTGCTTTCCTCTCGGAATGTACAAGGACAACTCCCGGGGCCTGACACTGCAACCTCATCGCTTCTGGTACCTGTTTAGAGATCTGTACAGGCAAAAGCAGAGTCTGCAGGTAATGAATGTTTTTTCCTACTTTGAATAGCTGCCCCATGAGCCCTGGTTTGCCATCGCTTTCTCTCTCCCCCAGACATTTCCATATGCCCTTGCTCTGGGGAGAGCTGAAGTTCCCCGATGAGTTCTCTTTTGCATGTATATGCTGGCTGATCATCAGAGCACACTTCCATTTCGTCTTTGTTGGGATGTCTGTCCTCCAAGTGATGAAGAGTATGACTGATCCTTTCACTCTCAAGGCAATTGCGTTGGAAAAAAAAAAGGGGGGGGGGCAATGCAGGAAGTGAATCCTTCTGACTTTTGTTAGTTCGTTTGTTTTGTTACAAGGTTCTACTTTACAATTTTTGTTCTTTTGGATTTGTCTCATATTCCCCCTTTTCTGAGTTCAACAATGAGGAGGTTGGGACTGAAAAATTAGCAAAACATCAACAGATCACATAATTCTATATATCACATAATTCTATATTGCTTTAAAAAGTGCATGTTATTTAAGAAGATTTACTCATTGTGGTGACCATTTGTCAGAGGCACAGAGTGGTGAGTGATTGAAGAACTTTTATCAAGCCAGAAAATATTTTTGTTGCTGTTGCTCATTTTGCTCATTCTCTGATTTATTCTGTGACCTGGCCTAGGAAACTCATTGAGGACATATGTATTTGGGAGGTCTGTGAAAGAAAAAAGAGTGTGGTATTCAGGACCTGCACAGTTGATGTGCAGCAAAGGAAAGTGAAAGAAAAAAATTATGGTGGGAGATTTATCTAATTTAACAGCCTATGAGAATTTCTGCCGTGGGATAATATTTGCAGTTGTTGTTACAGAAAGAAGGAAGAAAGATAGGCAGAACATTGAAAACTGGATAAAATAGCCACTATCTGACCAGGAACCCTGGACCAGCATTGGAATTTCCCTCCATTCCCTTTCTGGTGGACATTTCAGGGAATCTGTGGTATTAGGGGAACCTATGGATAGGAAAGAAAATTGCTGTGTAAGCAGGGTGCAAGGTATTAGATGGTTTCCACCTGAAATCACAAAAAGCTCAGTGTCTGACAGCCCACAACTCCCCTTCACCTCATGCTCACTGGCCATCTTAACACAACATCCCCAGCTTTTACATCCTGATTCTCCTTTTCACAGCAAGTGTGGCTGGCATCATTTTATGCAGTTCTTCCCTGTTGCTGTAGAGCAAGGAGGAAGGAATTCCTTTTCCTGCAGCTGCATAATTCTCTCACTTTATTTACAGAGGCTGAAATTAAGAAAACTCACCCTTGCACTAAATCTGTTGGGCATGGGGAGCATGGTGAAAGCAAGGAAGTGGAATTATATTGCAGATGTCAGGAGCCATGAAAAATGTAACAGACTTTAATATTCTTCTGCTGTTACTGCTGAGAGTGTCTCTCACCTGCATTCACAGAAAGTGAAGTGCCTTTTACTGACCTCAGCTGCCACTGAGCAGAAAAGATTGCCACGCTTCCTATTTTTATTTAAAAAATACACTATGGTGTGCATCCTAATAATAAATGCACTTTCCCTCCAAATTCTCACTTCAACGATTAACTTTCAGCTCCAAGATTTAATTTAAGCCCTCAACCTTTAAAATGAAATCCTACATCATGCTCCACTAAACTTCAACCCCAAATATCCTGCTACTTATACCTTACAGGCGACTTCCACGTTCCGAATTACAACCACATCCCCTACCTTCTGTGATACCTAATGCTAACTGGTGCTGAGCCAGCGACTTGGATGTTGTTCTGAAGATGTGAAACATTAATGATGCATCTCTCCATAGCTCACTTTCCCGTGAGGTTGTGTTTCAAGGTAAGTGGTTTGCATAAGATGCCTCAGAGACCTGCATTTAGTTTATTCAGTAGTATAAACAACCTGCTGCTTTTGTGCTTCTCCCTATAGAGCAAAGAAAAGCCCATTTTATCCATTAAAATTGAACGTAGCGTTGCTGAAAGATCTGTGATGGCTTTTTCTAGAGCTCAGAGCAGCATATCTAGCTCCAGAAGGGGTCTCACAGGGCGTAAGCAGTTTCTCCCCGCACACCCCCCTCCTCACTTAAGACCCCGTGTCCGGGAGGGAGATGAGATCACCGCCCCTCAGCTCTGCCTGTCTCGTTGCCTGTACTGCCCAAGCCTGGGGGAGTTCGTGTCGAGGACAGTATCGGTTTTCTTCATGGGGTTGTTTTCATTTCACCTCGATACAGCCATCCCCACGGTTCGGACAGCAACTCCGGGCGCGGAATCTGACTCTCCGCGACCCAATTAGCATAACCCTGGGAAGTAAAGGGCGTAAGTCCCGACTCCTGCTGTTTTACTAGGAGTCCCGGCACGTCGCTCCCTGCCAGGCACCGGCGAGACGGGCTGCTAACGGGGTCCTCGGCTTCCAGCCCCGCCGCGGAGAGCGGCACCGGAGGGCCCCGACGGCTCCTCCGTGCTGTGCCCGCGGGGAGCGGCGCGGCCCCGGCAGCACGCAGAGGAGGTTCTTTCCGGGACACGGGGGCTGGGAGGGCCAAACTAAGTCTGGCATCAGAGCTAGTTCTGTTCCCGGACCCTTACGGGCAGGATTGGGGCGGGGAGGACACGAATTTCACCCTTTCCCTTCTTGTCAGGTCGGTGCTGGTAAGGCACAAAAAGGAGCGGCGGAAGATAAACGAGCAGCTCCCCCGGGACAGGATTTGAGCAATCAGGAAATATAATCTGAGCTAGAAAGTGCCCAAGCATCTGTTGGGTTATTAATAAATTGTATGCAATCTGTCCGGGATGAACCTCGGGACGGAGGGGAACCATCTGCTCCCGAGCGGTAGCTCTAATGGTGTCTGGGGAATGAATTTAGCAAATGAAGAGCAATGGGATCGGCCAGCCGGGCTCCGGGGGTGCCTGGTGTCCGCACAGCTTTTCCAGGGTGGGACAAAACGGGGTGTCCTCCACCCGCGGGACAGGATCCCGCACCGATGCGCAGAGAACCGGGGTTCAGGCCGAGAGTGGGCATCATCTGTCCAACCTCACAGGCTCGGCCAGCCCCCGGGGAACCCGCCCTCACCTTCGAGAGCCGTTCCAGAAATTAAAGGGTCCTGAGCCAGGGAGAGCCCCGCTCCCAGGGGCTGCCTTGTGTCCCCACCCCCGGGCGGGGAAGCCGATTTTACCCGCCTTTCCTCTCGGTCAGTGCTAATAGCTGCTCATAAATATTATTCTCGACGTTTTATCCTCCACCTCTAACGGTGCCTGATGTGTGTTCTCGGAGCAGCTGGCGAGGATTTCCAGTTCAGCTCCTCCCAGCGCTGGGCAGGCTGAAGGGAAAGGCTGGGCTGGCTGTAAGCCAGCGCGGTGGGCAGGGCAGCGGCGGACCTGCAGCCCACCGCCGGGTGTCGGTACCCGCTATCCCCCGGCAAAATGGGGACTCGTAGGGTGCTGCGAACGCCTAGATGTCAGTTATGTTAATTGAGGAAGGCTAGGGGCGTGGAGGGGTTATCACACGAGCTCTCATCGCGGGATGAATAGCCAAAATGTTTATTGCTGGAGGGTATCCCCGCCTGGCCGCCATCGCGGGGTGGTCCGTGTCAGCATGGGAAGAACCCATGATCGGGCAGCCCGCGGGCACCGTGCCCCTAACACACTTAACACGTGAGAAAACCCGGGCTCCCATAAATCCCACTCGGAGGAACTCCGGCCTAAATTAAAGGCCAGTTGAGGATAAAACCTACAGCGACGGGACAGAGGCAGAAAGGGAACAAGCGCCTCCGCCGCTCAGGCGGGTTTGCTGGCTCTCTACAGCCTTGCCCCACCGGCGGCCGAGAGCGGGCAAAACCCTCCCTTCCCCGCTCAAGGCGGGGGGAAGCGAGAGTCTAGACCCGCTGGGGGCGACAGCACCCGCTGACCGGCTGCCGGGGGGCGGCCGCTGGCCGCTCGCCTTGTCGCTATCGCCCCGCCGGGCCCGGGGCGGCGGGAGGAAAGGCTGCCGCGTACTTCCGGCGGCGGGGAGGAAGAGGCGGGAGGCCGGCGTGGAAAAGCGGCTCCGTGCCCCTCCCGGGGACGGACGAGCTGGCGTGGGAGCAGTTTGGATTTTATTTATTGTTATTATTTCCTTATTTTATTTTTAATGCGCTTTCCGACCGGGACCGCTATTCGCTTCCCGAGGATGGCGGCGGGGGAGCCTGCCCGAGCCGGCAGCCGGGCCGCTGCCCGGGCGAGAGGCGCCAAGGCCGAAGGAGCCGGGCTCGCTAGGCAGGCGCTGGGCTTGTCGGGGAGAGCTGGCCGGCAGCAGGACGCCCGCGGGAAGCTTTTTGTGTGACCCCGCGAGGGGTGCTGTCACCGCCCGGGGGACAGGCTGGGTGCCAGCAGCGGCTGGGGGCACAGCAAGGGACGTCGCCGGCAGCTTCCCCAGAAACGCCGGCGGAGGGAGGCTGCAGCTCTGCCAGCGGCCTGAACACGCAGGTGGAATGGGACGGGTTTGGTGTCCGTTCCCCGCTCCCTGAGCCTGCCCCCGTTATATTCGGTGGTTGCTGAAGGGGATGCGCAGAAGCGGGGACTAAACCCCGCGGCGGTGGGTGCTCCGGGCGCTGAGTGACCAGGTCACCCCCTTCCCCGGCCTCACCGCCGGCACCGCCCGGGGCGGAACGTCCCGCTGGAGGACCGCTGAGGTCCCGTACGGGCGGTCCCTCCTCTCTCGGTGATTAGGGCACTCTTGAATGGTGGGAGAGGCTGTTTTGAAAGCTTTCGGTCTCAGGAGGGCTTTGAAACCAGACGTCGGCTTTTCTGTGCCGTGCCCTAACCGCTCAACTGCCTTACAGAGGCGTGAAAGACCCGCTTCGCGGGAAGGCGAATCCGACAGTGTGAGTTCGGGGCTCGCCTGCCCTTCAGGAGGGGACGGGCTCTTCCCTCCGCGTCCCCGTCGACGGGGACAGTCGCCCTGAGCCGGCTGATGTGGAGCTGCCGTGCGGCCCTTTCCATCTCCGGGCTGGTAAAGCTGGAAGCGTCCTGTGTCACGGCAGCGATTCTGCCGGAGGTGTTGCTTATCTCCCTCTTGCCGATTCTCCCTTTCTTGTCTCAAAGTGTAACTGAACTCATGCTTTGAGTTCAGTGGGGGTCGAACTAGAGCTTTCCAAATACACCTGGAAGAGTGTGTTTGTCCCTCCGCTGTCTGAGGAACAACAGGAGACAAACCTTTCAGCTGGTATCTGCTATTGGGCTGTACTTGCTTTTCTAAGAATCCAGCATTCACTCCGTGAGCTCTGATGGATGAACTGAACTTGGGATGTCGAAACTCGTGGTTATTTTTTTTTTTTCGCAAGTTTAACTAGGCTTTCACCCCTTCCTGTCTAATGAAGGAGGCTCAAAGTGACGCCTGGGCACTTGATGGGCTGTCAGGGTATAAAGGTGAGTAGCTTTTACTGATTTTTCTGTACAGATTTTTTTCTTAATGTGGATCACCACTCCTCATGTCTTGCTGCTTAGTCAGAGGCACAGGGCATACTCTGAGGCTGACCAAAGTTGGAGTAGCTAAACTAAGCCTTCCACTAACTCGGGTGGCTTTTGCCATATCATCTCAGCTTTTTCTCATGACCTTTGTGGCTTCTCATTATAGATACAGGTGCTATAAAGGGCAATTTAGTTGTACATCTGTGATAGCAGTGCAATGCTACAATGCTTAAGGATTTGCCAATGCCACCCACTCCCCTACTGCTGCTCAGGTTGTAGCTAGATTTCATCAGAATGTGAGAATTTCACATGGACTAGATTTGAGTAAGCAAGAAACAACTCTTCCAACGTCTAGGTTATCCTGGATTCTTTAACTGTATCTTTGCATACAGATAAGTCGCTAGCTAAGCTCAGATCGTTGTGGAACCATTTATTCCAGCTGCTGCTTGGTGGGTGTAGAAATAGTGCAGACAAGCGTTCAGACCACAGGAAAAGGGACACTTATGTTGTCTGTCCTTGACGTCAGTGCTTATCATCTCATTAAGAGCTGTTTACTGATTTAAAACATCCTGCTACATTTTACGGCAAGCTTAACTTAGACCCTAGCATGGCTCTAAGACACTTAAAAATAAAATGGTGCTCTTTTTGCTGACATTGGCATTATATTTTCGTCCCTATGAATATGGCATGAAATATTCCTCCAGAGAAGATCTACTTATTCCAGGTAAGTGGATTAACTTAGCAAGTGGATAAGTAGAGAAAATCAAACCAAATCTATCCTGCTTAAACACCTCTCATCCTGGACTCACATGGAGTGAGCGTGATGAATCTGTTGATAGAAGATCTGTCCTGGCATCTCTTCCTATCTGCGAGACAAGACAGTGATCTCTACCCAAACCTTTATTTGCTTTTGCTACAGGAGTTAAAACAAACTGTCAGAGAACTCCAGGAAACTCAGAAGTCGGGAATGTGTCTCCAGATTAACTTGGCAAAAAAATCGTGCCTTGTAGAATCTTACTTGTCTGTCCTCTGTTATCAAAAAGATCAATTCTGTTGCCTGCACCTGGAAAAAAAGTTAACAAATGCTGTTCCACTTGATAGGATAGATTTGTCTGTTTACCTGTGATCTATGGTAATGACAGTGTGAGACTGCAGAAAATACGTGTGTAGACCTAAACAATGGAAGAGAATTACAAAACTTGTGTGAGCATTATGAATGGGATAAGATGCTAATGGGCTTAATAAGTCCAAGTCCCTGACAGCGGCAGTGTCTGCCAGAGGTCCCTTTTGCTGTTTACCGTGGGCTGCTCTGCTCAACAGCAGCGCTGGAGGGAAAGACCAGTCTTCATCTTCAAAGGCTGAACTTCCACAAGGATTTGGGATATGAAACATGATCTGTCTGAATGTCTTCCTCGGGGAGAAAACCCTGTCACTGGTCGGGATAAGGAAATGCAGGTAAGTTACAAAGATGGAGTAGGAAGAGTTCGTCTTTGCATTTCGATGGCATAGGCCATACAAAAATGGCATTCGGGATGCGTCTGGAATGAAGACATCATTGCTGTCCACGGAAAGCCTGACTACCTTCAGCGGCAGATTTCCATAGGAATCGGGGGCGCTGTGGAGATCAGTCGTGCAGGAATACAAAAAAGTCAGTAGGCACAATTGTGTTGAATAATCTTTTGAACTGTGGTCTGTCTACGCGAGCTGCAGAGGTAACGGCAGAAGTTGCTCTCAGTCCGGCTGCGGGAAGCGCGGTGGCCGCGGGGCTGGTGATGGTGAATGCAAACGGGGGCGGACGAGAGCTGTGTGGGCAGGCGGCGGATTTTACCCTGAAGCTTCAAATGGCAGTCGAAAATCCTCCCGCAGCCGTGCACCCGGCTTTGCCGGGGTGGGGGAGCGGAGGACGGTAACATTTATTCCAGTATCGTGCGACGGAGACGAGCCTCCGCAGGGGGCGAGCACGAATGGAGAGCACAGATAGCAGAAAAACTCAGCCCCGTCTCATTTAAAGGAAGATCTCGCTCATGACTGGGCTCTTTTCTGGCTGCTCCCAAGGGACTGGAGTCATCACGCGTGTTGACTGCGTCTCCTCTCACCTCTGCCCTCCCGTGTCCCCCTCGGCTCCGAGTAGAAGGAAGTGTGGAGTAACCTGCGTTTCTCAGAGTCTGCTCTGCTTCTGTGTCCCCTTTCCGCTCAGTGTTTTATAGTAGGGTGGTCACGTGTGCTGTCAGCAGAGCTGATGGGTAACAGGGACTATCTCCTGTGGAGGAGGTACCGCCGAACCGATTGACACTCCTGTTCCCTCAGAGGAATGCTGGGGGGGCGAGCAACGACCTCAGGAAGGGGGTCTGTTTCCCCGTTTTCCCTCTTCTTTCTACCCTTAATCCTTACAAGACTTGCTCACAGCACCGACGTGTGAACGTTCTCATCTTGGTGGCTTGGTTAGGAAACACTTCTAGGTATATTTTGTTGCAAGAAATGTATAGAACTGCATGTGGAACGCCGATGTTTTTGGAAACACTTCAATTAAACCTCAGCGTTTCTAATAGAGGAACCCCAATCATGGTCATCTTGGGACCTATCCCATTGATTGAAAAATATGTTCAATATAGCTTATCGCAAGACCATTTCATTAGGAAAACAAGTGTGTCAGATTAGTTTCTGGCCACTTAAACTGATGACAGGGGCTACAACTCAAGATTAATAGAGGTGACAATAAACACAAGTTCAAAGGAAAATAAAGCGTCCCCGAGAAGAATTAAAGTTCGATGGGATTTTTTCTGCCTGTTTTAACTGAAGAACAAAATTCTGGCCTCAAAACTAGTGGCAATTAGCGAAAAGCACCGTGTTTCAAACTGGCAGAAGGGTGCTCTGCGAAGAAGGTGAGGGGAATCTTATGCACTTCTAAACCAATACAATGAAAATGCTGGGGACAGGATTTCGGAAACAAAGCGACGAAGACCTGCAGTGCCTGGATGGATACCGTAAGAGGCAATTCGTGCAGAGAACCACATGATGCCGCTCTGAACTAAAAAACCGTATGATAAAAGCGAGCGAAGGGCGGAGAAAACACCTCCCACTACACGTAAAAAAGAACGCAGACGGAAAGAGCAGCGGAGAAGAGGATGTGCAGACACTGAGAAAGGATTACTGCACACTACACAAATAAAACCAATTCCATACAAAGATCCGTAACGAGACGGTGGGGAGAAAAAGGAATCGGTGACTGCGATGGGCATTTATGGACCACCACGGCAGTGCTGGGGGCCCGTGGTGCGGGTGCTGGTGCTGCAGGCGGCCTGGGCGCTGGGCGGCGGGCAGGTGCGGTACTCGGTGCCGGAGGAAGCCAAGGCCGGGACGGTGGTGGGCCGGCTGGCGCAGGACCTGGGCCTGGAGGCGGGCGAGGCGGAGGCGCGGCGGCTGCGGCTGGTGGCGCAGGGCCGGCGGGCGAGCGTGGAGGTGAGCGGGGCGAGCGGGGCGCTGGTGGTGAGCTCGCGGCTGGACCGGGAGGAGCTGTGCGGGAAGAGCGCGCCGTGCGCCCTGCGCCTGGAGGTGCTGGTGGAGCGGCCGCTGCGCGTCTTCCACGTGGAGCTGGAGGTGACCGACATCAACGACAACGCCCCGCTCTTCCCCGCCGCCCGCAAAAACCTCAGTTTATCGGAGAACTCTCCCCCCGGCTCTCGGTTCCCGCTGGAGGGCGCGTCGGATGCAGATGTCGGAGCCAACGCGCAGCTCTCCTATACGCTCAGCCCCAGCGAGCACTTCTCTCTGGACTGGCAAAAAACAGAGGAGGACGCGGAGTCGTTATTCTTGGTGCTCAGGAGAGCGCTGGACCGCGAGACGATGCCTGAGCACCGTTTGGTGTTGACGGCGAGTGACGGGGGCCGTCCGTCGCTGACGGGCACGATGGAGCTGGTGATCTCGGTGTTGGACGCGAACGACAACGCGCCCCAGTTCAACCAGTCGGTGTATAAAGTGCAGCTGCTGGAGAGCGCTTCAGAGGGGACGCTGGTGGCGCGGGTGAACGCCACGGATCCGGACGTGGGAAGCAACGGCGAAATGACGTTCACTGCGACCAATACTTTCCCCCCAAATGGATTAAACCTTTTCATTTTAAATCCGAACACAGGGGACATCCATCTCACTGGCGCCTTGGACTTCGAAGACGTCCGTTCATATGAGATACAAGTCGAAGCGACGGATAAGGGGACTCCCCCGCTGTCGGGTCACTGCAAGGTGGTGGTGGAGGTGCTGGACGTGAACGACAACGCGCCGGAGGTGTGGGTGACGTCGCTGTCGGTGCCGGTGCCGGAGGACGCGGCGGTGGGGACGGTGGTGGCGCTGCTGAGCGTGTCGGACCGGGACTCGGGGGCGAACGGGCGGGTGCGCTGCGCGGTGTGGCCGGCGGCGCCGTTCGGGCTGGTGGCGACGTTCGCGGGCTCGTACTCGCTGGTGCTGCGGGAGGCGCTGGACCGGGAGCGGGTGTCGGAGTACGAGGTGGAGGTGCGGGCGGAGGACGGCGGGGCGCCGTCGCTGCGCGCCAGCCGCGGGGTGCGGGTGCCGGTGTCGGACGTGAACGACAACGCGCCGGCGTTCGCGCAGGCCGTGTACACGGTGCTGGCGCGGGAGAACAACGCGGCGGGCGCGGAGCTGGCGCGGCTGTGGGCGCGGGACCCGGACGAGGCGGGCAACGGGCGCGTGAGCTACTCGGTGGCGGAGGGCGTGGGCGGGGGCGCGGTGGCGGGCGGGGGGTGGCGGTCGGCGTCGAGCTACGTGTCGGTGGACGCGGAGAGCGGTCGGCTGTGGGCGCTGCAGCCCTTGGACTACGAGGAGGTGCAGGTGCTGCAGTTCGAGGTGCGGGCGGTGGACGCGGGGGAGCCGCCGCTGTGCGGCAACGCCACGGTGCAGCTCTTCGTGGTGGACGAGAACGACAACGCGCCGGCGCTGCTCCCGCCTGCCGGCGGCGGGCCGGGCCCCGGGGCCGC